>CM050911.1:47196411-47796411 GCA_027742785.1 Vigna reflexopilosa | reverse complement strand
TAGTTTTTAAACCTAACTCAATCTCACAACATCGGAATGAAGTTTATACTTACTTATATATATTATAAATTGATCTTATAAATTGGTCTTATTTTTAATTGATGTGAACTTCTAAATAAACGAGTTGCTATATTTTATTATGAAATAACATAAAATAAAAGTAAAAAGAATATTTTTACAATCTAAAAGTAAAAATGACTGTATTTTACATTGATAACAAGCAAAAACTAAAAAAATGAGAATTATATACAGACTTGAAATATTTATTTAATTCTAAGTTGGGTGAAAATAATATGTATAATAAATCATTCCTAACTAAAGTTTATTAATAGTCTAGATTACTTTGTTGTATAAATCTCTAAAGTACTACAACATCAAAGCTAATCTTATATATATATATATATGTATTAGGACACTTGGTAGGTGATTTCCAAATTCCAATTAGCATTTTGCACTTACGTGTTCTACTTTTTCTAACTTTAATTTATGTTAAGGCCACGCTGTGCTATGCTTTTTCAGACGAGGAATGTGGTCCTATAATACAATGCCATCACAAGTTTATCACTGTTTAATGCTCAGAACAATCACTTTTCAATTTTATTTTTTACTTGTTTGAACTGGATTATACCAGTTAGCTCTATGCATTAGCAACATTTTTGTTTTTGTAAGTAGAATTTAGAGAAACAGGGTACATAAAATTAATCATTTAGAAAAAGACAATGTAAATAAAATAGAGATTAGAAATGATTTAGTGAAAAGTAATAAAAGAAAATAAGTAGAAAGTCACCTTCACTAGTTCAAATAAATCAGAAATAATATAATTAACGCTTAAATTTCATTAAAATAATTGTAGTTTCTTAATATC
The DNA here is from genome assembly GCA_027742785.1 of Vigna reflexopilosa. NCBI lineage: Eukaryota > Viridiplantae > Streptophyta > Magnoliopsida > Fabales > Fabaceae > Vigna > Vigna reflexopilosa. The sequence continues at coordinate 47,795,546 of CM050911.1, read as the reverse complement.
TTTTAGTTTTAATTAAGTCTCAATTTTTAGTCTTTTCCATTTATAATGTACCAACAACAATGTTAAAAGAAATATGTAGTAATTCGTGATGATTTTGGTTTCCAATGAATTAGGATCACTGAATTAAATTTGTCATATATTTCGTGATGATTTAATCAATAACTATAAATCACATTAAAATTAAAGGAAAATAGTTGTAGCATTTGGTTTTGTGTTTATTCGAAAACCCGCCACATAATTAGGCTTTGTGATTCCAATTTCTACTTTTCTTTAACAACCACACGCTTTACACTGTACGACACCGTTTCCATCATTCTTACACACCAAAAGCTTCCACCTTTTCTTGTATCATGCTTCTATTCTTACCTTGTTTCTTGAGTTGATAACTTTCACCATCAATGCAACCAACACTATCCCATCATATTCAATATCTTCTACGCAAACCTCGATACTCTTAACTTCTTCTTTTGTAATTTTTTAAAACTCAATAATAAAAATTCCAAAAATATATAGTCTCGTTAAATATGATATAAAATCTGTTGGGATTTGTTTTATAGTATAAATTTATTTATTTTTTGTTCATGGGAATGATTTAAGAGTGAGAAATTAGAGAAGTGAGTAGTAAGGTATGATAGATGTTGGTGTGAATGGTAAAATTATTTGAGTGCTTTTGAGGAAAAGAAGAGAGAACAGTAAGAAAATGGAGGAAAGATAATTGAATTGATTAGGAACGCGTGAAAGGACCCATTCCTTTAGAAATGTGATGCATACCAGGGTTAAAGCCCAAGCAGCCCAATAAACCCTGCTTGTAAGGCAAAAACGTTTTCTTCTTCATTTCCTCGGATGCGGCCCGGTTCACCGTGTAATGCAACTCATGGGCTGAAACTGGGCCGCGGCGTTTGGAGACCGAACCGGAGCTCTCGCTGGACCGAAAGCTGGAGTTTCGAACATCTTCGTTTTTGGAGAGAATCACGTACTTTTTGAGCGGGTTCTTGTCGGTTCTTCCCTCTGAAGCACTTCGAAAGAGGAGAAAATCTCTCAACTTCCATTTTCTGGTGAAAGAAATAGAAGCTAGGAGGAAAGGAGATTTGGAGTTGCTTGGGAAGGAAGAAATGTTTTCGGATTCGCACACTATGTCGGAGATTCTTAGAGGAGACAAAGATCTACTACTTCCTTTCCGACCAGACACCGAAACTCTTTGCCTCCCTCGCGCTTGATTCTTCTCTTCTTCTTCTTCTTCTTCTTCTTCTTCTTTCCTGCCTTTGCGCGTTTCTTTTGTGACCTCTGCGAGCCGGTCGAAGTCCTTCTTCCTGCGGGGAGATGTCACAGGAGAAGGGGAGCTAAGGGGCGGCGTGGGCGGAGGCGGCTTGAGGGGACGGATCTTTCCGGCGAGGAAGAGCTCGTCCGCGGAGAGAAAAGGTCTGTCGAGGTGTCCGGTGAAATTGAACTCGAAATCATGGTGGTTGTGGTTGGCATTGGGTTGGAAAAAGAAAGGAGTAGGACGCGTGGGGCTGGTGGGAGCGCTGAAGAAGAAGTTGGAGTTATTACCAAAGCGTTGAGGGCTGGAAGGGGCGGTGATAAATGGGGAGGAGCAGTTGCTGTCGAAGTTGAAGTCCACCGGAACCACCATTTCCACTTCCATGTTTTCTTTCTTTTTCTCTCCTAATGTGAAACCGATCCACGAGTGTGGAAAATCAGTGTCTGTTCTGATGGGATCATTGAATTTATAGCGAAAGAAAGGTACAGAATTGTGACTTTGAGTGTCTGTGAGAGAGAGAGAGAGAGGAAGGAAAGAGGAAGGAGTGGGAAATATTGACTTTGTGAAAAACAGTGAGGGTCATTTGAAAGAAGCCGCCTTTGGTTTGCATTTGCAAGAGTACCTACTGTTTTTTCTGACATTTATTATTGTTTTTCCGAGTTTTACATTCTCCCTTACACCGTGGCCCACTCTACTACGCTCATTCTTTTTACTTTTAATTTGGGAATTGAGGGGTTGAGTCATTTGCAGCAGTGTCAACTTTTGGGTTATTTTCATCGTGGAGGTCTGAATCTGCAGTGTTGCTTCGTGTTTTTGACTGCTTTAATTGTTTTGATAGGGAGATGATAATAACGTTTTGTTCTTCGTTTGCAACACCTTCAACAAAAATTTACCATTCTTTTCTTTACCATTCTTATACACTCCTTTCTCAGTAACTGAAATTTTCTCATTCAGCTTCACAACTTTCACTTTCTCTCGGTTTTGGTAAATTTCATTAAATTTAAGGCTTAATACTGATTTTGGTCTTTAGTTTGGGGTTGTGTTTAAAATGGTTCTATTTTTTTTAAAAGGTAACAAATGATTCCAACTTTTGAAAACACAGGTCAAGTTAATCTTTTTTGCTAACAATGTAAAAACTTTAATGGTGCAGCTACCACCCTGGACAAAACATACTGAACTGTCTCATACATGGCACAGTGAAGTAATATTACGTGTCAATTTTGAATTTAAAAAAAAATATTGACACATCACCTTCATCTTCCACCTCTACCAACCGTGAATTTAGGGTTTTTTCTCTCATGACCCAGAGATATGTGCCGTCTCCTTCTCCATCTCCCTCTCCCTCTCCTCCCCACAAATCCCACCAGTTGTAACCTATGTAATTTAATTCAGCACTTGGCCCCTTGATGGACAGGTTCTTAGTCTTTTAGGTGGAGTCCAATCGAACAACTCTGCAATTAATTCAGAGAATGATGTGAAAACAAAGAATGCTGCTGTTGTGGAGCTGCCTAATTTGATAAACACGGGTGATTCAGATGATTATCACCGAACTGAGGACACTCTAAACAGTGTAACAGATCAAAACCTAATTAATCAATGTGCAGTACCCACAAAATCTGGTAATACCATCAAAAACAGATATCAATCGCAATAAAGCCTAAATGAGTAATGACTTGAACTTTCTACTTAAAATTAACACAGAAACAAAGAACCACGGTGTTTGAAATTCAATTGATCCCCAAAATAGAGTAAGTTCGATTATCATGGGGCTCTGAAAGGTGAAAGCTTTAACAAAACCTAAACATAACACCTCATCTCTAAAAGCGAACAACATAAGCTACGTTTCATAGAAAAACATATTGAAGTTTAGAAATTTACCGGGAAATTGAGGGTGGCAATGGAAGACTTGGATTTGACGTTGGATGGGGGATTCAAATCGAGGTATTCCAAAGAGGTCGCTAATGCTTTGGCACCTTTACCTTTATCCATCCAAAATCAAAATGAGAAAACTATGCAATGCAAACATGCGCAACACCCTCAATTCCTAAGAAGCTTATGTGTGGAGAGGAAGAAGGAGACAGCAGCGCAACAGGCATGAGGAAAAAAAACCCTAAATTCACGGTTGGTGGAGATGGAAGATGAAGCTGATGTGTCAAAATTTATTTTTTTTTAAATTCAAAATTGACATGTCATGTATGTTTTATCCAAGGTGGTAGCTGGACTGTTAAATTTTTGACGCCGTTAGAAAAAAGGATTAACTTGACCCATTTTTTCAAAAGTTGGGATCAGTTGTTACCTTTTTAAAAAGGTAGGACCATTTTGAACACAACCCCCCAAACTAGGGACCAAAAGCGGTATTAAGCCTAAATTTAAACCAATAAAAGACATGGTGCTAGAAAAGTGTTAATAAAATCCTATCGTATATATAAAAATGTTGGATCGCGACACGATGAGAACGCGATTTTAACAACGTTTTGACAACGTTACGTGTCAGTGTTGTATGGGCCTATTTTGAAATTTTTTTTTCAAAAAAAAACTGATTTGAAAAAAGGGTTAAGGGTGGACATTTTCATATTCCAAAAGCACCCTCATCCCTTTCAGCACTCTCTCTCCTTTTTTCTTAGCATGCTCTCCTCTTTCCTCTCTCCATTTTAGGTTTTTCGTTTTTCTTTGAACCTCTCTCTCTCTCTCTATTTTTTGAAGGCGTCAAAGTGGTCATTAATCAATCTCTGTGGACGTTGAGGAAGTTCCTTCGTCGTTGGGTTTCTCTATTAAGTTCGAGATTACGATTGTCTCGTTGGTGTCGATTTCGTGGAAATTTTTACCTTTTTTGTTCAATGGGTTCGTCCGGTGACAATGGTTCTTCGAACAAGGTATGAACTTTTTCCTTTTTCCGTATTCGTATTTTGGGGTTGGGTTATTAGTTTTGCATTTGTTGATCATTTTGTTGTTTCTTGCTTTTGGGTTGTGACTTATGTTGGTTATTTGTACCAAAAAACATTTTGTTTTGCATTTGTTCGTTCGTCATTCATTGAAAACGAAGCGTATTGCTTCTTTAAATGAAATATTGAGTGAGGAGCACAAGTCCATTATTTCGAAGACGCAATTTGGATGGTTTTTAGAACTACCTAATAACCTTAAGATTGGTAGGAATATTTTGAGCGATTTATTGATTAGATGGGTTGATGAGAGAGGTGGTTTTTTATTTGGAAAAAAATTTGAGGAATTCAAGGAAGTAGATGTTACCTTAAGCTTAGGGTTGGGTTTAATTGGTCACCAGATTAAATTGAATGAAAACAAACTTAGAAAAAGTCATTGTCGGAAGTACTTTGGTAAAGGAAAATATGAATTGGATTTGATATACAATTTTATTTTGAAACAACACAAAAAGTTTCCTTTAATAGATGTTTGTAGGTTGTACATTTTGGTAGGAATTACTAAGATATTGTTACCTAATTGTACCAAAACAATCTTCCCAATTTTGTTTTAAATTGTTGATAGAATAAGTGATTTGGGTACTTTTTGTTGGGGTCGTATAGTGTACCATTATCTACTTAGTAGTTTATGCAAAGCTTGTATAGCATGGAATAGAGGAAAAATTGTAACCACTGTGTATGTGGATGATTGTGTATACGTGTTGTAGGTAAGTTTTTTACATAGATTGTTTGTTGGTAGTGAATTGAGATGACTAATTATGATCTGTATGATGTTTTTCAGGTTTGGTTTTGTGATCGTTTCATTCCTTTGAATGTTTGTGTCCATAAATACCCAAGAATTTTGCATTGGATGAATGTAAATGTAGGTGACAAGTTCATCAAATGTGCAATGGAGACGGGTGTGGTATGTACTTCATTGTTTTATTAATAAATTTGTTTGAATGAATGGTTTTATACAATGATAATTGTGATGAATTTGCAGATGCTTGATGATTATGGTGCATCAAGGAAAGAAATGAGTCAGGCATCTGTGAAAGCATCAGTTAATCCAACTGGAGAGGTTTGAAGAAACGAAGAAAGTCAACAAGCAATAGAAAACAGAAAAAAAACATATTAATGCTGCTTTAGAGGAACAAGATGTTGTAATTAAAGAACTTGAAGAAGAGTTATTTGCAATGCAGGTTGAGCTGCTTGAAGAGAAGAATAAAGATGATGGTGGTTACAGTACGCCATGTAAAGAACATGACAATTACAATTACTTTGCACGTGACAGAGGAATTTATAGCCATGAAACCGTTATGAAGGAAGGAGTACCCCGAAAGCGTTACAAAAAGCAAAGCTTGTAGAACTCCCTACACTGGATATAGTCCAAAACTTGATTGATTTATGTTGTGAATAGTGCAGTATTTAGTACATGTTGAAGTATGGATAGTTGTATTTGGAACAATTATTTTGATTGTTAATAAATAAAGAAAGTGGTTATTCGAATTTTGATTATTATTTTCATTCCATTTGTTGTTTGGTAGTATTATTTAATAGTTATCCTTTGTGATTTTTATAATAAATGTCCAAATAGGTCACCCCTATGTGGATGGAAGACAAAGTATAGGTGTTTCTAGGTTGAGAGGAGAGGTCCTACACCATTGACAGAGGTCTGATGCACGTGTAATCGATTACAAGGGCCTTGTAATCGATTACAAGGGCCTTGTAATCGCTTACCAGTGGAAAAATCCCCTTTTGTACCAAAAGTTGAGGAGTGCTACCCAGTCATGGCTGAAGCACTCCTCAGGGGTCTACAAGACTGTGTTTTCAATGTTTTAAGGATTGATTAACCCTGTAGGCCATGGTTGAATGTGTCCACAACAAGAAATTTCAAGTTAGGTTAGTCCTATGTGGATGGAAGACAAAGTATAGGTGTTCCTAGGTTGACAAGGGAAGTCATACACCATTGACACAGGTCTGATGCACGTGTCATCGATTACAAGGGCCTTCTAATCGCTTACCAGTGGAAAAATCCCCTTTTGTACCGAAAGTTGAGGAGTGCTACCCAGTCATGGCTGAAGCACTCCCTAGGGGTCTACAAGACTGTGTTTTCAATGTTTTGAGGATTGATTAACCCTGTAGGCCATGGTTGAATGTGTCCACAACAAGAAATTTCAAGTTAGGTCAGTCCTATGTGGATGAAAGACCAAGTATAGGTGATCCTAGGTTGAGAGGGAAGGTCCTACACCATTGACACAGGTCTGATGCACGTGTAATCGATTACAGGGGCCTTGTAATCGCTTACCAGTGGAAAAATCCTCTTTTTGTACCAAAAGTAGAGGACTGCTACCTAGTCATGGCTGAAGCATCCCCCAGGGGTCTGCAAGACTGTGTTTTCAATGTTTTGAGGATTGATTAACCCTGTAGCCCATGGTTGAATGTGTCCACAACAAGAAATTTCAAGTTAGGTTAGTCCTATGTGGATGAAAGACAAAGTATAGGTGTTCCTAGGTTGAGAGGGGAGGTCATACACCATTGACACGGGTTTGATGCACATGTAATCAATTACAAAAGCCTTGTAATCGCTTACCAGTGGAAAAATCCCATTTTGTACCGAAAGTTGAGGAATGTTACCCAATCATGGCTGAAGCACTCCCTAGGGGTCTACAAAACTATGTTTTCAATGTTTTGAGGATTGATTAACCCTGTAGGCCATAGTTGAATGTGTCCACAACAAGAAATTTCAAGTTAGGTCAGTCCTATGGGGAAGGAAGACCTGATATAGGTGTTCCTAGGTTGAGAAGGGAGGTCCTACACCATTGACACAGGTCTGATGAACGTGTAATCGATTACAGGGGCCTTGTAATCACTTACCAGTGGAAAAATCCCCTTTTGTATCGAAAGTAGAGGAGTGCTACCTAGTCATGGCTGAAGCACTCCCCAGGGATCTACAAGACTCTGTTTTCAATGCTTTTAGGATTGATTAACCCTGTAGGCCATGGTTGAATGTGTCCACAATAAGAAATTTCAAATTAGGTCACCCATATGCAGATGAAAGACCAAGTATAGATGTTCCTAGGTTGAGAGGGGAGGTCCTACACCATTGACAGAGGTCTGATGCACGTGTAATCGATTATCGAGGCCTTGTAATCACTTACTAGTGGAATATTTCCCTGTTTTAACAAAAGTTGAGGAGTGTTACCCATTCATGGCTGAAGCACTCCCCAGGGGTGTTCAAGATTGTGTTTTCAATATTTTGAGGATTGATTAACCCTGTAGGCAATGGTTGAATATGTCCACAACAAGAAATTTCAAGTTAGGTCAGTCCTATATGGATGGAAGACCAAGTATAAGTGTTCCTAGGTTGAGAGAGGAGGTCCTACACCATCGACATAGGTCTGATGCACTTGTAATCGATTACAAGGGTCTTGTAATTGCTTACCAGTGGAAAAATCCCCTTTTGTATCGATAGTTGAGGAGTGATACCCGTTCATGGTTGAAACACTCCCAGGGGTCTGCAAGACTGTGTTTTTAATGTTTTGAGGATTGACTAACCCTGTAGGCCAAGGTTGAACATGTCCACAATAAGAAATTTCAAGTTACGTCACCCATATGTGTATGGAAGACCAAGTATAGGTGTTCCTAGGTTGAGAGGGGAGGTTCTACACCATTGACACAGGTCTGATGCTCGTGTAATCGATTGCAGGGGCCTTGCAATCGCTTACCGATGGAAAAATTCCCTTTTGTACCAAAAGTTGAGGAGTGCTACCTAATCATGTCTGAAGCACTCCCTAGGGGTCTACAAGACTGTGTTTTCAATGTTTTGTGAATGGATCATTAATGGAATACTTCAAGTTGGAATACTTCAATACTAAACAAACGTAAAAGGAATAATGAAGGGTATTGAGTAATGAAAAATGATAACAATAATAAAAGGCAATTACATTAATATAAAAATGTAACAACAATTCACAAAACACCAAGTTTTGAAATTAAAGGGTACATAACAGTATGCAATGAAATGTAATCTAAGAAGGTGGTTATCGATCAAATTGATTGCGGAAGTTAATAAGTTCTTGCTCTACGACTCCAACACAATTTTCAATTCTGTCAAATCTATCGCCCACGAACGTCCGGAGATCTTGTATTTGTTTGATTACTTCACTCAATGTTACAGAAGAGGATTGTTCCGGATTTTGAGAAGGTTTTCTTCCTTCATGTTCTTCATTACCAACTTGTGGTTCTTCATTGCCTACTTCTTGTTCTGCATTGCCAACATCATCTTTGTGAGCTTGTGAACCCATAAAGGATCTACATATTGTAAACACCACTTAAATGGAGTTTGAAAAATGTGTGTGTGATGTCTCGCTAGTAGTAAGGAATTCATGTTGGCAATGTAGGATGTATCCATCCAAGCTCGAAGGCGCCACTACAAAATAGTTAAAATTTATAACAATCAATTTAGTGTTCCAAAACAGCAAACAAAACATAAATGTTTAAACTCTACTTACATTGCTATTAGAGGCTTCCATTTTGAACTGTACTAATGGCGTCAATCAAATATTAACCTAAGATCACAAATTTAAAAAGGGTAAAAAATTAATTTCAATACATTTCCTAAACATTTCAAGTAATGGTGATAAAAGACGAAAACCAAAAACATAGCACATTCAAGTAATCGTCAAGTAATGGTGATAAAAGACGAATACCAAAAACACACCAGAGAACCACCTAAGGAATGTTGACCAGCGCAGAGTGCCAATAAAAAACCACCTACACATCTCCAAATAACAAAAGCGAAACAACCGCAAAGTGTGCGAATACAAAATACCTTTGGATTAAAAACGAAAAACACGCTGAAGAAACTAGTGCAGGAAGGGCTTTAGACGTCAGTTATTTTGGCTTTTAACGTCACCTCCCGAACCGACGTCTATACAGGTGATGTTAATGGGACGTCGGTTCTCCGCAGGTGCGACATCGTTATAGACTTCGGTTAAGTGAAAAGCGCGACGTCTATAAAGACATTAGACATTGCACTAACCGACGTCTAAGGGCACTATAAAGACGTCAGACATTGCACTGACCGACGTCGATGGGCACTATAGACGTCGGTCAGTACATTAACCGACGTCTATGAAGTGTTCATTGTGTTTTGGTGCAGTTTTTCTCATGTCTTTGGGTAGCGTAGTAGCACCTCCTTCCTTTGCTAGTTTTCTTTTAAGAAAAAAATTGCGTCTTTTGCATCTCTTATGGCATTTCAACCCCAAGACGAACCTGGGTCGTTGCCTAGGTCCATTCCGACCGCCAATGAAAAAGAATACGGTGAGAATACAGTGACACCGTATTCTCACCGTATTCTTTTTCATTGACGGTGGGAATGACACTATGCAAGGACCCAAGTTCGACTTTAGGTTGAAATGCCATAAAAGGTCCAAAAACTGCAAGTTTTTCTTACGAGGAAACTAGCAAAGGGAGAAGGTGCACTACGCTACCCAAAGACATAAGAAAAACTGCACCAAAACACAACGAAAACTCATTTTAATCAGTTCAAATGAAAGATAATACATCAAAGATTACTTTAATCGGAGTAAGAAAAACTTTAAATTGTTCACGGGAGATCAAACGCACCTGGAAATGTAGTGCAGCGAAGAGAAAAGGCGAAGGAAGATGATCAAACTGCTGGTTCACATCGATAATTTAACAAGAAATTAGACGTCTGTTGCCCACAAAACTGATGTCTATAATCGCATATACGTCGGGCGCCTCACTAATCTAACGTCGATTCGATTTAAAAATTAATATTTGTGTTATATATAGACGTCGGCTTGGCGGGACGTGACATCTAGTTAGCGGAAACGAATGATTTTTCATATACCTGGTCAGACTATAGACGTCGGTTAGGTGGGGCCCTGACGTCTATAATCGCATATAGATATCCGGTGGCGGGAACACACGTCTAGATGGCGGAAAAAAATAAATTTTCACCTACTTGTCAGACTATAGACGTCGGGTCGGCGGGGCGCAACGTCTAGTTGGCAGAAATGAATGACTTTTCACATACCTGGTCATACTATAGACGTCGATTCGGTGGGTCCTTGACGTCTATAATCGCATATAGACGTCAGGTGGTGGGATCAGATGTCTAGATGGCAGAAAAAATTAAGTTTTCACCTACCTGTCAGACTATAGACGTCGGGTAGGAGGGGCACCAACGTCTATATGACGAAAAAATGACTTTTCACTTACCTGTCAGACATATAAACATCAGTTTATGGGGGCACCGGCGTTTATAGTATTATAGACGTCGGTCCCCCTCCCCCCAACAGACGTCTATAGACTTCACTTATTTACGCAATTGTCATCGGTCAATAATTTACGTCGCTGCCCCCTCTAACTGACGTCTAATGGGTGACGTTATAAATTGATTCTGCACTAGTGAGAGGAAGTTAACAGCGCACCAAACCCACGAAGGAACAACGACGACAGCCAAAAAACGTCTCCTTTCGAGAAAAGATGCCAACGGTGGCCCCAAGCAAGACTTCCTCCCAGCACTTCAATGGCGGACAGATAAAAAGGACTTCCTCCAGAGAATAGGTGGACCCAAGCACCAATGAACAACGATGAAGAAAAAGGACTTCGGTGGCGGAGCGAGAGTTTCGAATGGCGGAGCGAGAGTATCGAATGAAAAAAGTGGAGAGAGAGAGAGTTTCGAAGGGATGAAATTGAGCAAAATGAAGGCGTGAATAGGTTTCAGCAATTTTCTTTCCAAAAACGCCCTCAAAAACAAATCTCAACTTTTTAAATAAATCATTTAAAACAACAAATGACAGAACGACACGTGTCGTTGTCAAATTATTGTCAAATTCACTTTGTTGAAGAAACGTTTTCCAAAAATGTTTTCGCAAGACACTTCTTATCCACACTGCTCTAAAAGACATGATAACCATATTTTGTTTGTATTAATAGCTGAATTACAAGAATGATTATGAACTTATTTAATGTAGTATATTATGTTAAATTGCGAAACATAAAAGACATTGTTGTTGAAAATAGTGTTGTTACAAATGAAAAGTATTAGAACGAGAGATTGAGAAAAAGATAAGGCAATCTCATTAAAGTGTTGTTAGTCATGCCATCCATTTGGGTTTCAAATTTATTAGATTTATGACTCCATTTATTGAAAAGGAAAAATTACTTCTTATTGTTGGCAGTACGACATCGTATTTTCGGTTATAAGACAACACCTTTTATTCCTTGAACGAAAATACAAGTTTAGAAGATATAGCCTGTTATTATGAGCTTATAACCGGCTGATCGGGTACGATGACATACTGGCTTGAAAGGACCGAGCGATCAACGTGCAGAAAAGAGTCGCAGTCGTTCGATCCCAACAAGAGCAGTTGAGTAGAGTTAAAGTGCAATTAATATTACAACTACTATTGAGTGGTTAAAGTTTGCATTAACGATCATTAAAAGGTAAATTAATTGGTGATATTCTTATAAACTCTATAAACAGATATTTAATTTCGAGATAAACTCATTTTTTCCATAATTGATTTATTTTAAGACCTTTAAAGAAAAATTCTGACTTGAATGTCGGAATATATTCTGCAAGTCCCCCATACACCGATAAGTTACCAGAGTAAAGAGATAAGTGAATGTTCAACGAGACAGGAACGACACACAAGCGTCGTCCTCTTTCGATTACAGCAGAAACATAGCCCAAAACAAAGTGTGTGCATAACTTCTTATGAAAAAAAAATACTTATTAATCTAGATCAATATCTATAAACTTAAATTTGAATACTTTTGATTTTACAAAATTAAGTTTAATTTAAACTGAAATAATTTTATTTGAAAATTCCGATTAATACTCTATCCAACAATTTATCATGCGTGCTCATGGGATTGCTTCTCTATGGTCGTTTGACCTTTAGTCTGTTTCTTTTCACTCAAGTGGGCACCATACAAAGCCAAAGGTTTTAGACAATGAAAAAACAAATCCAAATTTAAAAAAAACTACCGTTAGAAGTAAAGAAGTGCATGTTGACAAATGAAAAAGAAAAAAGAAGGAAGAAACAAGAAACAAGATAAAGACAGAGATAGTGCTTTGGCTTGTCTATCTGAATCTCTTGATATGATAGAAGTTAGATTACCGTTTTGGCTCTGTTTCTTTCGCTTTTTGTTACTTTAATTTTGGTAAAATAATAAACATTCAAATATATTTTTATTTTTATAAAATGAATTTTAAGTAGCTTTTGATTTAAATATATGGAGATTCCTTTTTGTTCTTACTTTTTTTAAAATCACATATTATATCTTTCAATCATTATATGATATTAATTAATTACTTATGCATTGAATTAAAATTATTAAAAAATAATTCCAAATAATATATATTAGTTTTGTGATACAATATTAGTATATGTTATTTGAAGTATATTTTAAATTCGTAAAATAAATATTATTTATCTACTTTCAAATAAATGTTAGAAATTAAAATAATTATTTAAAATATTAAAGATATGAAATTTAAAAATAGTAGTTTATAGAATCTAAAATCTAAATTCATATATTCTATAAAGATTAAAAAGAATAATTTCAAATTTTATGAATTAAAGAATACAAGAATATAAATCAAAACTTACTAAAATTTAAATGAATTAGGAGCTGAAGTTAGCAAATACTAAATGTTAGCTACATTTTAAAGTTATCTGATCTAGCTCCGAAGATTGGTCTTGGGAAGCTTTATTCATCATAATGATTGTACTATGTAATTATTTTTAATATATAAATAGTTTATATTTATTAATTTTAATTTTAAAATGTAGTTTAGGATAAAATAAAAACATAATTATATATATATATATATATATATATATATATATATATATATATATATATGGAAGAAGGTATTGTAAGAACCTAAAATTTTATTTTAGAGTATAAATAGATTTTAAAAACGTATTCCAATTCATTCAACATTTCACTTTATCTCTTTAAAAGTCAATCTTCTTCTTAAGCTCTGCCTTCTTTGTAAATCCTTATCTCACTAAGCTGCTTGATCAACAATCAGGAGACGCATAAGTGTTCTTGGCATTGAGAGCAATGTTTTCCACCGATCAATTTCTCTCTGTTCTTCAACTGGTAAGTTGAAATTCCTTCTTCCGTGCAACTCTAAGGCTGGGAGCATGCTACAGATTTTGTTGCATGTAATTGGTTGTGCTTTTCCCCTAAAATTCTAGCTTCAATCATGTTCTAAAGACTGATTTCTATCACCAATGGGTGATCTATAGGTACTGTTAGGGTTTCCCTAAGGCGCAGGGCACTGTTGAGCATCCTTGAGCTTGGTTGTTTGCACTAGAGGTAAGGGAAGCTTAGGTTTTCTTTCTTTTCTGTTTTGGGAATTTAGGTTGTAGGAACTTGGGGCTTTTGTTTGGGATTGTGAAACTCTATATATATACATATACACACACACACACACATATATATATATATATATATATATATATATGAAGCCAATTGGTGTACTGATGTGTTAAACTGAAATTGGTAATTTTGCATGTTGAACCAAATGTTCATGTATGTCAAATTGTGAACTTGTAAATTGATGCTTGTGAATTGGTATGAATCATGTGTGATGCTGTGAAAGAAATGTTTGAATGATGTGGATGTTCCTTATACAGAATGCTGAATAAAAAGACAGGTCAGTAGTGTGTTTTAGACCATCTTAGAGGAATTGAGAGAACGATTTTGAGAACAAGAGGTTAGGGGCTAAGTTAGGCTACTGGAATAACTTAGTTCAGTCATTTGTGACTTATTAGGATTACCAAAATGACCAAAAACAGTTTCCAAATGGTAATTTAGAAGTTGAGTCTCTAAGTTAACAAAATTAAAGTGTTAGAACCTAAAATGATGCATAACTACTAGAAATTGATGTGAGGAATGTTTGTAATAACTTAGGCAAGTTTAATTAAACATGTATATGGAATTAGGGATGTTAGAAGTCCATCAAAACACCTAGAACGAGTTTAGGGTGAGGGAGTTCTACAAATCTACAAAATTGAATTCTGCAGATTATGCAGACTCGCTGAGCGAATGGATTCGCTCAACGATTAAAAAAAAGTGTTGCTATCAGGGGATATTCGGTTAGCGAGAAGAGCTAGCTAAGCGAATTATGAGTGAATTTTTATTTTGTATATTTAGCTTAGCGAGAGGCTAGCTAAGCGAATTATGAGTATTTTATTTTGGCATTTTTAGCTTAGCGAATATTGTGCGCTGAACGAATTCCTTTACTCTGTCCTACTATTTTCTTCTCCTTTCTTGATTTATAATTGATGTATGAATTATATATGAACCGGTATAGCATTGAATGAGATAGTATGATTAAATTGAAGTGGTTTGTGATTGAAATCAGGGGTGATAATGTTGAATATGATGCAACTTGAGTATTTAATTAAGATCTCTCGGTGAGATCATTCTAGTGTTTAGAATAAATGTAAGAGGCTTTCATATGGGGGTTTATCCTAACACTCTAATGACTCTTTCAATCTCACTTAGAGAAGATTTAGTCATGTGGTGAGAGTAGTAGGAGGTCCTAGTCTTGGGTGCTTCTAGTATGGCCCAAGGTGAGTGATAACGGACTTACACTTTTGTGTGTGGTAGGGTTTAACCCATAGCAATGGCTTTGCAAAGCAGTAGAGGCTACCACAAGTGCACAACCCGCGCAAGATCAACATTCATTCTAAGTCCGGACGAGTCTAGCTGTGTCACAACATGATAGGATGTTTCATTTGGTCACTTGTATGATGACAATTTCTATTATATGTTATTTGATAACTTGTATTCTTTTGAAACCTAGCTTACCCTTACTCTTGTGTGTGTTGTATGTGTTGCGCCCTTTCTTCTTTGCGATGATCATCCACTTGGATGTGAGCAGAGGGGGATGAGGCTTCCTTGGAGTAGACGTTGGAGAAGATTGATGCTGCTACTCCTAGTTCTTAAGACTCTTACTAGTTTTATTTTAGATACATTCTGTATTTTGAAATACTCTTAAACATGTAAAGCTTTAAATTTTGCCCATGTCTTGGATGAGTGTATGCTTAATACTGTCCTCTATTAACTCCTAACTGCTCTCTCGTACTATACTACTGAATTCTACTATGTTATATATTTAGTATATTATTTGGGATGTCACAATATTTATATATAAAAAAATTCCTCTTCTTGATATTTATATTTATTTTTAATTTTATCATTTAGATAAAAGTTTTTTAAATTAAAATAATTAGCTTACCAATTTTACTATTTAAATGACAATTTTTTAAATTTTAACTTTTTTAATTGACTTGTTTTTAGTTTAACTATTTTTAATTAAAAAGTTACCTATAAAATAAATAAAAATTATTTATAATAAAGTTATAAAATTTATTTCTATTTAATTTTATTATTATAATAATAACAACAATAAGTTTATTATCTTAAAAACGGGTATATTCTCACTGGTTTCACCATATAAAATAAGAAACAAAAGTTTTGATCATATAAATCGAAAAAGAAGCTATACATATTTGTAGTCGTCATTTTTACTTTACGTTGCTGTCACTTGAACAAAATAAAAACACTGTCGGCATTGTTATTCCCATTGTGCTATCGCGTCAATGTTAAAAACCATTCCTGTAACAATTTATCTTATTGCGCATATCAATTCTCATTTAATATATATTTTATTGTGTCTTTAGTATACATACTTATGATGATTTGGCTTAAGGTTGTCTTCACTTGGGGAATTACTGTTTACGAGATCGTGTTCATTTGGAGGGATAAGCGAATAACGATTTGCGAAGATTTGTAAGATATATAAATTTTTCTTGTCTTGTTGTTTTGCGAAGATTTGAGCGGATTCAATGTGAAATGTTTTTCTACCCTTCAACATTGGCATGACTTTGGGTAATTGAAGCCCTAGCAACTTGTAAAGAAATCTCGAATCCCACTTTGCTGAGTAAAAAGATGCACTCTAGGAAGAAAGAGAAAATAATAGAAGAATGTGAATCAGAGTTGTACTTGAAGAAAGTGTAAGATAAACAAACTTGAAATCCCCAACCTTTAAAAGCTAACATGTTACCGTGTTTTCCATCTTCATTATGATTCTTAGCAGCATGAACACAATTTGGGCAAAATGAAAAGTGTTTATCCCATTCATCATTTCCATAGGACTCAGTTGACAAATGCAGGCTAAGGAGAGTGCCACCTCATTTTTATCTTGCATGTAGCATTTAATATTAAATAGAAATTATACTATTTGAAATTATTTTTTTTATTTTTACAAATTATAATTTTTTTATTAAATTATAATTTTTTACACTTTAATAATTATTTTTAATTTTTTACTTTAATAAACATTTTTACAATTAAATATAACATTAACAAATATCATTTTATATTACTTTAATACCTAGGGCATTTTGGTAATTTTCAATTTCTACCAATTAAACAATTTTTTTAAAACTCTCACATCAATCAAATCCTACACTAATTCTCACAAACTTCACCTCTAAATCCACTTTCAATTACCTTCAAATCCACTCAAGTAAACACAAAAAAAATTACCTCCAAATCCTCTCAAATTCATTCAATCACTCTTCCCAAATCATCTCCTCCAAGAACACACCCTAAATTGTCTTTTTTACTTAAAAACAGTTACCATTTTATTTAGAAAATTCACAATTTTAGTTATTGTTTTATCAAATCAAATATTTAAATTTTAATTTTTTTTTCTAAAGTTCTTTATTTATTTATAGATATTTCCCTGTGAGCATTTGCAAGCCCTCTTAATAAATCATTTAATACAAAATATCTAATTACTTATTAATAAAGAAATGAAAGATTTATAAATTAACTTTTACAAAATATTTTTTATATTTTTTATAGTGATTCTATTGAGCTAAAACTATTGTCTTACTACTTGATATTAGACTATCTATTGTGAGGATTTCAAAAATATTTAGAGTATAATTCAATGATCTCTTTGTGTATTTTGTTATGTTTTTCACAAGAATTAAAAATATTTAAAATTATGTGATGATAAATAAATATTGTAAGAACCTAGAAAATAGAGTATTAGAGTTGATAGATGTATTAAAACAATGAGATCAAGTATTTTATTATAAAATAATCTTATAATATAAATAGAATTTTCTAAACTTGTCTTATTATCTAAAATATTGTGTATCTCTCTACAACTCATTCCCTTCGTTTCCTCTCACGTCTCTCTACCATTTCTCACTCTTTGATTTTCTATTTGACGATTAGGAGATACCTAGACGATTACGACGTCAAAGTCTTCAAATCTAACCAATCAAATTGTTGATTAGAGCAAGTAAGTTTCGTTCTCTTTTTTTTGGTATTTTCTTAATCTTTGATCATGCAAAGAAATCTGTTTGCATCCGTCAAGTGGTTTCTTTCTTCAATTCTTAACTCAATTTAGGTTCTAGGTTTCTCTCCAATCACCAATCAATGATTTGTAGGTGTTTTTAGAATTTTCTTGCGGTATAAGCAACTGTCAGGGTTTTATCGAGTTGGATAAAATATATTGAGGTAAGAGAAGCTAGTGATTCTGTCTTGATGAATTAATTTGGTTGTGGGAATGTGGTTAAACATATAAATTTTCTGATTTTGTATGAATTGTGATTTGAATGATGTGTAAAAGGATAAATTGATGTTTTGTATGATGATAGATGTTGTGTAACATGTTGAATCTATTTGTATGGGTGTTTGTGATGTTGGAGTTGATGTTAATGAATGAAATGTACTGATTGAATTGTTGGAAGAATGGGGTTAATCTTTGTTTTAGATTATTTGGTCTAAAATTGAGGTACTGGGTAGTGGAACTGTAATAGAAATGTGATGAACTAGTTTAAAGCATGTGAAGTCTGTGGTAAGTTGCTTTATGAGTTGCTAAAGTGTTAAAATGGGGTAAATCTGTATTAAGAAGGTATGGTGTGAGATAGGTACATTTACCTTGGTTCAGAGCTTGTTTTTTAGGAGGTGAACTAGTGAAAATGTGAGTTAGAGGTTTTTTTGTACAAATGGTCACTTTAGAGAGTCTTGGGAAGTCTTTTAGAACTTGTTAGAGTTTCTAAGTTACTTAAAATTGTGCTACAAATGGTAGAATTCTATTTTGAGCCTCTAAGAATTTTTGTAAGTTTTTGGTTGAGATATTGTATTTACATGTTTAAGAAAAGTTTAAAAGTATTTAGACACATTTAATTAAGTATAATTCAATATATAACACAATCTATTTGGGTTAGAAGATAGTTTGCCTATATTATTGATTGATAGCATATAGCTGAGAATAAATGTTGGAAATGACTTACAAACCTAAGGCAGTTATGAAAGCTCGTAACAATATACTTTTTTACAAGATTAAGGACTTACGTGGTTAGTTTGTAACTTTTGTCTGTTTGATCATTTACGTTACGCTTCTAATCTTTGAGGGGGTAAATCGGATTCTCAACTTTTTTGACGTGCCAACTTAATTTCCAAAAATCCCATTTTTTTTGTAGAAGAATTTGAGGGCAGGTGTAAGGCAAGTTTAAACTTCTAGAGCCAAATTAAGTCATGTGAGAATAACCTGCGGCAGGTTTAAAGGAAATGTAAACATTAGTGCCGAACTAGCAATTATTTGATTGAACAGTTTCAATTTCAGAAGTAACAACAAAGCAAAAGAGGGAAAGAGTGGCCAGTTTTCGCCGACTCCTTATATGTGAAACGTATTTCATAAACGTGGACTGGTATTTCTTACCATTTTGAAACTCGGTCACACAAGTAATCCAAAGAAAGATAAATCATTGCGAATGTTTCAGCTCTGGTATTGAGCTGATGAAACTAATTTCAGAAACATTCGACAACAATAATTGTACAAGAGCTTCAAGTTTAGCTTATCCTTTTCTACTTTGAAAGTGCTAGAACATAATCTGTGAGGTCATTTGACATGGGATGATGATTCACAATTTTGCCTCTAGAGGAAGGAAGTTCGGGTCCACGGAGACAACAACCTAGACAAATTATATTATTAGATTTTGTTACTGAATAGTCACTAAACAACTAAAAAAAAATAACACTATATTTGTTAAGTAAATACCTTCCCGACACTTTTACCCGAATGGAGATACTCAACAGCGTCAGCAACAGAATGCAGACCAAGAAATCTCTTTGGATCAATAGCAACCTGTATGAAGAAACAAGAAAGGTTTAGAAATATATAGAAACGTTAAAGGCATGGCAACCGTTAGCTGCTAAGTATACTTATTAGCACTTCATATAGATATCCCGTTAATAACGAGAATTTTATTGATCATGATATGGATGGAATGTGTATGAATAACCTTTAGCTTTCCCGTAGAGTGAAGATCAAATAGCTTGTCAAGATGTTCTTGCCACAAGTGACCATGTTGAACCAGGAAAAAGCCAGCCTGAAAAGTTGGAATTATGTATGAATAAATAAGTCAAAAAAATAAAATAGAACTTTGCATGGGAGCTATAAGTTTTGGAACGAAAAGCGTTCACTTTAGAACAATTAAACAAGTGAATGATGAGTTGGCCATACCACTTGTACAAAATTTTATATATTATGGTTAAAAATTCAAACACTATATGGAAAATGATGTTTAGATAACCATATAACTACTTGACAGACCTGCTTTTAAGAGTACTGTGCTCATTAAAAAAAAGGAAGTAAACTTTGTATTGTAAAGAAAAGGGAAGGAGAGCAAAACTATAGGCATCAACTGGTTGTATAAATTTATTGGGTATCAAGATATAGTTATCGGAACAAGTAATTGTCCTTTTAACATCTCATTATTCCGTGCTATGACAGGATTCAGATTTAAAGGCTCAACTTATCTACCAAGAAAATGTTCCACTCGAGAATGAGATGGATAATAAAGCTGCGTAAGTTACAACTTCTATGAACAATGAAATATGAAATCAGCAAAATTGAAAGGGTAGCCTATATTGCTACATACCACAGTTTGGCTCTTTGCTAAGAGCTTCTCACATAGGCCAGGGTATTTTGATGGTGTCCAACCCTTTTCTCCTTGATACTGGAATGAATGCACATAACAAATGAAATCAATATTGTTCATTAACAATACATTTCTTAAGAGGTCAGAAACAACTTACTGCAATCTATAATCAAGCACACTACTATCGAAGGACTAAAACAGGGTAATAGCTTCATACATTCCTCCAACAGTCTACAACAGATAAATGGGACACGTAAAAAGAATTCGATATTACATGTAATGTAGCCAAGCTAACATCCAAATTTCATTCCAGACATCTCAGATGAGTTACAGAATTTCATGTTCCTTTTAATTTGTGGCTTTGATAAGAAAAGGTTAAAATCTAATTTTCACTATACATAATGAGGATAAAATCCAAGGTATTACGTGAATTACGAATCATTAAATGAGTTATACTAACCTTCAAAAAATGAGTGTGGAGAGTAGTGAGTAGTTTTTAGGTTTGTTATAGTCGCAGTGAAATTTTCAGGAGTGCTGTAAAGGACAAAAAAAAGTGGCATGATAAGAGAAAAGAAAAACCTGAGAAATCATGCCAATAATAATGAGTCGTCCATGAACTGCCAAAGCATTCAAGCACAAGTTTAACATGTCACCGCCAACAGACTCATAGATGATGTCAATACCTTTGGGGAACTCTTCCCTCAGAACCTGAAAAATGAAGTGAAAATTTTAAACATGTTGATTGGAAGTAGTTTACATAATTTATTCCAGTAGAAACTAGAGCCACAATTGAATCAACAAAGTAAAGATGCCCACTCTGCACTTAAATTGCGGCCCTGATTTGAAAAGTGATTATTCATTAAATATTAAATTTATGGTGCTTAATTGGCCATCAGTATGTAAAGGATCGTCTTCTCCATCGCTTCAGTCCCTTCAATTATAATTCATTCTTGTTTAGCAATTAGAACCCGTTAGACCATGTCCAGTCACAACATATATTAGCAAATGTAATTAGATAATATTGTAAGGTTTGCCTATTTGATAGAGCATATTTGTCTAAAGAATGTTGATAGATATTCTACTATGCAAATTTCTCAACAGAGGTATTGAGATATTTCTTCCTACATAGGTTTATTTCATATTTCAACTTTCCTTTCACTAGAATAAAATAAATAATTTCTTCCCTTTCAAAGATTTTATTTTTATTCACGTATATGCTACCAAATGGGCTTTACTCCCTTGATGCATTTTTCTATACAAAATTCTAAAATTCTATGTGTACGACATGAAAGAACTATAAAAGAAGAAGGAAACGAATTTGAGGTGTATCAAACTTGAATAAGAGAATGATTTTATTATTTTCATTCATGACAATTACGTTCTCCTTACCTCTATTTACAAAAGATATTATTTTAACTTGTCCCTTTTAATAAGAATCACAACAAAAGTAGTTATGGTTAGCAGAACTCCCAAAAAAATCAGGGCATTTAAAACATACAGATTTTATATCTTCATTACGATAGTCTATGACTCTGTCAACTCCCAACTCCTTCAGAAGCTTGGCCTTTGCTCCACCTCCACAAGTTGCAACCACCCTATTTCCTGCTAATTTTGCCACCTGCACAATAATCCAAATTTTGACTCAGGTAAAGAAACTTTCATGCAGAGAAATTACATAGAAGTGATTAAACTACAAAATCTAGATTGAAGCACCTACCAAGCTATCCACTAATAGATTTAAGCAAGCTTTGTAATTTTAATTCATTTTTGTTTATGCATGAAATAATTTTGCTTTTACACAGTCCACCGATAATATCAAATGTTTTAAGAAAGAGATAGTCTATCATGAGTGTTTCATAGATTTGGTAGAGTATATAAAAGGAGAAATAAATAAGGAGGTAGTTGTAACCTGCAGTTGTAACATGTTGTAACAGACTACTATATATAATCTGGGTTTAGGTTGTCAGGAGTTTAGTTTTAGGTTTTTGGAGGAAAACAGAATTGGGAGAGTTAAGGTCCTCTCAAAATACCTCAATTGTTGTACCTTGATGTTTTCTATTAGATTGGCAGAAACAGAGTTGTTCATAATAAAGTCAATCAAGAACCTCTCTTGAATGTTTCTTTAGTTGCTGGTTGTTATATCAACGGGTATTCAGAGCATCCTTCTTGGTCTTGTGAGAATTAGTATAGGATTTAATTGATGTGATAGATTAAAAAAATTTACTTCTAAATCCACTCTCACTTACCTCCAAATCCACTCAAATAAACAACAAAAAACTTTACCTTCAAATCTCCTCAATTACTCTTCCCTAAATCCATTCAAGTGAACAAAGGGTAAAAGATACAAAATCCGCAGAAGTTTTTGCAAAACATTAATTTTTTTATCCAGGTTTGGCCTACAACTACAGAATAGCAAACTTTCAATTTGATGGAACAAATAGTTTCTGAAAACATATGCACAAATGAATATGGTTGAGAAAAGTGGCACAGGATTTATGAAGTACCTGAACAGCGAATTGCCCAGTTCCTCCAGCTGCAGCAGTTACAAGGACCACTTTTCCAGATTCCATCCGTCCTTCCTTTTCAATGTACCAAAGGAAACTAGGGTCAGAACAAGCTGAAACCAAATATAAGATTCAAATAAAGTAAATAATTGAAAAAGTTGAGTTACATTGATATGAAAGATGAACAGAGAAGTAACAAGGATACATCTGAACAAAAGTAGAAAATCTTATATTAGTTAACCTTTTCTAGCGCAATTGAGGCTGTTAACCCTGATGTAAGCATGGCCACAACTTCAGGATCTGGTCTAGGCACCGGAAGGGCATGTTTTGAAGGAATCTAATCAATGTAACAAGACATCATCAATAACTTACATTGTCATAAGAATCACCTGGGTATCATCATCTCGTACGATTTAATAAATACGTAGTACGTGGAAACTCCAATGACTATCCAATTAATATAAAAAATATTAACATTATGTCAAGCACTGCCCACCATTATGAATTCAGCATAGCCTCCAAAAGTCATGAATGCACAAGGCATACCAATTTTCAAGTCAGTGACAGAGTCCCCAACTGCTGCAATTATTCCTACAGCCTAAAATATAGCAAAAAAATGTACAAATATAAGTAGCAGTTCACTGCATCAAGTGGTATACTTCATATCTTGATATCTACAAATGGGGATATTTCTATACCTCAAATCCTGCATCAAATGGAAGACGAGAAGCAATATCATTGTTGTTTCCACCAAAATAGCGGCCTGAGCTAAAATTTACCTACATTGTTCACACTTGTTAGAATTATAGATTATAGATTAAAATATATGTTCTAGATAATTAGAGGTTATAACGCTTGAAAAACAGAGTATCAGGGAGAAGCTTTATATTGTAAAAGAAAAAACTAATATTACTCAATATAGATACTTTGTATTTTTCCAAGTCATTGGCGTCAAACAAGTATAGATTAAAAAATGAGGACCTGATATCATGAGACTCCACATGTTTTATCCACGAACACACACTACAAACATGATAAATTAATGATGTTTTAACATACTTGAAGAGTTGTAACATACTTAAACAATAAATAAACAGTGCCTTGTTTTTTCCTATATGTACAGAAAAGTCACGTGTTTATTAGATTAGTGTGTATTTTATGGTAAGCAGTGCAGTTTCTGACTTGAACATGTATGTGTTGAGCTAATGCATAATTCTTCAGTTGACAAGTTCAACAGTGAAGGTTGTATCCTTTTCCAAAGTCGAGGCTGTTCTTCAGCAAGTTAGGGCACGGACATGTCTCTTAAGAGAGACAATTGAGAAAGAAAGAAAAAAAAAAAGACTAAACAATATGCATACACAAGTCCTCTTAGAAAGATATATGAACTTACATCACTAGCATTCACACCAGCATAAATTATCTTAACAAGAACATGCTTCGGCTTGATAGGTAATTTCAGTGGTGTTCTCACAATGCTTGTTGCATTCCGAAAGTTATGAGTCAAGGTGTGGACAACTCTGCAAGCAATAAAGCATCTTTAAATTAATTAAATTGTGAGAAGAAAATAGTCATCAGATCCGTCAATTAGAAGATATAAATGGTCCCTTTCTAACACTATGGAAATAGAAAATAAACATCCTCCGGAGGCAGTATATTTTATAACAAGAGAGACAGTTCAAATACACACATTTTCTCAAAAGTCTCGGGAAGTTTAATTGATGGAGCTTTATAATCGGATCTTCTCTTGAAACGAGAGGAACGTACTAAGTACTTTGCTTCTTCAGATGGTGTGGGCCAGTATTCAATACCCCGGCGATTTGTAATCCATAGGCAATGACCAGCTTTACTTTCATCCGTAATGAGCTCAAAAGCACCTTGAGAGGTTAAAATGCTTTCATATCAAAATTCATGTGTACATAAGAAACAATGACTATCATTGTTATCGAGTTAATGTACAATCTCATAACATGCATGAAATGTCGACCAAATATTATTAACGGCACAATTTTCAAATAAAATAGAATTATTGATAGATACAAAATATGCACTAAACCCAAATAATATTTTTACAAGAAACTTAAAATCTAATCAAACGAGGAAATATATTATAATAGTTTGGGATTAAGCCTAATTCAACTCTAAAAACTAACTCATGACGTGAAATTTGATCTTCCCATCTCACTAAATTGCACTCTTAGTATATCACTGGTCAATGTTAACACAAGCTCATGTCAAAGATTGGATATATTGAATAGAAAGTTTGATAAACTAGACATTTGTGTGTAGGCTGATAAGTGTCCAATAACATGTGGCCATATAAGTTTAACAATAATGAGTAATAGACTCTAATATCATCTAATAATAAGGAATTGGGACTAACTCCACACCAAAAACTAACTCATGAAATGATAGTTGTCCCTCACTTGTATGCTTTATTTTGGTCAAATTGTTAAAATAAAAGAGAGGCATAGGCTAAATCCTTAGTATGTATAGAGCACACAGGGTTAAACATTTATAAATACTTTAACACAATGCAGAATTTACTCTCAAAATACTTAGATACAATACTAATCATGTGAGATAATTTCTAGATATGTTTATAGAAGTGATGCACTTAAGCATGTTAAATTATTTAAAGAGATGTGCATGCAAAGCAGCAGTTACAAAGTTGTGATTTAGAAAGCTACGAGGTTAAGGAACAATGCGGCCACTCTCTTTTGCTCAAGCCACATGAGAGAACAATGAAATTTATAGACTTACCTTTCACCACCATTTCCATGGGTACAAAGCCCCCCATCAAGTTGATCAATTTGGGGTCTATCTTTAATCCCATCTCAGTTTCAACAAACTGCACCAAACTTTCAACATTATAGCTCATTTTAACAAAGAGTTACAATAAATTTTGTTCTGACAATCAAAACACATTTAACACATGTTGGTCTGAAAGGCAATGGTCCTGGTTCCAACCAAGCTTTCAAGTTTGAGACTCTTGAACAGAAAAAAAAAAAAAAAAAACGTTGAAATGGGAAGCTTTACTTCCCCTAAGTAAGTCCTTGTAACTCAGCTCAAATTAGTTGCGACTTGGAACTTGGGACCCAAAATAGCATTTGAATACTTCGGTCCAGAACCAAAAATTAACAAAACGCATTAATGATTTAACAAAATCAATACCCAGGAGTACTAGTCTATTCCATCTCACAGGGAATTTTTTCAGAAAAATTCTAGTCAATTTCAACAAAGTATCTAATATTTCTGGCATTAATTAGAGATATAGTTAAATTATAATATAAGAGTAAATCGCACCTTACAAATCAATTTTGTGAGGTTGAGTTATGACTAAGGTCTATGTTGGGTTCGTGAGAGGAAACAAAGAAACCCAGAAAACCCAGAGAAGAAAAGGACGAGAAAAAAACCCAAAGAGTACGTGATCTGAATAATACGTGAATGTATTGAATTGATTACTCGCAGAGGATGGCTATAATAAATAGCCAACACAAGCACCTGAACAAACAAAACAAAAGACAAACAGAATGACCGGTCATTCTGAAAAAGAACGTTCGGTCATTAACAACCAAAATCGGACGGTCAAAAGTAAAAGACAAGTCTAAACAACAAATCTCCACCCAGACTTGACTATTACAAGCAAGAAAACCGTACGGAAGAAAGCCAATCCTGGACAGCAACTTAAGGAACCTTTCTCTAGCGAACGGTTTAGTCAGCATATCTGCAGAGTTGTCTTCAGATGCGATTTTGCAGATTTGAACATCACCGGATTCAACAATGCTTCTGACAAAATGCAGCTTGACATCAATATGCTTTGTTCTGGAATGATAAAACTGATGATTGGCCAAATGAATGGCGCTCTGACTGTCACAATGAACATGGACAGACTTTTGATCAATACCCAATTCCCGAATCAAGCCTTTTAGCCACAGTGCCTCCTTTACCCCTTCAGCAAGTGCGCAGTACTCAGCTTCAGTGGTTGAAAAAGCAACAATTGACTGCAATGTAGATCTCCATCTTACTACAGTTCCAAACAGTGTAAACACATATCCCGAACGGGATTTCCTTGTGTCCATGCACCCAGCAAAATCAGAATCAACAAAAACCTTCAATATAACCTCCACCTTGAAAGTTATTCCGGAAGAGTAATCCAGTATCAAGAGACCCCCTTATGTATCTGAGCATCCACTTCAATGCTTCCCAGTGAATTTGGCCAGGAACCATAAACCGACTGAGAACACTTACACCATGCGCCAGGTCAGGTCTTGTACAAACCATCCCATACATAATGCTCCCAATCCCATTTGATAATGGAACTGATTCCATCTTCCTCCTTTCATCCTCGGTCTTTGGACATTGATCTTTGGTGAGTTTCAAGTGTTGACCGATTAGTGTGCCAGCAGGTTTAGATTCAGTCATCTGGTACCATGAAATCACCTTCTGCAAATAACTCCTTTGAGATAAGAACAAGTTTCCACTCTATTTATCTCTATTTATGTCAATGCCCAATATCCGCCTTGCTTCCCCTAGCTCCTTCATTTCAAAAGCATCACTCAACTTTGCTTTCATCTTGCGAATCATGCTCCTGTTACTGCTGGCAATCAAAATATCATCCACGTATAGAAGAAGATATAGTACCTCACTGTCACGGTTCAGAGTATACACGCAGTCATCATAATTGCACCGTTTGAAGTTCAGCTTAATCAGAAAATCATCAAATTTCCTGTACCACTGTCTAGGACTTTGCTTCAGGCCATAAAGAGATTTCTGCAACAGGCACACCCTATCATCCACAGCAAATCCCTCCGGCTGCTTCATATAAATTGTTTCCTCCAAGTCACCATGCAAAAACGCAGTTCTCACATCCAACTATTCTAGATGAAAATTACAATGAGTAACTATCGCCATTAAAACTTTGACCGAACAGTGTTTCACCACAGGAGCAAAAATCTCATGATAATCTACACCCTCAATCTGAGTAAAGCCTTTGGCAACAAGCCTTGCTTTGTATCTTGCTTTCTCACCTCCTGATATAGCTTCCTTTTTCTTGAAGATCCATTTTGAACCTACAACCTTCTTTCCCTTTGGTAGATCCACCAGTCTCCAAGTGCTATTCTTCTTCAAAGCCTCCAACTCTTCCTCCATAGCACCCTGCCAAAGATGTTGATCGCTGCTGTCAAGAGCCTCCTTGTAACTTCTCGGTTCATCCGAACGTTCAAGATCTTCAGAAGCGTTCAAGGCGTAGCAAATCAGATTTGTCTCTCCAAACCGTTTGGTTGGCATAGAGATCCTTCTTTCTCTATCACGAACAAGCTGATAATTCCTCAGATCGACACCAGCTGCTCTTGAGTGACTTCCTTCGCCAGACATACCATCTGTATCGTCACCAAGATCTGTTTGCATTTCACCTGTTCGGTTCTCCTCTAACGACCGAACGTTTTCATCTTGCCCTCCACCCGTTCAGTCTTCTTCAGTCAACGACCGAACGGTTCCATCAGTAGTATCCAGAGTTTTCAGCATGCATTGCCATCCTTGTTTCATCAAACATGACATCCCTACTAATGATTAACTTTGAAGGTTTAGAATCTAACCTCCACAACCTGTACCCCTTAATTCCTTCAGCATATCCAAGGAATACACTTCTCACCGCTCGGGAATCCAGCTTATCACCTCTGACATGAGCAAACGCCAAAGAACCGAACACCCTCAAGTGTGAGTAATCAGCCGGTTGTCCACTCCACACCTCCATTGGTGTTTTAAACTTGAGAGTCGAAGACGGACTCCTGTTAATCAGATATATGGCGTATTTGCAGCCTCTCCCCAGAATGCCTTTGACAACCCTGATCCCAACAGCATGCACCGAACCCTCTCTAGAATTGTTCTATTCATCCTTTCAGCCAAACCATTTTGTTGAGGAGTTCCAACCACAGTCTTGTGCCTCCTGATCCCTTTCTCTTTACAAAACTCATTAAACTCCTCTGAAACGAACTCCAGCCCATTATCAGTTCTCAAACATTTCAGCCTACACCCCAATTGGTTCTCGGTCTGTGTATGTCACTCCTTGAACCTTTGAAACTTTTCAGACTTATTCTTCATAACGTAAATCCACACTCTTCTTGAAAAATCATCAATTATACTCAGGAAATACGCCCATCCACCATGAGTTAGAGTTCTTGCCAGTCCCCACAAGTCAGCATGGGCATACTCAAATGGTCGTTCGGTTGAGTGCTTCCCTTGACCGAACGGTATCCTGTGTGATTTCCCCAAGACGCAATGATCACAGAAATCCAGCTTCTGCAGTTTGTCTCCAAGTAGTAAGCCTTGCTTCTCCAATTCTTCAAGACCCTTCTCACTGATATGTCCCATCCTCAAGTGCCAGAGCCGAGCGGTATTCTCAGTCCCACTTGCTACCGAGACATGACCAATGACAGTCGATCCCTCCAGAATGTACAAGCCATTCTTCCTTCTGCCTTTCACAACCACAGAATCTCCAGAACTCACCCTCATTACTCCATTTTCAACTTTTGTGGTGTAACCTCCAAGATCAAACGAACTAATAGAAATCAAATTTCTCTTCAGTTCAGGCACATAGCTTACATCCTGCAACACCATCTCTCGGTTGTCAAACATCTTCAACCTCACCGACCCCACACCTTGCACTCCGCAAGCTTTATTATTTCCAAGCAGCACATTTCCATGCTCTTTCTGATCAAGATTCTCAAAAAACTCCTTCACCGGGCACATGTGATAGGTGCAGCCGGAATCCATGACCCAGCTCCTTTGAGAATCTTCCGACGAAGCCACCAGAACTCCAGCAGATTCATATCCCTCAGATGCCTCTGCCACATCAGCGGTTTCCTGTGACCGGACGGCCTTTCCCTTCTCCGGACAGAACTTCTTGATATGACCAATCTTCTAGCACTTGAAACACCTCACCTGTTTCACACCGTCTGGCTTCAGCTTCTTCCCATTTCCAGCCTGCTTCTTCCATTTCCCTTTCACCGAAATCAGTCCAGATGCCACCTCC
This sequence comes from Vigna reflexopilosa, assembly GCA_027742785.1. Taxonomy (NCBI): domain Eukaryota; kingdom Viridiplantae; phylum Streptophyta; class Magnoliopsida; order Fabales; family Fabaceae; genus Vigna; species Vigna reflexopilosa. Next base: position 47,765,811 of record CM050911.1, on the reverse strand, counting down.
TCGGTTGCCTTCGAATCTTGGAGCTTTTGAAACTCCTTGGTTCGAATTGATGTCACAACCTCCTCTAACGTGATTACTTGATCTTTACCGTAGAGCAAAGCATCCCTGAAATGCTCGAAGGTTCTTGGAAGAGCATTCAGTAAGATAATAGCTTTATCTTCATCTTCCAACCTCACATCAATATTCTCCAGATCGTCAACTATCTTGCTGAATTCTGCAAGTTGCTCCTCTATCGTTCTTGATTCTGACATCTTGAATGAATAGAGTTCTTGCTTCAAACACAACCTATGAGCCAGCGATTTCGTCATGTACAGAGACTCCAATTTCGCCCAGATTTCAGCCGCAGACTTCTCCTTCGCAACCTCCCTCAGTACCTTATCACCAAGACACAAGATGATTGCGCTTCTTGCTTTATCCCCCATTTTCTTCTTCTCTTCTTGCGACATTGCAGCACCCATGTTTAACTCACCCTTCAACGCTTCATCGCATCCCTGCTGTATCAAGATAGCCTCCATCTTGATCTTCCACAGCCCGAAATCATTAGAACCATTGAACTTCTCAACGTCGAACTTGGTTGCCATCGCTACTGGAGATTCTTGATTCACTGCCCCACGGTGGGCGCCAATTGTTGGGTTCGTGAGAGGAAACAAAGAAACCCAGAAAACCCAGAGAAGAAAAGGACGAGAGAAAAAACCAGAGAGTACGTGATCTGAATAATACGTGAATGTATTGAATTGATTACTCACAAATGCAGAGGATGGCTATAATAAATAGCCAACACAAGCACCTGAACAAACAAAACAAAAGACAAACAGAATGACCGAACGGTCATCTGAAAAAGAACGTTCGATCATTAACAACCAAAACCGGACGGTCAAAAGTAAAAGACAAGTCTAGACAACAGTCTACTTTCTAAGATGGTACCAAAGTTTATCCTAGTAAGGTTTATTACACCTATCATGCCACCTATTAGTGTGTCACTATCAAATCACTCATAAATATCTAGTTTCATGCTCAAAATGTCTAATCGTCTCCAATGAGGTGTGTTGAAGATTACATATCAACTAAAGATATGATAAATTTATAATATATAAGTAGGTGAAAACCTCGTGTTATAAGCTTATTTTGTAAGATTGAGTACAGTTTAAAATTTACTTTCTAAGAATTTCCATAGATTGAAGAATAATAATATAGCTAAGAACATCCATTCTTCAAAGTTGATCTTACCTCAGGGCAAAGCACATTGACTCGAATTCCTTGACGTTTGTATAGACGAAGTGCTCTAGAAAACATAACAACACCACCTGCAGAAGTATATTTTAACATTTTAGGAAGCAATATAGTAACTTAATTTACATAAATTCTATAGATACAGATTTGAAACCATTATTTAAATCTCACTGAAAAGCTATATGATATGTTTTTATCTTTATTTGAAGTTTTTTAAATATATGTTAAGCCACAACAAGGAGATTTCACTATCAGTGACTGTTTCCGTTTTCTATTTTTGGGACATATAATTAGTTTTATTTGTGGGGCAGAAGGAGGTGCAACTCAGGATCAGAAGATAATCACAAAATTTCATGATTTGGATAACAGCAAACCCCATTCTTAATTAAATTTAGAAACAGGCAAAAGATTTAAAAAAAGATGAAAATCTTAATAAATGGTCGATGTTTTAGAGTATCAGATAACATTGCCTAGTCAAGTCAATACCGCTGACAGTTGTAAACAGATATCACTATTCATGATATAATTTTCACAATTCGTCTAGCTAGTTAGGTAATCTTGCATAACTCTCTATATACGGAGACCTCTGTACTGTTATCATACGTACATTCAATAATAGTTCCTCAGTTTTCTCTCAAATACCTCAGAACTGATTCTCAAAAATAGCAGTTCTAAATTTTAGACCACAGTAACACTGGCTGTTGCTTGACCCCTACTTTAAGCTAAATGGTCATCCACGAGTATGAATGCTCATGTTGTTAAGAGCTTCACTTAAGTTGAATTGAATAGGTCTTTAAGCTCTTTTGTCCGGCAATTTCTTTTTTTAAATTTGTTTTGAAGTAGTGTACCCTGATCAAAGCTGGTAAATAACAAACCTTTAGAGCCACTGTATATTGGGTCAAGGAGCATTGGATAAAGACCGGAAGCAGAACCCAAGTTGATAATCACACCAGGCCTTTTGGCAGCTTCCATGGCTTTAATCTATTAAAATGAAGATAATGAGTTCCAACAATAAACAATGGTTTTGGCCCCTTTTTCTCATTTAAACAAAAAACAGTGAACTCTAGTATGTGATCTATAATGTGATTATGCGGGAGCAAATTATAATATTTATGTCATTTAGATCGTGAAACAACTTTCTTTTCACAGCGTAAAGCAAATAATTAATCGAAGGATATTGGATAAACGAGGTAACTTATCAAGCTTACCGCAAGGCGAGTGGAATCAATAACAGCAGTGAAATTCACATTAACAGTGTGCCTCCATGTTCGAGTGCCATCTGTTTGATCACTACGGAATGGTGTAGAACTAGCAATCCCCGCACTGTTAATACAAATGTCTAGACCTCGATATGTCAAGAAGTGCTTTTGAAATGCAGCAGCTAAATCCCCTGTATATAATTATGAACAAATATACATTTATGTACACCAAAGATAATCTAAACAGCAAATGCTTGTATGTTTGCGTGTGTAGATCCCACCTCATAATAGTTAAAACTTAGAAATTAGAACTTGGAACACAGAATTCATTTACAGATTATGAAACTTTATCATATGCGTTCTGCCATTCGAGTCTCCATAACTACATATTTTCATGTTTAAGTGGTGTTACTTCACTACTCCAAATGGAAAGACTAAACTTCCATTGAAGAACAAAGGAAGATTTGCTAAGGATCTTAAAAAGAGTCTATAAGAAAAGAATTCCAACTTCCAGCACCCAGAAGCCAGGTGAATGGCTTGCTAATAGATTATAACCCACTTACTTGCATCAGTCACATCACATTTCACAAACATTGCAGAGGGAAATTCCAACTTCGAATGAAACTTGGTGTTAATTTTCTGAACAAGACTTGCAACTTCTCTTCCATTTGCTTCAGAGAAATCCACCATAGTGATAAATACACCCTTCCTTGCAAGAGCTAAGGCAAGACCCTTGCCTATACAAAAACCAGAAACATAGAATCACATCACACGCTAAAATGGTACAAGTGAATCACGTTATACAACTAAGTTTCATCGAGCGTATGATTTGGTTGCAGCTGCATCAAAATGTCGTGACGTGCTATTAAGCTTAACTTGGTTGTAGCCTACTTCAAAATTGATTTTAAATGGTGGCAAATAAATTTTAATTCATAAAAAAATTATAGTATTTATGAAAAAAAAAATATCTAAACAAACTAATTCATATGTAGTTTGCTATATTTTCTCTTCCCAGTTAAACTAGTACCGATTCTTTATGAAACGATACCAATGAACGAAGTGCTTACACAACAAACTGTCATAGTGAAGGAATGAGATCCTTAATTCGAAAGAGCGCCAAAACATTTAACAGTTTGTGTTAATTAAATTCAGGAGTGGCAAAATTTTCGAAAATAGCTCGCTAAATCGGTTCCAAAAGTCAACTGAAGCTTATTTTTTAAACTATTTGAATTCGATAATTTCGAAGTGGGAGAGAAGAGTGATGGATAAGATTATGAATAACATAACGGAGAAGAAGGAGTTACCGATTCCGGAGGCACCACCAGTAACTAGTGCTGACAAACCAGGTTTGATTTCCATTGCTATGTTTACACCTCGGCAGCTACGATCGGTTGTCACAAAAATGACGAGATTGGTGATAGAAATAAACGATATATGATACTACATATGGAAATAGATTTTGTCTAAAACACGTAAGCAGTATTATTTAATAAAAAAATAAAGATGGAAAAAAGATGAAAAAAATCTTTTTAAATTAAATAAATAGATATCTATAGACACTTTTATTTCAAATTTTGTAAACATAATATTGAGGTTATATATATCAAATTACCTTAAGGAGAAACTTACCTTAAGAAGAAACATTTATTATTATTATTATTATTATTATTATTATTATTATTATTATTATTATTATTATTGTTGTTATTATTATTATATTTTTTAAGATCCAGGAAAATATAGGTATTAGAAATAAGTTAGTCTTGAGACTTTGGTCTTTTTGGTTAGTAATTAATGTTCTTGTGTGTATTTAAAGATTGAGAAAGTCAATCTTGAGGGTGTACACGTGTCAGCAAATGGGATGGAGCAAATAATAATAAAATAGTGTTAAACATAAAAACCTTTGATTCAAAACTCATTCCATTATCTAAAGTACTATTAACCCTCTTCAAAGCTCTACTCTCTTCTTCTATGCCTTCTCTCCTCCATTCCTACACACTGAACCGTTGGATTTTCGATTAGGTGGTATTCAAGCATTCACGACGTAGAGGACTCCATAACTGACCGATCAGTTTCTAGATTTTAGCGGGTAAGCTATTTTCCATTTTCTTCGTTGTTCTTGAATCTGTACCATGCAATTTGTGTTGATTGCATGTGTGTTTTGGGGTCCCTCTTCAATTCTATGTTCAATTTCAGCTCAAAAAGTTGTTCTTCATCACCAAATGGTGATCTGTAGGGTCCTATCGCATATCCCGTGAGGTGCTAGTGAGCTGTTAGGGTTGGGATTCTTCTGTGCACTGAATTTCTGAGGTAAGGAGAGCTAGTTATATTCTTTATTTTAATTGTGTGATGTGAATGCATGATAAATTCTGAAGTGGTATGTTGTTGGAGGAATAAATTAGGTTTTAGTAACTTAAGTTGCATGTATTGAAGTGTTGAATCTATGAATCTGGAATTTGATGACTATAAACTGTTTTGGATATTTGGACTACTGAAATTGTGTATGTTGGAAGTGTTTTGAGTGAGAATTTTGTTGTAGCATTGCTTGGATAGAAAGTCAAGTCTAGAATATAACATGTTAGGATCTGTGTTATTGTACTTTGCTTGAATCAAATCTTGTATGTGTATGCTATTATAATTGTATGATTTTTGTATAACCAGCTCACCCTTCTGCTTGCTTTTGTGTCTGCTTGTGTGTGGTGTTTTTCTTTTACAATGATCATCCACTTGGATGTGAGCAGAGGTAGAGGAGGTGCCTCTAGAGCAGATCTTGGAGGGAGATGGCATTGTTGCTTAGCTTAGTTAGGATCCTTAGATGTTTTGTATATTTTGAAATACTCTTTGTACTTAAAGTTTTAAATTTATAGCCATTTTGGATGACTATAAGTTAAATACTTTATTTACAAGTCTCTAAAATGTTCTACAGTATCATAATTGTTGACTTCTATATTATATAGATCTTATATAATCTGGGATGTTACAGTGTACATAATTATTTAGACATAATTATTATGTTATTTTCTTTTATTATATTTATATTTCTGCCAATTGATAAAAGGATCTTTTACATTTTATTAATTAGGTACAAAAATTAAAATAGGGAATATAATCTTGAGATTTAAAAGAGATATTATTATTAGATAAAATGATATTATTAGATATTATGACTAAATAATAATAATATATATTATTGATAGACTTATCATAATTAATGAGAATAAAAATATTAGATATAAAGAGAGTGATGACATTTGTGTTTAGAAACTTTAGAAACTCTAAATCAAAGAGAGAAGCAAAGGAGAGAGATATGTTTGGAGAGAAGAGAAATAACAACAAAAACCCTTAGGGCAAAGGGAAGATTGGTGGTGCTTAACATAAAGTTCTAGTATTGGCCAAGGTATGATGAAGCTTGCCTTTGTTTGTTTATTGGTGTATGTTATATGTGTTCTTGATTATTTTGATTTGTAATCCTTGTTTTAATACACGTGTATATGATTATGATTATTTGTGGTTATTGTTGGGTAAGAGTTTGTATATGAATGGGCATAGTGTTTATGTAATATTTATGATAAGTTTTCCCAATGAATGTATTATGTATGTTTTGTTGGGTTATCCCAACAAAGGGTAGAATGCTAAGGGAGAACAAAGTTATGATGCTTGGGGATTTCCATGCAAATATATGTTGTAAATGCTAGGTTATTGAGCTTCATTCCTATGTGGAGAATATGCCAAATAATGTGGACAATTATGTTTCACTGTAAGAATTGTTAGGCCTTATTTCTCCTACCAAGAGGGGGAGGTGAATTGGTTTTTAATGAAAATACTTTCTTTTACTATCTTTTGGAAAATCTTTAGAACTTTCTTTAACATACAAGGCAATAAAAAGTATAATGTAGTAAAAAGAGTTAAGGGTAGAAAAACCAACACAATTTTTTATATTGGTTCAACCAAGCCTACATCCAGTCTTCTTCAACAACCTTAGTTGAAGAGAACCACTATAATGTTTGAGTTTACAAGCAAGAATACAAAGAATACCTCTCAATGCACTCTCCTACTTCACTCAAAAACAGTTACAGCAAACAAGAGGTGAACAATCCTCACACTCTCACAACACAAAAAGTAATCCCAACTTTCTATCACCTTAGAGTAATTCCAACTCTAAGAAAACCTTGAGAGCAATCCTAACTCTCAAATGAGAACAAACATAGTTTTCTCCCTCTAGCACAAATGCAGAAACTCAATCTACAGATTAGAAAACATAAACCTGATCTTCACAGCAGACATTCCAATAGTGCAGATATGATCAGCAACCTTTGAGCACAATTCTTGACAAAATCTTGATGTATTAACCCATATTTAATCCTTGATTCTTCAAGATGGTTCTTGGATGCTTTCTGTCATCAAAACTCAATCACAATGTTAGTTATGAAATTGTATATTCTGTATTCTCTTTGAAAACAACGCGCAAGACAATTATTTATAGGATTTTCACAATCTTGAAGCTTTTTAATCGATTACCAAATTAATGTAATTGGTTAAGCATTTAGCAGTGTTACACCAGAATTACATTAAAACATGTTTAACTAATTAAGTAATTTATGTAATCGATTGCACATATATTGTAAGTCAAAACTATTTAAAATATGACCGTTATGACAGTTAAGACTTAACATGAAAACAATTTTCAATGTGTGTCAGATTTAACCGATTGAGTAAACTGTGTAATCGGTTAAGTATTACACTTAAGCAATTTTGAAAACTTTTTCTCCTCAAAAATAAAACATTGCACTCAGCAACCAGGTGTTAGCAAAGGCATGAGTTTTAATCGATTATACATATAATGTAATCAGTTAAAACTTGTAGTTTGCCACAATTAAGCATCAGCTGATATCTGATGAGTCTAATTGATTACATAAACACTGTAATCGATTACTTCATACATATATGCTTTGTGCAAGTGGTTTTGACATTTAAAAACATGAGTATGCATACTATAGATATAAACACATGTATGAACATAGTAAGTATGCAAACCAATCAGTTCAAGCATGTTTGTAAGAGCTTTGAAACATATAAAAACATTTATGTTGTTTTCATAGAAACAAAAACACACAAGGGATTAGGTTTACATTGTGATAACGGTTGGAAAACCGTTATTTTTATACTTAAATTTGATATTAAAACACATCCTTTATGACTTAGAATGAGCTTAAGACTCAAGTAAAGCACTTAGTTGAGTCATATGAGAGTCAAAAGTTGTTTTTAGAGATATTATGCTTGTTTTGCATTGTTTTGCAGGGTTTTGATGAGAATTGAAGATGAAAGGGAAGAAGGGAGGACTTAGACTTATGAAAGAAGGAGAAAAAGGATGAAAAGAAGAGTCAAGTGCACCGCTCAGCACCAATTCCAGCGTTGAGCGCCAGTTTCGTGGGTGAAGCCACTGCTTCTTGCTTGAGCGGCACCGCTGAGCGTCCTGTGCGATTAGAGGGCCACCGTTGAACGACGTATTGGACCGCTGAGCGGTTTTGCTATTAGAGGCAAACCGCTGAGCGTCCATCAGATGGGCTTGGGCTTAAACTCTGTTACTTTTATGCACTATAAATAGCCCCAGTGCGATTCTCAAAGTATTCTTTTGGCAGGCAGAGACGTCCAGAGCTGTTCTACACTCCTAGGAGGCGGTTCCTTGGATGCTTAGGCTCCAATATACCAAATTTAGGGTTTATTCTTTCATTCTTTCATTTAATTCCATCTAGTTCACCATGTCTATGGTGAACTAAACCCTTTGTTGTTGGGGAACAATGTAATCTTTTGAAACCCTCTTATATCAAAATTCTTATTTTATTTATATGCTTGCATATGCTTATATTATCAATTGTTGGGTTTCTTATCTATGCTTAATGCTTTTATCGTTTAACTCATTCGGTAAATGTTGTTTGTCTTTATCGATACGGAGACGTACGGTAATGTCATGAACTAGTAGGAAATTCCTTGATTAAGCTAATACCGCCTAGAGATAGAGGTAGGACAATCAATTGTATTTTGCTTCTGTTTATAAAGCATTGCTAATTACTAGGGGAGACTAGAGATAGTAAGCCAGTAATTAGTAATAGGCTCTTTTCGCCAAGAGATTGGGTTTAGGGTAGACTAAGAAAGTTTGCATGACAATTAGATAATAAAGCAAATTAAATAAGAAAAGTAGATATAAGAGGGCGGATAAGATGAAATTGTAAACACCAACAACTCCATTCATTCATATCTTTCCTTTGCCAATTGAATCACTTGCATTTGCATGTTTATTTCCGTTTTGCATACACCTACAAAATTATTTGTTTTTTCAAGTCTTATAAAATCAATTTACATGAAAGATAAGGCCTAAGAGTCCTTTGGGAGAACGATATTTGGTCTTACCATCTATTATTACTTGATACGATCTGGTACACTTGCTAGGGGTTTAACAAGTTTTTGGCGCCGTTGTCAGGGACTCGTGGTTTAACTTTTCTAGTAGTGTGAATTTGGTTAAATTTGACTTGATTTTATGTTTATTTTATTTTTGTTCTAATAAATGTTTTCTAGGATTTTGTGCCTAATATTTGCAGGATGCAGTACGGACAAGAATTTGATTATACTGGCACTCAATTCTACCAAAATGATTTCAACCACTGGTGGGAACCTCATTCAAACATGTATCAAAGCCAATTTGGGCAACAACTCTCTTTACCAATAGAAACGTGGGAGGACGATCAACAACTATGTCATCAGGTAGCTAATTTGACGAAACAAGTCAAGAGCCTTAATGAAAAGTTCGACAAATTTTTGAAGAAGTACGATTCCAAGAGCTATGAAGTTACCTTCATGAAATTTGGAGACACAAAATGATAAGGTTGTTGATGAGGACAAGATAGAGGAGAAAAAATTGGAGAAAAAGGAGGAGAAGTTTGAGGAAGAAAAGATAGAGAGAGTGTTAAAGGAAGAAGAAACAGAAAAGTTGGGTGAGGAAGAAGAAGATGATGATAAGGAAAAAGAAGTGGTTGAAAGAAAAGAAAAAAAGAAAAAAAGTTCGAAAATAAAAAAGAAGAAATCAAGGAAAAATAAAACGAGAAAGTTGAGGGAGGAAAAGATTGAGAAAAAGAGGAAGAGAGGAAAGAAGAAAAGATCATATGCAAAACCCCTTCCTCATCAGAAGAAAAATCAGAAAAAGAGGAAGAGAGAAAAGAAGAAAAGATCATATTCAAAACCCCTTCCTCATCTGAAGAAAAATCATAGGAAGGAAAAGAAGTTTAAGTGCTTTATGGAGATCTTCAAGAAATTCGAGATTAAAGTTCCTATGATTGATACCTGGAAACAGGTGCTTGGTTCGATTAACTTTTTGAAGAGATTCAGTAGGAAGAAGAAAAAGAAAAGAATATCAAGTAAGAACAATATCAACACCTACTGATGGGTGTTTGCCGGAGGTCATCCCAGTTGTTGTAATATATTAGTTTTATTTTATTTTGGATATGTAATTCTTGGATTTTTAAACAATTTTTGGGTAGCATCTACTGAAGGATGCTAAAATTTTATGTATCTACTGAAGAATTTTCATCTGCTTGGTTCTCATTTGTAAGCATTATGCTTAATTAGTTTTGCTGATTGAAAACCCTATTTGGTGTTTTTATCGGAGACTCTTTGAATCCTATTATTAGGGGTATAACATGTCAATGATTGGACTTGGATGATTCAAGTAACGTATTATATGTGTTTGAGTATGTTTACATGTGATACTTGAATGCATGTATGATGTGTTAACTATGTTTCCACGTTATCTAGGATTGATGTATGTATGTTTGAATGCTTGAATCATGTTTAAGATGTGTTTCGATTCGGCAATAATCGATTATCATTAGTTATAATCGATTAGCTACTCGTTGGTTTTGAGTGTGGTTTTGGGAATAATCGATTATTTGGGATGATAATCGATTATCCCTTCCTGCGTAATGTTTCTAGGTAAATTTTACTGAGATAATCAATTATCTTAGGTGATAATCATTTATCACAATGCATTTTGGTGAAAAATGGTGAATTTGATGAAAAATAGACATGATCCAAGCCTGATGAGCTGTGGAACATGATGATAATCAGAGATTGAGGTTCGTGGTTATGTTTATGGTCAATTTGACTTGTAGTTGAGAGTGGAGTATGAGTGAGTGTTGAGATGTACTTGAGTATATGATTGACCTGAATATGTGATTGATGAGCATGAGAGTGGATGATAAGTCTACTTGTTGTACCTTGTAAATCTTGGTTCTATCTACGGATAAGTGCTTCATTTTTCCTTGTGTGCATTGGAAGGAGATGATCTGTAATGGAGGCTACAGATGTCCTGTAGGGGAGGCTACATGTGGGTTGTAGGAGCGACTACAGTCGGTGAGGTAGGGTACAAGAGTGAAATGGACTTTTTCCACTATGGTATTATGGTACAGTGATGCTCATGGTGTTGTTCATGACTGAGATAGTCATGATGGTGGTGTATCTATGATGATGATCATGGTACTTGAGATGCTCTAAGTTATATTATGTTGATAGTGGTGTTACTATAATGGTTATAGTAAGTAGTTAGCGTGGGTGCTAAATCAAGGGTCTATGTGTGAGATGTCAGTGATGACATCAAGGGTTAGAGATCAAGGATCGATGATCGAAGTTCAAGGATTGGGGATCAAATAATTCAGTATAATTGAATTATTTATGTTAGAGGATTAGGAATGTTATTGTTATTACTACTATGTATGAGGTGTTTGATTAAGGTTGGTATAATTAAAATGTATGTATCTTATCGTGTGTTTGATTATGGTTGGTATAATCAGAAGGTATGTATCTTGTTGTGTGTTTGATTATGGTTGATATAATCAAGATGTATGTATCTTGTTTTATGATTGTTTTATCTATAGCTTACCCCATACATTTTTGTTTTTGTGTGTTTGTGAATGAAATTATCGACGATGATCGTATAATGCGTTATACGTGAGCAGATAATGTTACAAATGTTCTAGAAGCACGATGTTGTAAAAAGCTGACAGAATCACGAACAAAATTTCCTGAGGCGTGTAGTTTCACTGTCCTTAAGGACTTATCCGCGATGTATTGCACAAGTCCCCCAGATACAACAAGAACTTCTTAGAATATCTCTGAGGATCTCAGAACTAGCAATGATCTCTAAAAGAGTATAAAAACAAACCTAGAATATTTTTAAAAGAGGAAAAAAAGACAAGAGAATGAGAGAATACTGCTTTTTGGTGTGTTTTGGAAGGAAGATAGAGCTCTCTATTTATAGAGCTAAGGGAGAATAAAATCAATAAAGAAAACAAAAACCATTAAATATTTTACCGTTGGAGCACTGAAGAAAATGAATTTGAACGTTGTTGGAAATTAAAGTTTTGAACGTTGCAATCCAACGTTTTCTTTTGCAATAATCTAACATTATTACAACAATCCCCCACTTATTGCAAAAGAAAGTTGAAATAAAAGGTCTTTGACTCAAATAGTTCAAATACTAAAAGAAAGATAAGAAACTTTTATTCTGTGTCTCATAGGATGTAATGCATCCGAGCTAGTATAGCAAGTTATATGAACCAAAGACACTTGACGTGTGTTAGAGGTTTATCAATCACAATACACCCCTACAATCCTTGATGTTATCGTTGTGTTGCGCTTACTAGGCCATGCGCGTGCCCGGTATTCATGAGTGCTCTAGAGATCATGCCAAGAATGCAAGCGGCCCCACTTGACACTCATATAGGTGATTTCATCAAGTGTATGCTGCAAATCAAACACCACCCATAAGGGATATGAAAATCATTAAAAACTTTGTTAAAACTAAAATTCTTTCACCACATATAATTTTAATGACAAAGTTTAGCCTTTCAATAATGCAGTTTCTAGCACTTTCACACACACCATAGGAATGGACATAGTTGATTAAAATCGGACGATTGTGAAATTTTGAGAGGAGGAAGAAAGTGGGAAATTTAGGAGGGGAGAAGAAAAGTCAAAAATTTTGGAGGCACAAATGTTTTTGGAATTGGGGAAAAAGTAATTAAGTGTAAAATATAAAGAGGGAAGAGATATAAAAATAAATGGAAAGGAAAGAAAAAAGTTATTATAATCTAAAGATGTTATAAACCTCCGAAAGAAGGAATTAAAACCGCCATAGTTATTGGCATTTACACTATTAAGCATAATCATTTCAAATCATGTCAATTTGCGGAGGTTTTTTATAACCTCCGAAAAAAAAACCTCTGCTATATGTCATTTTTTTTGTAGTGCAATTTAGTGCTATCAGAACTAACAAGTGACTTGTTTTTACCCTTATGAACCTTATTCATGGGATCTTCAATCACAAAGGTTGGGTTACCATCACTTGTTTGTTTGCAAGTGGCTTAAGTCTCATTCCCCTCGATGTTTCTAATATCATTTGTCTTCCCAAGGGTTTTATCAGAGGATCTGCTAGATTCCGTTCTAACTTCACATAATCAATGGAAATAGTTCCACTCTTTAGCAACTACTTCACCAAATTGTGTCTTAATTGTATATGTCTATCCTTTCCATTGTAATTCTTGTTTTTAGCTATAGTCATTGCCGATTAGCAATCACAGTGTATTGATACCAATGAGGCTAGTTTCATTCCTAGTGGAATGTTCGCTAAGAAGTTTTTCAACCACTCAGCCTCATTTCCAGCCATCTCAAGAGCAACAAACTCAGATTCCATTGTTGATCTTGCAATAATATAGTTTGCCTGGCTGATCTCTATGTAATCGCACCACCCCCAAGTGTGAATACATAACCACTAGTGGATTTTGTCTTATCTGAATCAGAGATCCAGTTAGCATCATTGTACCCTTCTAGTACAGCGGGAAATCCACTATATTCAATTGCATAATCCATTGAACCTCTTAAGTATCTCATAAGCCTAGCAAGTGCATCCAAATGTTCCTGATTTGGACATTGAGTGTACCTACTCAGTCTACCTACTGCATAAGCAATATCAGGTCTAGAAAAGCTCATCAAGTGCAGTAAGCTCCCAATTATCTGGGCATACTGAGCCTGAGATAATGATTCTCCTCTATTTTTCATTAATTTAGAATTAGCATCATAAGGGGTACTCACTGGTTTCAGGTCATAAAACCCAAACTTCTTAAGAAGTTTCTCAATGCATTGTTCTTGAGATAGTAATATACTATCTCCCTTCCTTATGATTCTAATCCCTAAAATCACATTGGCTTCACCCATGTCTTTCATTCAAAATTTGATCCTAGAAACAATTTAGTTCTAGCGATAATCCCATTGCATGTACCAAAGATTAACATGACATCCACATATAAGCATATAATGACACAATCATCATTTTCAAACTTAGAGTACACACATTTATCAGCATGATTAAGTGAAAAATCATCACAAAGCAATACATTATCAAGTTTTTCATGCCATTATTTTAGTGCTTGTTTCAACCCATACAAGGATTTTAAGAGTTTGCATACTTTCTCCTCTTGACCAAGTACAACACACCCTTCAGGTTGAGTCATATAAATTTCTTCCTTTAAATCACCATTCAAAAAGGTTGTTTTAACATCCATCTGATGTATCACTAGTTTATGGATAACTGATAGAGCTAAAACCACTCGAATAGAGGAAATCTTAGTCACATGAGCAAAAGTATCAAAGTAATCTATGTTGGGTTTTTGAGTAAAACCTTTTGCTACTAATCTTGCCTTATACTTCTCTATGGATCCATCAGGATGATACTTTTTCTTAAAGATTCACTTTCAACCAATGGATTTTGCTCCTTTAGGCAAATTTACTAAAGTCCAAGTATTGTTTTTCTAAATTGATGACTCAATTTCAGTCCTAATGGCCTTATCCCACTGTTTTGCATCAGAAGCATTAGTAGCTTCTATAAAGCTTGTTGGATCATTATCAATAAGATAAGTATAAAAGCCATCTCCTAAGGAAGTTTCCTTTCTCTGTCTTTTACTTCTTCTCAAATCCTCATTCATGGTATCACTATTATTATTATTATCATCAATAGGTTGAGACATTTCATTAACCTTTAAGGGAAACACATGTTCAAAAAATTCAGCATTTTTCGTATGCATTATAGAGTTTATCTCAAGTGTGTTACTTTTAACAATAGAAGCCTATAGGCAACATTATGTTCAACATAACCCAAGAACATGCAATCAGAGGTTTTGGAGCCTATTTTCCTTTTCTTAGGATCGGGTAACATCACCTTAGCAAAGCACCCCCACACTCTTAGATATTTAAGGTTAGGTTGGTAACTTTTCCACAACTCATAAGGAGTTTTACCGGTTTTCTTATAGGGTATTCTATTTTGTAAAAAACATACAGTAAGCAAGGCCGCTAAAGGTTATCAGGTGCACCAGAACTAACAAGCATAACATTCATCATTTCTTTAAGAGTTCTATTCTTTCTCTCAACTACTCCATTAGATTCAGGTGAATATGGTGGGGTCACTTCATGGATAATCCCTTCTTTAACACAAAAGTCATTATACATCACATACTCACCACCTCTATCTGATCTAATCCTCTTAATTTTCTTATTCAATTGATTTTTTACTTCTGCTTTATAGGTTAAAAACACATCAAAGGCTCCATCTTTATGTTTGATTAAGTAAACTTTGGTGTATTTAGAATAATCATCTATAAAGGTCACAAAATAATTTTTACCTCCTCTAGACATGGTTTGTTTCATATCAGTTTGGCGTTCTATAGAAAAACATGTTTTCTTTGTTATTTTAGATTTTACACAGATATCACACTTACTACTCTGTTTATCATGCATATTAATCAATCCTAGTCGTTGTAATTTCAAAACATATGAGGAATTCACATGACCTAATCTAGCATGCCATATATCATACGAGTTAACAATATAAGTAGAAGAACTTGATTCATTAATATTTTCAGAAATATTTAGAACGAAGAGTCCTTGATCACAATATCCCTTCCCCACGAAAACATTATTTTTTGTCATAATGATCTTGTTAGACTCAAAAGACACTTTAACCCCTACCTTTCCCAATAGTGCTACAAAGAATAAATTAACTCTGATTGATGACACATGTAGCACATCACTCAAGGCCAGAGTCTTTCGAGATGTAAGCTTAAGAAGAACTTTCCCTTTTCCCAGAATAGGAGTGGACTTGGAATCTCCGAGGTAGACTTGTTCTTCTCCATCCCCTATACTAGTGTAAGAGGTAAAAGCACTTCTGTTTGCACAGATATGCTTGGTAGCACCAGAGTCTACCACCTTCTTGCTCACATTGGTCATCAGATTTATTTGAGAAATGACTGCAGTAATAATGTCATCTCCTTTGACTATATTTGCCCTAGGAGGATTGTCGTTTCTTACTCTACGCCAGGTGGGTTTAGATTCATTGGGACGAGATTTAAGAAAATTATTTTTCTTTTTGTGATCAGGTTTGCGTACGTACCTTTTGGGAGCAGCAACAACTCCATAAATGTCTAGAAGGATGGACACGCGTTCTTACCAGCACCAGAAGTTCTGTCCAGAGAAAACCTCGACTTTTGACACGTTCGAAAGTGATTTTGCGAAGACCGTTTGGGTTCCGAAAATAATGGTTTGGCTCTCCGAAGGCATATTATTGATGTTAGTGATAAGTCCTTAAGATTGTTGTAAAAAACTGACAGAATCACGAACAAAATTTCCTTAGGTGTGTAGTTTCACTGTCCTTAAGGACTTATCTGTGGTGTATTGCGCAAGTCCCCCAAGATACAACAATAACTTCTCAGAATATCTTTGAGGATCTCAGAACTAGCAACGATCTCTAAAGAATATAAAAATAAACCCAAAATATTTTTAGATGAGGAAAAGAAGACAAGAGAATGAGAGAAGACTGCTTTTTGGAATGGAGGAAGAGCTCTCTATTTATAGAGCTAAGGGAGAATAAAATCAATAAAAGAAAATAAAAACCATTAAATATTTTACCGTTGGAGCACTTAAGAAAATGAATTTGAACGTTGTTGGCAATTAAAGTTTTGAACGTTGCAATCCAACGTTTTCTTTTGTAATAATCTAACATTATTACAACACACGATTGACTAAAGAGAGAATGAGGAATAACCTTGGTATTCATTTAAATATATATTTTTTTTACAAATTAAGACAATATAATTGGAGTATTTCCTTCATTATTTTATTACTCAAAATAATGTAATTGGATAAGGTTTTCTTTAAATACGTTTTTGCACTATGATAAATTTTATATTTTACTGATTTTTAATAACCCATGACATATCAGAAATTGGGGTGTTACATATTTAATGTTATTATTATTATTGTTATTATTTGGAGAATACACTATAATTAATGGAGAAAGTATTATACAATTGTCTATAATAGAGTATTAGTGTGTGGGTTTGAGATTACTTGGATTAAGTTTAATTATTTTAAGGATCAAACAATATGATTATGAAAAAGAAAGAGAAAGTCTAAGTAGAAGCCAATCATGTCAAACTAGGATACTAAAACATTTATGAGATAAGTAGACCATACATTCATGAGACAAGTCCTTTTCTTTTAAGTGTTAAGTCATCTAGTGGAGTGTATTCATTAGGTAATATATTCATTAGACAATACTTTATTAAATGACAATATCTGTTTTTTTAATAAAAGAGAGGAAAACTTTTTACAAATGATGTATTCTTTTATAGTGAGATAGAATAATGACAAGTGTGAGCTTGAATAGAGCCTTCACAAGAGGCCAAAATTTATTATAGATACAAAAATATATGTATATACATATACATGAAGTTAAGTACAGTCAGGACATGATATCTTAATCCATTGTGTAGGGGTTGAGTAGAACTAAGACAATAAACCCGTAACTTAATGTGTAAGATTAAGAAAAGCTAAGGCATTGAAACCAATATTCATTGTTATTACACACATACATATTGCTTATTTGTATGTGTGAGACTAAGTATAGCCCAAACTATGAAGTTGAATGTTATGGCATATTAATTGATATAGTGTTTTTCAAGTAGGAAAATCACTATTAATGTATACCGTAAGTGTATTTAAATCGGCAATCTCAAGTAAAGAAATTATGCAAACTCTACTAATTATTTGATTTACATAGAAGAAGATAATTAAAAAGTGAGAGTTGATGGACTTTTTGTGTTATGAAGTATAGTATGAAAAAGAGTCATATATAATAGAATTGTACTTAAGGGACTTTAGCTCTGTAGAATAATTTAACACTTCAAAATGAAGAGGATGGTGGCTATATGACATATGCAGAATATCTAAGTCTCGATTCAATGTACAACAATCTTTCATAAGTAGATCATAATATCATGTATAGAATGCATGATAGAGAAATACTTATATTATATAAATTGTTAATGCTAAATGTGTAGGAAACTATATGATTATGAATTTTCTATATGTGGTTATTCATGTTAACTTACCTTATGTTTTTGTGTATTAGATTGCTATGCTATAATCATGTGGTACAGAGAACATATGATTGTGTAGAAGATTACCCATACATAAAACTATATTAGTGTTTGAAAATTTTGATAAATTTATGAAATAATTTGCATTCCTCTAAAAGAAGTAATGTAAATTTGAATTTCATTTTGAAAAATAAGTTATAAAGAAATGTAAAATTTACATGTATATAAAATTTTATAAATCTGAAATACAATAATAAAACAATATTTACTATACATTTAAGATTTATTTTTATATACATTATATGTTAGACAAGTGAAATTGATTTTCTTTATACATATATAGACTATACATGACACTAGTAAATTACATCTAGTAATAACAATTTTTTGAATATTACCATTTTATTTTATTTTATACGTAACTTTTTATTATATATAATTATTTTATTTTAAAAAAATGGTTAAGTTTAAAAATATCAAACTAAAAAAAGATTATATTTTAAAAAATAGTCATTTAAAAGAAAAAATTGATAAGTAATTATTTTAACAAACAAAAGAAAATATATACGAAAAGATCATATATATAAATTTCTAATTATATCTTCCTATCATATAACATAAATAAGTTGAAAGTGCTCTATTTAAATATAAAATAAATCATGATAATATAAATATTACAAATATTAAAAATAAAAATGTATTTATGATTTAGTGGTTAGTTTCTCAAAATATAAATTATTCTTATAAGGGTCTTGCTATTATTATTTTATTATAAAACAAATAAAATACAAAAAACAAAAAGAATTTAGATGACAGTAAAATAGTATGAGAATTGTTAATTTATATTAATTTATTTATTAATTAATAGTTGTATTTATGATCTGTTGGTTGTTATTGTTAACTGAATTTATAATTCGAAGTAACTGATTTTGAAACGGATAAAGTAAATTTGATGGAAGAGGAGGAGAAAAGGGGAGAAAAAAAAGAAAAGAAAAAGTAGAAGTAGATTTTTTTTTTATTTAATTTAAAACCATCCTTCCTTTTCCTCCTACAATCTCGTGGTTGCGTGCCAATCTTATGGAGCTTTATGGTTCGTCGCCGCCACCTCTCAACATCCCTCCCTCCGATTTTCCCTCCTGATTCTCTATCCCAACCCTAATTCTGCCCAGTTCTCCTTCCCGCAGCCATGTTTCCCTGGCGGAACTTTGCCAAATCCGCCGAGGCCACCTTCTCGCGGTGGGCCCTCAAGA
Organism: Vigna reflexopilosa; assembly: GCA_027742785.1. Lineage (NCBI taxonomy): Eukaryota > Viridiplantae > Streptophyta > Magnoliopsida > Fabales > Fabaceae > Vigna > Vigna reflexopilosa. The sequence goes on along the minus strand of CM050911.1, from coordinate 47,746,656 downwards.
GGGTTTGCAAGTTCTTCCTCAAGAAGAAACTTGGCCAGTTCATTCTCGGCGACCTCGACCTCGACCAGCTCGACGTCCAACTCTCCGAGGGAACCATTCAGCTCTCCGATCTCGCTCTCAATGTCGATTTCGTCAACACCAAGGTATTCGTGCTATTCTCGCCGCCTTTTCTTTGATGGTTTGGTTGGTAGTATTGAAGGAAGGTATGAAATTTTAATACATAGTGTGTTGCCAACACCCCGGAAGGAAGTCTAACTTGAATTAGTTGTTTATTAACACACACAGAAGGGAGAGGATTAAATTCTTTTCATTCGGTCGTGTATGTATGGTCAAGGTTAGGATGTAAAGTCATGTGGTTTTCTGTAACTTCTAGTTTTGGCCAGCTAGCTGAGATTTAACGGTCGACTCTGGTTCTGTCAATGTTCTTTTTTCCTTTTTTGATGATAAATTAAAGTTTACACGAGTTGCGTCGGTAGGGTCAGGCAAGGCCTTGAGGCTAAAAAAATGGTTTTCCGTCAATCTCTTGTGATAATATAGTACTGTCACTTGATATGCTCCTCATACATGCATCACCTCTCTCAGAAGGACTATGGATCCTTTTGGTCAAATAACTTAATGTCTAACTGAGTAAGTACTCATATAATTGTTTTATACAAGATATAGGCTGTTTTCATAAACTATTCTTAAGAGCTTATTGGAATAAGCTGAAAACAGTTTATGGACAGCCAGATTATAAATTATTTCAAATGGGACCTAAGTACATCAAAAGGTGTTTGTTATAGGAAAAATGTGAATTCTTAATGTAGGGTTTAAGTTTTATTACAAAGTAAACTCTTAAGATTGCTTTTATAGAATTGGGAGTTGTTCTCAGCTGAAAATCATCAACAGTATTTATTTAGTTTTTTTTTTTTTTTTTGACTTATTGCGTTCCTCTGCAAATGTTTTATCAGTTTGGTAAGAAATCATCCATAATGATCAAAGAAGGTTCAATTGGCTACCTGTTGATTAAAATGCCTTGGAGTGGTAAAGGTTGTGAGGTTGAAGTGAATGGGCTTGAATTAGTAGTTTCTCCATGCTTAGATAAAATGTCAACAAGTGAAGATGAAACTTGTGGCATGGATAACAGTGATAATCATCACCATGGATACAGCTCAACGAGGACTGAACACGGAATATTAGATGATGCTGAGAAGTTGGCTTCAATGGATGTTCACGAAGGTGTGAAAACCATTGCAAAAATGATAAAGTGGTTGCTCACAAGCTTCCATGTTACAGTAACAAATGTAATTGTTGCATTTGATCCATCTGTAGATAATGTAGAAAATAAGACACATTGTCATCATACCTTAGTTCTTCAGATTTCTGAAATACAATGTGGAACTAGTCTGTCTGAAGATGCTGATTTGAATGTTGATGTCCTTGGCATAAGCCAGTTAACAAACTTTGTAAAGTTTCATGGAGCAGTTATTGAGCTTCTCCAAATAGATAATGAGGATTTCTACTTTCAGCATGAATCAAGTGCAGGATGTGATGAACCTGTTTTGGGGTCAAATATAGCAACATGTCCAGTCATGACCGGGAACACAGGTGGATTTAGTGGAAGTATAAAATTAAGTATTCCTTGGAAGAATGGCTCCTTGGACATTTGCAAGGTGGATGCTGTTGCTCATGTTGATCCCATAGTGTTAAGATTTCAGCCTAGCTCTATTAAATGGCTATTGCAATCATGGGAAACTCTTAAGAATCTGAATAAGAATGGCAAAGGTTGCACAAATCACAATGTAAGAGGATCTGTCCAGTTAAATTCTACATTGTTACGGCATTCATCAACTTCGGTTTCTATTAGCAGTGCTTCCAGTGAGATTATAACTGCCGATGGCAGTTTGTCAGCTGAATATGCTTCTTTGATCCAACCTGAAACCCTTGCTGAAGATTTACTTCCTGCAGCTAATGTTATATCTGATTGGGTACCATTATCTACTCATACCAGTCACAATAAGGATGGTATTCAAGAACTTGATTTTGGGGCAAGGTTGGTCCTTCTTTCTCCCTCTTAAATGTTATTATTATTAGAGAAACATTTAATTGAAATAAATTGCCAGACTCTCTGGATACCTTGACAAATGACAATTCCGAAAATCTTATTTAGTTTGACCAATTAACTTCACAACATGGCAATCTCATATTTTCTCTTTTGCTCCATGTTGTTGAGTAGAAAAATTTCTTATGCTACCTTCTGATTAAATATTTGTCATCAATTAATTCTCTTCTCTCAGAGAAAACTACACTCTCCAGTAGAAAATTTTAAAATTCATTCAAACATCTATATTGGATGTATCTGTTACAGATTAGTCTAAAAACTTTAAAATGAAAGTATAATTCGTGTTGTGTTATCAATTAAACTTTATGGTTACTCTGAGTAAACCTTAAAGTACTTTGTGCAATTTTACCTAATGTTAACAACGTAAAGAAATATCACTTCCTTAAGACATCTATTATGTACATGGTAGCTAAATCAACTAAGTATTTTTAGCAGCTCATGGGTCTTCCCTATCTTTATTGACGCTTAATCTGTTGATAATTTTGTTATTGGGATTCTGCAGTGTGGACCAGTTTTTTGAATGTTTTGATGGAATGAGAAATTCTCAATCAGCTTTAGGAAACAGTGGAATGTGGAATTGGACATATTCAGTTTTTAGTGCTATTACTGCTGCATCCAGCCTTGCTTCTGGATCTTTGCATATTCCATCTGGTATTTACTTCTCAAGCTATTATTTGTTATGGAAACTTTATATCTTCAATTTCAGTCCTGCGTATTGCATTTTTTTATGTCTGTATACAAGTAAACATATGGAGCTTGTTGAATATAGTGAAAATTATATATTGGGATTAATCTCCCTTATGTGTCTTTGCATACACATAGGGTAATGTATTTATAATAATAAGAATGTGGGCTAAGCCCAAATACAAATGAATATGTAAAAATAACATAATAAGCATAGGGACTATGTTTCCCTAATTAACATAAACACATAACTAATATCTAATACTCTCCCTCAAGCTGGAGCATATAAATCATATGTTCCAAGTTTGTTACAAAGATAGTCAATTCTAGGTCCTTGTAAGGACTTGGTGAATATGTCTGCCAAATGTTTGCTTGAGTCAACGAACTCAGTCTTGTTATCTCCGGATATAATTTTTTCTCTAATAAAATGACAATCAACTTCAATATGCTTGGTTCTCTCATGGAAGACAGAGTTAGAGCTAATATGAAGAGCAGCTTGATTATCACATATAAGTGTCATGTGAGTGACATCTCCAAATTTCAATTCACTAAGTAATTGTTTAAGCCACACAAGCTCACAAGTAGCAGATGCCATAGCTCTATATTCTGCTTCTGTGCTGGACCTTGCCACAACACTTTGCTTCTTACTTTTCCAAGATATCAGGTTGCCACCAATAGAGACACAATATCCAGAAGTAGACCTCCTATCAGAAGGGGAACCAGCCCAATCAGCATCTGAATAGCAAACGATTTTTGTATCGTTGTTAGGACCATATAGCAAACCTTTTCCAGGTGATCCTTTAATATACTTCAATATGCGAACAGCTGCATCCCAATGGTCTTTACAGAGTTTAGAAATTGACTCACCACACTAACTGCGAAGGAAATGTCAGGACGCGTAACAGTAAGAGTTTAATTTACCAACTAATCTTCTGTAACGTTCAGGATCTGAGAGAGGCTCCCCCTGATTTGGTAGGAGTTTGATGTTAGGATCCATAGGTGTCTCAACAGACTTACAATTCATTAACTCTGTTTCCTCCAAGATGTCTAACGCATACTTCCTCTGAGATATGACAATACCATCATTGGATTGTGCTACTTCAATACCCAAAAAGTACCGGAGTTTGCCAAGATCTTTGGTTTGAAAATGGTGACAAAGGTGCTGTTTCATCTGAGAGATGCCAAGGTAGTCGCTTCGTGAGAACAATGTCATTGACATACACTATTAAGTAGATACATCCAGCACTTGAGTGGTGATAGAACACTGAATGATCCGTTTCACTGCAAGACATACCAAATTGTTGAACAACACAGCTGAATTTACCAAACCAGGCCCGAGGAGACTGTTTTAGGCCATATAGGGATTTGCAAAGACGACATACCAATCCAGATGACTCCCCCTGAGCAACAAAGCCGGGCGGTTGCTCCATATAAATTTCTTCATGCAAATCACCATTAAGGAAAGCATTTTTGACATCAAGTTGGTAAAGAGGCCATTGTTGAAGAGCGGCCATGGCAATGAATAGACGAACATAGGTCATTTTTGCCACTAGAGAAAAAGTATCACCATAATCCAAACCAAAAATCTGTGTGTAGCCTTTGGCAACCAGTCGAGCCTTCAAACGATCAATTGTACCATCAGGGCCAACTTTGATAGCATACACCCACCTGCAACCAACAACAGACTTTCCATATGATAATTGGACAAGATCCCAAGTTCCACTTTTTTGTAAAGCACTTAATTCATCCAGCATGGCTTGACGCCAACCAGGATGAGTTAAGGCATCACCCACAGATTTGGGAATTGACACAGAAGAAATGGATGAGAGACATGTGTAAAAAGATGGAGATAATCTGTGATAACTAACAACAGTATAATGGGGGGAAGGGTTACGAGTGGAGCGTATACCTTTACGGAGTGCAATGGGCAGGTCAGACTCATTTGCTGGAGTCGGAGGAGACATAGGAAGCGGCACTGGAAGTGAGTCATGAGGCGGCACAGGATTGCGGCGACTATAAACCTGAAGGGGTGGAGTTGAAGGACGATCCTGTGGGGAATGAGAGTCTAAAGAAGGAGAAGGATCACAGAAAAAAGGAATATCAACAGTAGCAGGTGGAGGTACAGACCGAGAAGATAAATGTGAAAAGTAAAACGAAGATTCATCAAAAGTGACATTAGCCGAGATGAAATGACGATTGAGGGAAGGGGAAAAACACTTATAGCCCTTTTGTGACCGTGGAAATCCTAAGAAGACACATTTGTGAGATCGAGGAGATAACTTATCAAGACCAGGACTAAAATCATGAACAAAACATGTAGACCCAAAAACTCTAAGAGGTAATGGATGTAAAGGGTCTTGAGGAAATAAGATAGAATGAGGGATTTTGTTATCTAGGACAAAAGACGGCATGCGGTTTATGAGATAACATGCAGTGAGAACTGCATCACCCCAAAAACGCGAGGGTACTTGACCATGGATTAGAAGTGTACGAGTTGTTTCAATAAGGTGTCTATTCTTGCGCTCAGCCACCCCATTTTGTTGAGGGGTATAGGCACATGAGGTTTGGTGAAGGATGCCATGAGAAGCCATAAAATGTTTAAATGGTTGAGAAAGGTATTCACGGCCATTATCAGTGCGTAAAGTGCGAATAGAAACCCCAAACTGAGTTTTTATTTCATTGAAAAAAGTTTGGAAAATAGAAAACAACTCAGAACGATTCTTCATTAGAAACAACCAAGTACACCTGGAATAGTCATCAATAAAGGTAACAAAATACTGAAACCCTAAAGTTGACTTAACATGACTAGGTCCCCAAATATCAGAATGAACCAATGAAAAAGGGGATGATGCTCGTTGTGAAACACTACGAGGAAAGGAACTACGAGTATGTTTACCTAACTGACAAAACTCACACGGCAAACTTGATAATTTTGACAAACTAGGAACAAGTTGCTGCAGTTTGACAAGACTGGGATGGCCTAATTGAGCATGAAGAAGGGATGGTGACTCCATGATTACGCCAGCATGTGGAGAAGGGCGGAGATGATATAGGCCATGAGACTCACATCCTGTGCCAATCATGTGTTTCGAACTCCGGTCCTTCAACCAAACAGAGTCTTTGGTAAATGAAATAACACAATTAAGGGAACGAGTTAGACGACTTACGGACAATAAGTTAAAAGGAGACCCAGGGACATAAAGTACATGATCAATGGATATGGACGGAAAAATATGAACAGTACCAATACCATGAGATGAGACTCTAGACCCATCAGCCATTGTTACCGAGGGTAAATTATCCGGATATGACAAGGAAGAAAACAAGGATTTGTTACCAGTGATATGATCAGTGGCGCCTGAGTCAAGGACCCAAGATCCGAGAGAGTGAGTCAGACCAACAAAAGGAGTACCTGTGAGTGTAACAGAAGCAGATTTAGTGGAACTAGAGTGTTGATGGTCCTCATACCATCTGAGAAATTCCTGAAAGAGTGCAGGGTTGTCTATGCTATTTGATGAAGTAGGATGGTCTGCAGACGGTGATCGGGGAGGTGGATCAGAATTAGCCATTGCTATAGGTCAAGGAGGAGGTCCATGAAGCGCATAACATCTATCAATTTCGTGGCTTAGTTTGCCATAGTGGTCACATTTTGGATGTCCTTTACCTGACTGGCGAGACAAGCTTCGATCATCACATTGGACAGCCATGGAGAGGGAGAAACCCTAAAAATTCAATGTGTTCCGATTGACGCAACGACCATAGATCCAGAAAGAGTGCGAGGAGGCGATCACGACGGTGTTGGTCGGCGGCAAAAAGCTCCGGCGACGCGCCTGTTGCAGCAGCGGCGAGTGGGTCACACTCAAAAACTCAGATCTACTCGAATATAGGCCAAACGGGTTGTCACCGACCCTAGGAACGGACTTAGGAGTCTCCGGTGACCCTTTCTGTGGCGGCGGCAGCGAGTGGGTCTCGCTGGAGGTGGGCACGTGGGCTACATGCGCTGGCGACGGTGGAGGCGCGCGGCGGCTCCTCTCACGGAGCGACTTCCGTTGTTGTGGTCGTCGGAGTTGGGCGCACCTTTCTGCCCTATGAACGACCCTAACCGGCGACGGCGGCAGCGGCGGTGGTCGGACAGCGACGACGGCGATGGTCGGATAGCGGCGGTAGGTACCGGAGACTGTGGAATTGGCTGTAAAAAAAAAAAAAAACCTAAGCTCTAGATACCATGTTGAATATAGTGAAAAATATATATTGGGATTAATCTCCCTTATATGTCTTTGCATACACATAGGGTAATGTATTTATAATAATAAGAATGTGGGTTAAGCCTAAATACAAATGAATATGTAAAAATAACATAATAAGCATAGGGACTATGTTTCCCTAATTAACATAAACACATAACTAATATCTAACAGAGCTAAAAGACTATTTCTAATGTTTGTGCTGAACAAATAGGCACACAAAATATATGCTGTTTCCTTTTGATAGTTTGTTATTCACTAATTTTTTATGATATTAATAAACAGAACAGCAACATATGGAAACCAATTTCAGGGCAACTTTTGCTGGAGTATCTGTTGTTTTGTCTTGCTGTGTTGATGAACAGAAGAAATTTTCTGACACTGAAATTGGCCACAAGGATGGGTTACAAATTGATTATCTTGGTGCAGAGTGCAACGACATCGTTTTTGCTTTGCAGGTAAATTTTGCTTTGATGCTTTCTCCCCAAACCCGTTTGCAAAATCTTTACCCATGGCTTCATGCTTTCTTTGAGAGACCTATTTCCCTGTATCTACTCAGATACTTGTTTTTTAATAAGTTCCTCCTCTAACTTAGAATGCATTGTAATCCCCATAGGTATCCCCTCAAGGCATGACTCTAGATGCAAAGGTGAGGCATATAGAAGTTGCTAATTTTTGTAACATTGGAGTTGATGCTAAAAATCAAACTGCTTTGGTTCAACACCTACAAGCTAAGGTCCTCGATGCTCTCCCTTCTTCTACCTGTTACAATATAGATTCACATTCATTAATTGGGTCTGTTGCGACAGATTTTCCATTTGGAAACAATGATTGTTTGTTGAAAGTTACACTGTTTAGAACTTCTGGTGTCATGAATTGCAAATTCTCTGTGCAATCAAGTTCGTCTGATGGTTGTCTCATAGGAAACACATCATTCTCACTGAGCTTGCCCCCATTTAGTTTTTGGGTAATCTTTTCAGTAATTAATGTGCTCATGAATCTGCTAAAGGAAGTTGAGAAATCACTTGGGATGCATAACAAAGAAAAGGATATTCTATCTGAAGCCTTGGATAACAAGTGTGGACCATCTCAGAGTAATATGAAGGAAGGTTCTAGTCCCTGTGTGAGATCTTTCTCCCCAACACAGTGCTTGCACTGTGATATATCAATATCTAATGCAAGAGTGATATTGTGTTTTCCTTTCGAAAGGGATGGAGATCATAACAATTCATTTCCCTGGGAACAGTTCATTGCTCTTGATTTTACTTCATCATCACCTTTGAACAATGGATGCACTCCAATTTATAGTCAAAGTTCAAATGCAAGTTCGAAGAAAAGATTTCCTTCAGTATCTGCTCAATCTCTTCAATTGAGTTTCTGTGATCTTGACATCTACTTGATCACATCAAGTAATGAGAATGGTGGAATCATCTCCTATGATGTGCAGAATGAGAAATTTTCTGCTAGCTGCTTCTTTTCTATTTTTCATAGAAGAGGACGTTTCTCTGTTTTTCGTGTTGTTTTGCAAGGGGGTAAAGTTACTGGTCCTTGGATTGCTAAGAAAGCCAGATTATTTGCTAATTCAGAGCAAACTAGGGGCAAAGAGGACACTGGAAGAGAGGGGCACGAGTTTGTGTCTGTATCAACAGTGAAAGATCTGGAAGAATGGAAATCTCAAACTCAACAAGAGATGATTTTAAGCTCATCCTTTCTCATACATGTCCATCTATCTCAACTTGTGATTAATATGAATTATTCTCAATATAAAGGCATACATCATCTTCTACATCAGACACTGAATGCATTGACATGTGCGGCTTCTAAGGAAGCCAATTTTGAAAAGGAATCTTCTGTGTCACAATCATCAGTATTTTTGGAATGTGATTCTCTTGAAATTCTTATTGATAGGGATACATCTGAGAGTACCAAAAGTTCAATCAAGAGTGAACTTCCTGGAATTTGGTGTCAGTTCAGGCTGAAGGTTCAACAGTTTGAGGTGCTATCGGTCACCAATACTGGTGGCATTAAGGCTGCAAGTTTCTTCCGGTTAGCTCATGGTGAAGGCAAGTTGTGGGGGTTTGTCACTGGACTTCCTGATCATGAGTTTCTTCTGATTACTTGTAGCAACTCCGTTGTGAAAAGAGGTGATGGAGGAGGTTCTAATACATTATCTTCCAAATGTGCTGGTTCTGAAGTAATTTGTCTCTCTGATCCTGAGATTTCTGTCGCTGTAACATCCATTACGGTCAGCTGTGGTACGGTTATTGCTGTAGGTGGTCGTTTGGATTGGTTTAATGCAATTTCATCCTTTTTCTGTTTGCCTGCTTCTAATACGGAAGGTATAGGAGATCATAGTGTTTTAAAGGAGGAACATAAAAACTCTCACACAACTTATTTTGCTTTGTGCTTGATTGATATTGCTTTGAGCTATGAGCCTTATCTGAAGAATCCTGCAGTTAATTCAGAGTCTAGCTGTTCATTTATCAAAGAAGATATGAGTGAACAATGTGTTTCCTGTTTGTTGGCTGCATCCAGCTTAACTCTTTCAAATTCATCTTCAGCGGACACAGTTGAAAACGTTTTCCAAATTCGAGTGCATGACTTGGGGCTTCTACTTCATTTAATTTCGGAACTGAATTCTATGTCTGACATTTATAGTGTTGAACATCTTCAAAAAACTGGATATGTTAAAGTTTCTCAGGAGGCTTTTATGGAGGCAATTTTGAAAACAAACTGTACTACCAGTCTTCTTTGGGAACTGGAATTATCTAAATCTCATGTTAATTTGGAAACTTGCTATGACACAACTGCTGGTCTGATTCGTTTGGCTGCCCAACTTCAGCAATTATTTGCTCCTGACGTCGAGGAATCTATCGTGCATTTGCAGAATAGGTGGCATAATGTTCAAAAGGCACAGCAAAGGAGCGAATTAAAAATTGAAAACAAGAATTGCAGATTTGACTCGATGTCTGCAATATCTGAACAATGCTCCCCTCATACATTTTCAATGGATGGATCTAGAATAGCTGGCTGGATGGATGAAATATGTGAAGATGCATTTAAAGTAAACAACAATAATACACCCCAATCTTATCCTTTTGAATCAGGGATTCCACTTGACGGAAGCTTAATTGAAGTTGGTCAGATGAATTTGCATAAGCCCGAAGTTCTTTCTCATGAATTAACTTTGACTGAGCCAGTGAGTGTGCCTGGACCTGAAGGTAGTGATACTTCATTTCTGCAAGAGGGTTGTTTTCCAGAGATTATAGAAAGCTATTGTTTGTCTGACTTGCGCCCTCTCTCAGAGCTATCTTTAGGTATTCATTGTGATGAGCTTTCTAGACACAAACTGAGGAATGTGGAACATAAAGAGATTGAAAGAGGAAGTGGTAGATGGTATGGAGGAACCTCTCTGAAAGTATTAGAAAACCACATTGCAGAGGAAACCAAACAGCCTGGAACGAAAAAGGCTGTAGATCATCAAGGCATGCTTTCATCTGATGATAGTTCAACACATGGTGAGACTTGTGGACGTGTAATTCTTAAGAAAATTGATATAAGATGGAGAATGTATGGTGGTTCTGACTGGCTTGACTCTGAGAAAAGTGGGCAGCATTCTGGGAGAGACACATCTATTTGCTTGGAACTGGCATTGTCTGGGATGAAATTTCAGTATGATATATATCCAGTTGGTGGACTACATGTATCTAAGATGTCTGTGTCTGTAAAAGATTTTTATCTGTATGACAGAAGCCATGATGCACCTTGGAAACTGGTAACTTTGAAAATTTTGTTGATTTAAATTACATGATTTTACTTCAAACATCTTTAAACTTACAAGTTATAGGTTTTAATATTTCTATTTTTAAATTGGAAGGTATTAGGATATTATCACTCAAAAGGTCATCCTAGGGAATCATTTTCGAAAGCATTTAAATTGGACTTGGATGCAGTTAGACCAGATCCTCTTACTCCCCTCGAGGAGTACAGGTAAAGTGCCATTCTGACTGTTTTTGTTGGAGATGGTATTGCCTTTGTAAACCTTACTATTAGTTGAGTGAAATAGGCTGACTGGTTAGGAATTGCTTAAACTTTCTTCAACTATTAGATAAAGTCATGGTGATGACTTTCGACTTCTAGTTTCCTCATAGCTTTAAAGGCATGGCAGTTACATTGTGTTTTTCACAACTTTCATGGCTATGTATTTATGTTAATAAATATACACAGGGATATTAGATATCCTGGTCTTTCTTCACAACTAAAGTCCACTTAATTACAGTGATCCTTAGAACTTTTAAAATAATATATAGGAAATATTAAGCATGAAGTATGTCGTATATTACATGCTTTTCTTTCTCCTTTTCAGGTTAAATGTTACTATTTTACCTCTGCTTTTACATCTCCATCAGTGCCAGCTTGATTTTTTTGTTGACTTCTTTGGGAGAAAAAACACATTGAAGGGTCAGTTTCCTGATAGTTCTCAAGATTTGGAGGGTTCAAAATCATTGCCTGAGAAGACTAATCAAGATAAAGGTCATGTATTTCATTCAGTTGCACCAGAGGCGCTGCTTCCCTACTTCCAGGCAAGTTGTGTTCTATAATAATTTCATTTTTTGCCATATTTTTGGACTGTACATTGTTCTGTACGGCAACATAAAGTGTTTAAGAAATACGGAAATCCCAATTACTATACCAGTCAGTCCGTTTTCCTCACTTTGGTGAAAGTGTGTTGCACGGAATTGAACTGTTGCTCCCATGAAGTTGAAGAAACACGTGTTGTGGTCTAATCCCTGTCTTAAAGCATATTTAAGACATTAATTCAAAAGCTTTTCTTCTACCTGGTAATATTATTGTATTCATATATTTATTTTGGTTTCAGAAGCTAGATATATGGCCTATTCTTGTTAGGGTGGATTACAGTCCAACTCATGTAGATCTAGCAGCCTTAAGGAATGGAAAGTATGTAGAGCTTGTAAATCTTGTCCCTTGGAAGGTAAAATTTCTTCAATTTTTTAATTTTTTTTTCTTATTGTTGATTAAATTTAGATAAAAAGTCCAGCCCAGATTTATACCCCAGGCTGTCCTCTTTTCTTTCATATTTTAGTTTTATAATTACCTATATTATCACCTGATGGGCTCATTGTTAAACAGTATAGCATCAAGGCTTGCTATTTTAGTGGCTGTTGCCAAACTATAAATATTGTTGCTAAGAAACCCTTTTATTCTTAAATAATATTTCGCATAATATTTCACAAAGACTGTACATGACAACTCTGTTTCAAGATATTCTTCAAATTATAGACCATTATCTTTTAAACTGAGTTTGATGTGTTTGTCAACGCATGAATATTATTTGGTGTTGCAATGATTCTCCTGGTTGTGCACCCTGAAAATTGAGTAAAAAACATTGTTGGCCCTTTTTATCTTCGGCAACTAATTCAAAAAAGAAACTATTTGTTGCAAAAAGTAAATATAAATATTTTTGAATGTTGTCCCAGGGGATTGAGCTTAACCTGAAACATGTTCATGCCTCTGGCGTCTATGGTTGGGCCAGTGTTTGTGAAACTACTGTAGGGGATTGGTTGGAAGATATATCTCAGAATCAGGTATGCTAACTTGGATTATATTCCTTGGAAATGTCAGGTTTACCTTTTAGCTTTCTTCATTTATAATATTTACATTGTTCAATATGTAGATTCATAAAATACTACGGGGGCTTCCTACTGTACGATCATTGATTGCAGTTGGGGCTGGTGCTGCTAAGCTGGTTTCATCACCAGTAGAGAGCTACAAGAAGGAGCGGAGAGTGCTCAAGGGTGTGCAGAGAGGTAGGTTGTTGGTAGATATTTTTCTGCTAGTTTTACCTGTATAATTTAGAATTTTGCAAAAGATAATAAAATATAAGCAGCTACAGCAGTATAATTTGTCAAAATATTTATTAGTGATCTGTAGATAGTACTAACATTTTTGCAAATTTATTTAGATATTGAACATGATACTAACCATAGAAGAATCACACCACAAAAGCTAACTGTTGTAGTTGATGAGCTCACAGTTCTATAAACATCATGCTTGCCCTTACTTCCCATCTAGGATTCCAATTTTATATCTTGCAATCGGATCTTAACATTGGATCACACTTTGCTGCCCCAAAGGTGTGGTTGTGTGCCAGCCGTTAGACTATAATCCCAAGTGAATCCTACAATACTGGTGTCACCTCCTGTGCTACTCAATTGCAATTGAGAGAGGTGGTGGAGAACGCTGGTACAAACTGATAATAACCTTGGCATAACCATACGATAAAAGCTAACCATTGTAGTTGTAGAGCTCGAGGTCTTGTGAATCCCATTATACCATACATTCAATGCGTGACTCAAGACCTATACATTGCAATTGGATCCTATCTACACTTAAAGCTGATTCACAATATCCTAATTTGAGATCCTAGATGAAACTATTTTCTTCTTTTTGTGTACAACAGACTTCGGTTTCACTGAATCTAACATGGATTGAATGTCATAGTTGAATGGAGCTAGCTCTTTATCTTGGTTTCAATTAGTTTTTGAATATTGATGCCAATCGCATCAGAATTAGGGATTAGTTGATTCATGATTTTTTAATTAGTTTTGGAGTTTGTTGTTTGACTAAGGCTAATTTACATGTTTATTAATTTGAGTTTCATTATAAATGTTTGGACATTTTTTAATTGCATAAGGATTTCCTGATTCCATAGGTTATATAAAAAAATGTTTTTTATTTACATTTTAAGAAGTTTAAAGTTTAATTATTTTGATTAATAAGATAACAAGTGGTTTCTCATTAACCATACATTAATCTCTTATTAACTAGTTGATTGGTTGTTGCCAAACTATAAATATTGTTGCTAAGAACCCTTTTTATTCTTAAATAATATTTTGCATAATTTACTCTTGTTTGTTTGCTTGTTTGTAAAAGTTTGCTTTGGTGTTGCAGGACATGTTAGACCCTGTATTTGTACATAATCTTTCACCAGTAAATAAATAGTGTCCAGTTGCAACAACTCATACCATCAGTTTTAGTGTTCCTTATGATGCCAGTTGGCACTTATGAACCTTCCGTTAGTGAATTCAGTTTTCTAAACCCATTTGAATGATTATAGAATTATTTTCTTAGTTTTCTGGAACAGTAAATTCTAATGCTACGTTGCTCTACTCTGGTTCAGTTTTCATTGTAATATTAAAAAATCATTGTAGGTACAATTGCATTTCTTCGAAGTATTTCTCTTGAAGCTGTTGGACTTGGAGTTCATCTAGCTGCGGGAGCCCACGATATTCTCCTCCAAGCAGAGTATATTCTTTCAAGCATACCTTCTCCAGTTCCACTGCCTGTAAAAGACAAAATAAAAACAGATGTTAGATCCAATCAACCTAAAGATGCCCAAGAAGGAATTCAACAGGTGAAATGTCAAAATTATTGGGAATGATATGTTAGTCTTGGTCTATATTTGACTTCTTCAACACGTGTTAAGTGAAGGGACATAGAATGTGTCTTCTGTGAACACAATATGAATAATCTGATCTGGAGTTGCCTGTAGCAAAATTAGTATTCAATTTATTTTCTTAAATATTATTGGAAGTCCCTCTTATCAAATATCATTATACTTATTGAAACCATTTGGATTAATTGCTTGCATCACATAATCTATGTTTTGATTTATTTGCTCATTCCCTTGGGGATCATGGATGCTTGTACAAATGACAAAAGTTCATTGTGTTCATTATTTCCGTGGCTACATTAAGGTTATTTTTCTTGATTTTATAGGCTTATGAGAGCCTTAGTGATGGCTTGGGAAAATCTGCTGCTGTGTTAGTTCAGAGTCCCTTAAAAAAATTTCAGCGAGGTTCAGGTGCTGGACCTGCTTTGGCTGCTGCTGTTCGAGCTGTTCCTGCTGCTGCTATAGCCCCCGCTTCAGCTTGTGCAAGTGCTGTACACTGTGCTCTTCTTGGATTCAGAAATAGGTCTGTGATAAAGCTGGCTTGACTTTAATGTAACTCCTTGACTTTTCCAAAATTGAATATAAACAGTGTTTTCCTCCCTCCCCCTTTACAGCCTAGATCCAGAACGTAAAAAGGAGTCCATGGAGAAATATTGTCCAGCACAACCCTGGGAAGAAGACTGATTAATGGTTCCATTACTGACATTACTTTGTCTTCGTACTAAATTGACATTACAATTTTAACGTTTAATATATATATATTTAACTCTATGCAGATTATTATGTGAGGATTGATTAATTGATACTGTTGCTTCCATTACCAAGCAGATTCAGAAGTGTTTTTCTTTAATTTGCTGGATAGTCTCTTGTGTATCATGTGAGTTGCGCTTCCCTTCTTGGTGAAAGATAAGAAAAAAATGTACTCTATCAATTTAAGTATGGCTTAAAAAGGAATCTTTGGTGGCATGTACGAGATACCTGTTGATATAACCATTGATTTCTGAACGTTGTTGTTTTGAAATATCACCTTATTTAATAAAATCATCTTTGAATCAGATTTGTCTGTCATATGCTGTAAATTGGGCATTTATTTATGCGTATAGTCTTTCTTGTATTTCATTTTCCAGTTCTAAATATGTGCATTGGCTGCAGATCTAGAGTTACCGAACCAGTCAGATGATTCTTTTCTATCAGAGATTCTGAGTAACTGTATATGCTGTAAATATGGATGGTGCTTGTTAATCTTATTCTTATTCAAACGGTTGTCATTATAGGTACAATGACCCAATTGATGTAGTTAGATGTACATAATATCATTCTTTGCAAAAATTGATATTTATGTATAATGCCTTTATTTGTTGTAAGTGTATCGTGTTTGAAACCCAGCTTTGTCCAATCCATTAATTTTATTGTGGTTAGTGCCGGAGCTGTTGATAATGCAGTCTCTCAATAATGTGGCAATTTTGTGTTGCCAATGTTTTTCCCATGTAATATAATGTTTATTTATTATAATTGCTTATTACTGTAAATTAATTGATTTTTTTTACTGTGAATATTTTATTCTGAATAGGTACTACGAGTGTAAGATTTCTATTATATCTTGCGATGCTAGAAGGCCTAGTTTGATCTTTGGTTTCAAATTCTTTACAACAAAAGTCATGCTTTTGCTAGAAAGGTCTGTGCTGAAGAGCTGTGTCCCTTGGTGAACTTTTACAATGTTGGGATATAATCGAGCACGATACAGATCTATATGCTATATGATGTATGGGGATTTAGATTCTGAAATGTTTGAAAGTTGAGGTTTAAGGGTTAACGAAGGGAGGACAGGTTTCTCTTTTTTAATAAATATTCTATAGTTAAATAATTTATAAAATAAAAGTAAACTGAAATTATAATATATTTAGTGTTTTGATCTTTTACTTAATTTATTTTTATTAATGTCTTTTAAATGAAATAACCTTAAACTTTTATTTTTAGTCAGACTGTATAGGTTTCTGTTACAACTAATTTGTTGTGAAAGTTTCATTTACTAATTAGTTACTCTTTTGTATCTTAGATCTGTGAGAGAAACTCATCTGATTGATTGAATGACATTATTCATAGTTTTCACTTCCGCTCTCATTTTTAACATATTTCTAAAGCTTAATCTTGACTATTGTTCCGGTTGGATAACCTCTAACATCCCAACTGGCAACTAAACATCTGGTGAATCTGATTCAGATGACCACTCCTGTAAATTTCACCTTATGTTGTGCTGAGACGACCACTTCAATACATATAATCTTCAAAATGTTGGCAATTAACATTTTTATATTCAAAATATCTATAAATTGGATTAGTCAAATAGAACAATTAAAATATATTGTCACATAATACTAAAGTGAACTACTTCATCTATCGAACATCCCAAAAGTAAAATAAAGATATACTTTATTGAAGACATTTCATTTCCTTCTTGGTTATCATTAAAAAAATACTTTAATCAAGATTTATTTAAAGATAATTTAACAGCTTTAGAAAATTTTACATCATCATATGAAGATATAACGTGAGAATAAATAAAAATATTCTTAATATATATATAGATATATAGATAGATATATATAATTGACATATTCTTGTGTGATATATATTCCTTATTGTTATAATAAAAGAAACATATATAATAAGTAGGTAAGATTTCAGAAAATCACTACACTACTACACATTGTGGTATTGTATACGTGTCGGTGTTTGATAGATGTTAGACACAGAACGTACAATTTAAGAGGTGTCAGTTTTCAGCTATTTAATTGGCCAAACTTGATAAGGAAACAACTATGCAACATGATTTTGATTTAAAAGGAGTGATCAAAAGGACACGTGAACGAGTTGTGTAAATATATCATCTGCCACTTACAAGCAGACACCCCATTTAACCTGCCTCATACTTTGTATCTTAAACTGGTGAGAACGATTCAGAGGATAGGAGAAGAAATGCTCTTTGCTCCATATACTACTTTGGTCAACATAATTCTATGGAAACAAAGAGTATATAAGAAGTTTTATGATAACAAACATCAAGCTAAACCTTGTTTACTAGTTTGGGCCAAAGTTAGGATTAAGGACTTTATATGCTTTTTAAGAAACACAATCTTTCCGAGAATAACAAGTATTATAAGTGCAAAGTAAGTTTGGAAGATAATATAAGAGAAGTTTTAAAGTGATGAATGTTAAATTTTATTTTCTAAGACGAGATTTTAAATTAATAAGAATGAAAGAATTTGAGGTCATTAAAGAATATTATTCTAGAATAAAAAAAATAGATAGTCAAATTTGAGATTATGAAAAAAATATTCTTGAGAAAAAAAAATCGTTGAAAGAATATTTAATTTTTATTCTCCAAAAATTTTATTCAATTGCAATCACAATTGAACAAACAAAAGATTTAACTACATTGTTAGTAACACAACTAATGAGCTCTCTTGAAGCTTATGAACAAAGATTGAAAATGAGTAAAAAAGACTTGGTTGAAAATTTCTTTCAATCAAAACTAAAACTATGATATCAGAATAAACAATATAAAGGAAATAAAAGTAAAGTTGATGAGTGCATATTTATACTCTCATTTAGTCTTTAATATTGAACTTAATTGGTTTTTGTACTTTAAAAGAATATTTTAATTAATATTTGTTATGATTGGGTTTATTGAGCATGAGATACTAAAATAAGATAAAAATAGATTTTTAGTTGCATTAATATTCTTTGGCTATTTGAGGTGTGTTAGTGTAGTTGCAGCTATGTTGAACTCATTGTGGTGTGAAAATAAATTGTTTAAAATTTCATGACACATCCAAGAATAGCAATAATCAAGACCACATGAAGTCAATATAAGCATAGTATGAAAATGTGCAGAAATTTGGCTAAACCAAGAAGAGGAAAAAGGCAACCAAAATTGGATCTTGCGGTTTTCTCTATTTTTCTACAAAAAGGGATTTGATAATTAATGAATGTTTATGATAAAAGATAATTTGAGAAAAATATATCTTAAGATATTTTATTTGATATTGCTAAATAATTACCTTATTTAACTATATCAATAGATATCAAAAGATAATATTTGCCAAATCTTTTTAAATCTTAAAAAGATATTCTAAAATATTTTTAGATCTCCACAATCATCAAATATATCTTGACGATATTGGATTATTTAGAAGATAATTGGGAGATATTACATTATCAGATAAGAGATTTTATCAACAAAAAATATCTTTCAAATATTTTTTATAATTATATAAATCTATTAATTATTTGGAAGTTATAAGATAAAAAATTTTATTAATAGAATATTCATAATCCAAGTCCAATCAAGCCCTATATGAAGAGACCCAGGAGAAGAAGAAATCATAACTCATTCATTCACTTAGACTCCTCCATTAGAAGCAATCATTCACCACTCCTTTCATTTTATTTTACCATGTATTTCACTCCATTCATGGAGGGCTAAGCTTCTAGGGCTATTCCACTATAATTTCTTCATGGATTTTGAGGTTAATTTGAATAGATGTATTTGTTTCTTTTGATTATTGATTTGAGTTATCCTCTTTCTATATCTTTAATCTCTCAATCACATTAAAAGTAATGATTTTTGCATCATAAAATGTTTGAATCTACATGCATATTGATCATATGAGTTTAAGGGTTTCTAGGTTTGATTGAGAATGTACTTTGATTGAATTTAGGAACTTTGATTAAACTATTTTTTGCTACTAATTGAGAATGTACTTTGATTGGTGGTAAGAATTTCAAATATAATTAATTGAAAATTTACTTTGATTAATTAACTTTTAATCTGATTAGGAGATTTAATAATAGATATGATTAAACACAATAAGATTCGATTGAGAATGTACCTTGGTTGAATTCATTGTGAATAATCTAGAAATGTCTTATTTTTTATTGAGAATCTACTTTGATTAATTGTAAGATCGCTCTCAAATTAATTGAAAATGTACTTCAATTAATTTGAAACTTAAAGAATGATCAATTGAACAATAATCTGTGGATAACCGATGATGAATCTATCTTGGAAAAGTAGTGGAATTAGCCTATTTCATTATAATTGTTTCTAAGTTTCCTATTTGTTCTTCAATTAGACTCAAACATTCTTCAAACATTAATTTCATTAGCATAGTTTTTTACTTTTATTTTTAAGCATTGCATAGCATTTACTAATCTTTCAGAGTCTCCATAAGAATCAAGTATTGGAAATAAATTTCGTATTCGTTGGGAAACAACTCAAGGTTACTTTAACCATAACTATTTTCTTGACTACTAACTTGGCAATACTGAAGTTTCCTTATAAAGTAGTATTAATTTGATATCTTCAACGACAGCATATCAAAATGAGAAATTACAAGAAAAAAAGAAAATTCTATAAGCTTATTTATGACCCATCAAGGAAAATATCCTTCATGTGGCATCTGCAAAAAGACAAATCACTTGAAAAAAGATTGTTGGCATAATAAAAAACCTCAATGTCAGTATTGTAAGAAATTTGGACACATGGAAAAAAATTGTTGCAACAAAAGTCAACAAGCAAATTACTCTAAAGAAGAAGATAAAAAGTAACATCAATTTTATGGTATGCAATACTCGAACAAAGAATCAAAAGGGAGATGGTTCTTGGATAGTGGGTGTAGTAATCACATGACTAATGATCTAAGCATCTTTAAAGAAATCGATAACTCTATTAGAGTTGAAGTACGATTGGGGAATGGTACAATGATGGAATATAAAGACAAAGGCACTATCATGGTGGAGACTAAAAAAGGAACGAGACTCGTTAATGACATTCTACTAGTACCTAATCTTAAAGAAAATTTCTTAAGCATTGGCTAAATGTGAAGCATGGCTATACTTTTCATTTTGAAAGATATACATGTTCTATCTATGACAACTAAATGCAAGAGATAGGTCAAGTTAAAATGGAAGAGGGGAACAAAGGTTTTCCAACAAATTTAAGATATGCTACTAACATTGCCATGAAAGTGCAAGTCAATGATTCATGGTTATGGCATCGAAGATTTGACCACTTCAATTTCCATGCCTTGAAGTTGCTATATCAAAAGAATATGATGAGAAATCTTCCATCTTTAAGAGATAGTCATGAAGCCTATGAAGGATGTCTTTGGGAAAGCAATATAGATTACTGTTCTCTACCAAAAAAACTTGGAGAGTAAAAGACTTGCTGAAGTTAATCCATACTTACATTTCTAGGCCAATAAGAACACCACCATTACAACAACAGAAGCAAAGCAAAAATATATAAAATTACTTAGAAGTGATCGAGAGAGAAAGAACCACACTGTCATGAAGATGGAAAAACCAATGCTAAAAGAGAAAAGTATGCCTAACACTTTTTGGGCTAGTCTACACTACAATTTACATTTTAAACAGATGTCTAATCAAGATAGTCCAAGACAGGACTCTTATTAAACCTTGGAGTGGAAGAAAGCCATTAGATAAACACCTACGAGTATTTGGATCTATCTGTTACATACATGTTCTTTATCAAGGAAGCATAAACTTGAAGACAAGACTATACGAGGAATATTCTTAAGATATAACACATTGTCAAAAGGCTATCAAGTCTATAACCTACAAACAAAAATGCTCATCATTAGTCGAGATGTTAAGGTTGACGAAAACGCTTCTTGGAATTGGGAAGAAGAGAAAGTTATTAAAAGAAACATTTTATTTCTAATGCAATAATCTTAAAAAGAAACTCAAGAAGAGGTAGAAGATTCAGGTACACTTTTTCTACCTTAACAAAAACAACAAGAAGATTCTTCATCAAAGTCCACTCCAAGATTAGTAAGATCTTTGGTATACAAAACTTGCAATATGTCCATGATTGAGGTTAATTGCTACGAAAGAAGCATCAAAGCAAGAATTATATATGAGTCAAGGTTATGGAAGAAGAGATTAAGATGATTAAGAAGAATAACACTTGGGAGCTTGTAAACTGTTCTTGATGAAACAAATTTGGTTTATTAACTCGTGTAATATGCATTAGTTTTCAAGAAACCGGAGCATATAATGATGTAGTGACCTTTTTGAATATTTTGCGAACTTATAGGTCTCAATTGTAAAATAATCGAAGCATATACTATTTTTGGCATCGGTTAATCAAGAACCAAGGCCAAAAGGTTCGCCAAAATTGTCAAAATTTTCAAAAATCCCGCTACTTTTAATTTGTTTTTCTGAACAAGAGATATAGCTTCGAATATTTGAACAACCACTATCATATCTACTTTTTACTGCGATTCCCTGGACAACCGAGGAAAAAGGGTTGGTTTTTTGGAAAGGACATATGGCCTCAGTTATTTTAATAATCGTTGTTGTATCTACTTTCTGTAGCGGTTCCCTACACAACCGAGGAAAAAAATTTGATCAAAATTTAAAAATTGGCACTTGTTTTTTTTTTGGGAAAGATATACGTCCTCGGTTATTTTAACAACCGTTATCGTATGCGTCACCTAGGTTATATTCGCAATAGAAACATAAGTTACCACTTCACAATTTTCTTCTTCATTCCTATGGAAACAATGTCGCTGCTACTCAACTCACTTCATCTTTGAAATTGAAGGTCATCATCACTACTCAACCACCGTCATTACTTCACATCTCATTATCACCGTCGCTGTAAGATATGGGAAAATATGGTATTAGAAATAAGCTAGTCTTGAGACTTTGATGTTTTTGTTTGGTAATTAATGTTCTTGTGTGTACATATTTGTTAAGACATAATTATTATGTTATTTTCTTTTAATATATTTATATTTCTGCCTAGGGGTAAAATGGTCCTTTACATTTTATTAATTAGGTGCATAAATTAAAATAGGGGAGTGTAGAAAGAAAATCATGCAAATTAAATAATATGAAAATTAAATAAAAAGAGATAATGTGAATCTTTTAGAAGATTTAATTGTTATTTTGAAAAGTAGATGAAAGAAAATAGGAGATATAATCTTGGTGGGTTTAGAGACTAAAAGAGATATTATTATTAGAAAATGATATTATTATATATTGTTAGATATTCTAAAAGATATTTTTGGATATTTTTATATAGTTAATTAGAAGATATATTGAGATATTAATATATATATATATATATATATATATATATAATTAGATATTATGGCTAGATAATAATAATACATATTATTGATAGTCTTATCATAATAAATTAGGATAAAAGTATTATGATAGAATATTTTATCTAGGGACTTATCAGGATTAATGAAGTTAAAGATAAATTTATTTTATCTTATCTATATTTGTTATTTTAGTTGGTTGTTATTACTCCTTATGAGCCTTTATTATAAATACAGTACCCTATATATATTTCACCTCCTATAGAAATTTGGCCATTAGGAAAATAAGATAGAAACTTTGAAAGTGAGAGGACATGAGAGAGAGTGAACGAGAGAGTGCAACTATTGGAGAATATCTTTGGGCATAGAGAAAGCCTTAGGATTGGTCGAGGTATGGTGAAGCTTACATTTGTTTGTTTGTGATTGTATGTTATATGTGTTTTTGATTATCTTGATTGATAATCTTTGTTTTGATACATGTATATATGATTATGATTATATGTGGTTAATGTTGGGTAAGAGTTTGTGTATGCATGGACATATGGTTTATGTAATGTTTGTGATGGGTTTTCCCTATAAATGTATTATGTATGCTTTGTTGGGTTATCCATACAGAGGGTTTGATGCCAAGGGAAAAAGAAGTTATGATGCTTGGGGGTTTCCATGGAAATATATGTTGTAAGGGTGTGGTAATAATCATATGCAGTATAATTGGGTTTATTAGGGGTATAACATGTCAATAATTGGATTTGGATTATTCCAGTGATATATTATATGTGTTTGAGTATGTTTACATGGGTATGTGATGCTTGAATGCATGTATGATGTGTTAAGTATGTTTCCACGAGATCTAGGGTTGATGTATGTATGTTTGAATGTTTGAATCATGTCCAGGATGTGTTTTGATTCAGAAATAATCGATTATCATTAGTCATAATCGATTATCTATGCATCAATGTTGAATATGGTTGTGGGAATAACCGATTCTCTATGATGATAATTGATTGTCCCTTCCTGCGTAATGTTTCTGGGTAAATTTCACCATGATAATCAATTATCACAGTGCATTTTTGTGAAAATGGCGAATTTGATGAAGAATGAAAATGGACCAAGCTTGGGAAGTTGTGGAACGTGAGGATACTCAGAAAATGAGATTAATAGTTATGTTTAGGGTCAGGTTTGACTTGTGGTTGAGATTGGAGCATGATTGAGTGTTGGGATGTACCTGAGTATGTGATTGATAAGCATGAGAGTTAAGGATAAGTCTACTTGTTGTAACTAGTAAATCCTGGTTCTATCTACGGATAGGTGCTTCCTTTTGCCTTGTGTGCATTGGAAAGGTTGTTCGGATATTAAGCCTTCCTTGTGTGGGGGTGAAGGTGTGGTCCTTGTCCTTGTGTGACATGATTACATGTTCCTTAGTTGGATTGTGGGACTAATCGTGCAGATCTGTAAGGGAGACTACAAATGTCCTATAAGGGAGGCTATAAGTGGGTTGTAAGAGTGGGTACAACGGTAAGGTAGGGTACAAAAGTGAGACAGATTATTTTCACTATTGTGTTTATGGTAAGGTGATGCTTATGGTGTTGTTCATGACTGGGATAGTCATGATGGTAGTGTGTCTATGATAATGATCATGATATTTGAGATGCTTCAAGTGATGCTATGTTAATAGTGGTGCTACTATAATGATTATAGTAATTAGTTAGCTTAGGCGCTAATGAGTGGATAGACCAAGGGTCTATGTGTGAGATGTTAGTAAGGACATAAAAGGTTAGTGATCAAGGATCGATGATCGAGGTTCAAGAATCAGGAATTGAGGATTGAGTAATTCATTATGATTGATTTTTTTATGTTAGAGGATTATGAATCCTATTGTTGTTAATATTTGCGTTTGTTCATCAGATTAATATCTTGTGAATATTTGTGTCCAGGTACTGTAGCATTGTGGTGAGATTGTTAATATTTCTCCAAAGCGTGGTGTCCATCCTTTTCCGTTGTAGCTCACCTTTCACGTTTCCAAGTTCCTATTATTATTTTCAAATTTTATTTTTAATTTAAGCCTATAATTTTCTAATATGTTGTTTATTTTTTGTATGTTGGATATGTGATTAGTTATATGTCTATAATTGCATTGATTTTGACTTATAATTTTGTTTTTGTTTTGGAAATTATGTACTGGTTCGTTTTTGAGTTATGGTTGTTGATTTTAATATGTAGGTTCTATGTGTAAGATGAAACAAAAACAATAAAGATTTTTTTTATTTGGACCTATGACAACAGTTGTAAAATCAATCGAAGTAGAAAAGGGTCTATGGCCTCGGTTATTTATAGAATCGTGCCAAAAGCCTATTTTTTTTAATTTGGATTTATGGCAGCGATTGTAAAAATAACTAAAGAAAAAAGAGTCTATGGCCTTGGTTGTTTATAGAGTCGCTGCCAAAAACCTGTTTTTATTTTACTTTTTGCTTCGGTTCATAACCAACGCCAAAGATCCACCCTTTTTTACCACGTCTTAATATACCTCGTTTGTAGAACTACTACCGATTGTCAAAAACAACCATTGTCATATCCTTTCCCTACACTAGTGAAAGCTCAATCCTAATGGAAATATACAAAAGCACAAGGCAAGATTGGTCACTAAAGGTTACTCACCACAACAAGGAATTAACTACAATGAGATATTTGCTCCAATCGCACGACTAGACATAATAAGAGCTCTAATAGTTGTTTTGGAACAAAAAGGATGGAACATTTATCGATTAGATGTCAAGCCTACATTCTTCAATGGAGTTCTTGAAGAAAAGACCTAAGTTTGAATTATTGCACGCTATACCAAATTTGCATTAAGGGGAAATATTAAAATATAATGAAAATTTTAAAATATATAAAAGCCTAAGATAGAAGGCAAAATTCCATAACATTCTATATAGGTAATTCTCTATAACATTCTACATAAGTTCTAGCTAGCATTTTCTAAAAGAATTGTGTGAGTGAAATCGAGTCTAAAAATACGCATATACACTAACATTTGATGCAACACAATTACAAAATATACTTCTTTCAATTACTATTTTGACATTTTACTATCTTCACATTTTCTCTATTCTATCAAACTATTTCTTTCAAAACCTCAAAATCTATTAATTACAACAGCAATTAGTTTCTTACATCTATATGGATAGGTTTTTGTTATGTTATGTGATAACGTGAGTTTTTCAGTTAGTAATTAGTTACTTTGCTTCTCAACTCTGTTTAAGAGAAATTATATGTATCAGTCTATTTTATTCCATGATAATACTGAATCTCATTTTTTTTTTCTCTCTATTTCTCCTAACACATTAAGTTCATTACTTTTCCTTAAATAGGAAAGTATGACATTTTACTTATTGATAAAAATTCAGGAATTTGATTTAATAAATTTATTGTTTTTGTAAGTATATGATAGTAATTGGTATTTTTTTTAAATTTTTTATCAATGGTTGAGGTTGGTTGTCTTTCTCTAGCAAAAATAGCTTTTGAGTAAGCAAAATCAGTGCTACAAGGCATTTGCACCCGAAACTATTTGAAAAACAAGGTTATTTAATATCGCGCATTAAAATTGTATATAGAATTTGAAACTGAGTTATAGTGAACTCAGTTTGCAAGTTTAAATTTTATTCAAACTAAAGTTTGTAAACTTAAATCTAAATATGCAGTATAAGATGTAGAGAACTTGCTTGAAGAAGAAGAAGAAGATGCTTGATTACGTACTGGTACTAATAACAACTAGCAAGTCACTTTCTATTAAACAAAAGCCACTTCTACTGATGTACTACACAAAGAAAAATACTCATTGATACATGGAAGTTCTTCAACTGCAATTTTTTGTACAAAGATTACTACTTTCTTTCTACTACATAGGTGGGGAACATAACTTAGGTTAAATTTAACTTAAGGGTTGAGAAGGAAGTCAGACCAAAATTCTTGCAATTCATGTCTTTAGATATTAGTAATGTCATCCCATCCTTTGAGAAATGAATGTTTCTTCTATGTGCTCCTACAACTTACACCACCTTCATAAAACAAGGATATTTAGTATCAAAAGATAAAGTGCTAAAAAATATGAATATGAAGATGGTTGACATTATCTTACCATTTTGTCTTAGCTAACAGTCTTGTCTCCTTGTCCCGAAGTAAACCCTTTTTCATTACCAACTATCTGCTGAAACCCATCATTCTTGTTCTTATCTTTCTTAGATGAAACCCTCCTGAGGCCTAATCGCTCCTTCCACCGACTTGAACTCTTTGGTAATCTTGGTAACTCCTCTTCATAGTCATCGTTAGCAAGCAACTCATCCCTCAAAGTCACCTTCTTGGAGCAGTCACTACTCTTCAGAGGCAACAGCATGCCCTGGAAAAAAGCTTCATCTGCTGATATCATAGAATTGTTCTTCACAGAGAATTCAAAATCCGAAGAGACAGGATCTTCTGTGTATATATTTTCATGCTTGATTGCCTGCTGGGAAACAACAAAATCATAGGAGAAGGAGATTCTGGGGTCCATGATTGAAGCTCATGCACTACTACAGAACTTTGAGATTATAGAGCTGGGACAAATATGGGAAAAACTTATATATATATATTATATCTTCTGTTTTCGGTCAGTCTGAAGGGTTAATTTCCAAATGCAGGTGCTTGCTTGCCCTTTTATAATGATGGGGATTCTATTATGTGTGTGTGTTTTTAGTGGACATAACATGTTGTTTAGATTTGTCTTTTTATGCTAGGAATGCGGGTCTTCACCTTTAAGTGTTTAACTGTTACCTGAGCAATTCGGCACCGTGAATATGAGTGTACACTTTCTCCAAATGATATATACTATTGACCAATTGCAGAATAAATCTTTAAAAAAATGTGTTCCTTTATCTATATTATACAGAAAGGAAATTGTTTAACATTTTGATCATATGAATTCCCAGGGTCATGTGGGTTAAGTCAGATTGTTTAGCATGTCTGTATTATATTCTTCTCTTGTTCTGTCAAATATTGGAAAAGCTAGTTGTAAGCACAAGAAGGAAACAATGAAAGACTAATAATTCATGCGGCAAAGAATCTTTGAGTTGAAGTATTGAGCTTCACGTGTTTGTTTTTGCAAGTGTTGTTCACATGAAATCCACATTCTGAGTGTGGACTAGGTTTTATATATTGGTTGGCAATTGAGCTTAGGACAAATGGTCGCATGCTGCATCGTAGATTGATGTTTGTTATTAGCAGAAGATTAATGAAAAGCAGCACATAGCTATGTTGGTGGGAAAAAAGTTAGGCCTGAGAGCCTGTCCCCCCTTTTGTCTCCCATCCTGCTAGCAAACTTTGTCTCTTGTAATCCGATAAATGATGCTTTTACTTCTTATTATTCTATTTTAATATATACCATCCAATCAACGAAGCTTTAGTCCTTATTATTCTAATCTAATCCAATATCATATATGCTCACACTCAATGCTCGAGGCTCATTTTACTATGTCAGATCCACAAACCCTCTACTTTATTGTGGCATGCCATGCATGAATCTTGTGCAAAACGTAACACAGTAATCTCTTTGGATTATCTTGCTCAAGGGACGTGTAAACTTTTAATTGCTTTATTTAATCCTGCCAAATATGCCTCTTTTTCCTTATTGCTTACTTTATCAGTTTAGTCTATAGTAACTTAATTCAAAAATCAATACAGAACGTATCCAACTTTGATCCTGTTTGGTAAAATATAGGTGAAAGAGTCATGCTACCATGTCATACCACGACATACTGGTTCTTTTAACACAAGTTAACTATGGATATTCTGTTTTACCTGTTGTCCGGTTATTGTCAGACTATCTATTAATTCTATTTTCATGTTAGAAATGTCTATATCTCGACGTAAAGGAGCTGTGTTGGAAGTTTCACGTCAATTAAAGATAAAACCAATTTATAATATATAAGTGAGGTACAAATCTCATTTTACAAGCCGATTTTAAGTTAAGGTTTAAAATCTATTTCTTAATACATCACATTGTTTTGAATTAAATCCGACATCAAACATTACGTGACAAAAACTGTAACCAATGATATATACACTGCAGTTAGAACTTGATTAAACAAAGTTGAGACAACAAATTGTGAAAATGATTTCTATAGGGGATTTTTTTTTTCTTGGGGTTAAAATTATTATCGTGTGAACGGGTGTTGGTAGTTGTTGGAACCCTAGCACAAGTGATCACGGATTCGTAATTAAGGTCACTCTAGAGGAGAATCTACCCTAATTTTCTCGAGACATTCGAATCTCAACATTTTAAAAGAGAATCGATACTTTATAGCCTTCATTAGGTCGGCAAGAAAATGTTGAACCCTAGTTAACTCATCTTTATGACTTCTTTTGCCAACTTGATTAGGTCATACGGAAGAAACCAGTGAAAAAGAGTTATTTCCGTCACAGTGACATTATTTTTAATTAAAAGCAATTTTTCTTTTTTCAAAATTTACGTCTGATTGTCCTCTAATTTGACATAAATTTTGAAATTTATATTTAATCCAAGGATGTCACACGAAAATGTCTTTATAATCTCCGCATGAAACTTTTTCTTCCTCATTTTTCTCTTCGAAATTTGGTGTTTTCATTCTCTTCTCTAACAACTGTCATGGCGGGATCGTTTCTCCCTACATTGGTGACTGAGAGGACAATCTTCTTTCGTCTCTGTGAGTGGTTTTGCATGGTGAAGTTTCTGCCTCATTAGATTCTGTTTTAGTGTTCTTCGTTAAGGTTAGTGTTCTAAACCTTGGTTTCAATTTTGAAATTAATACCTTCATAGTTTAGGTATATAAAAAGAATTATGATATATTAATAATATTTTTTTAACAATTTTTTATAATAAAACATGTATTATCATTTTATTAATTTATTTGAATTTATTTTCAAAAAAATATTTGAATCGAATTAATCATTGTGAAAAAATTATTAAAAAAAACTTTTTTTTATAGAACAATACAACCTTCCTCCTCTGACTTATGTAGAGTAATTTAGATTATTTTTTTGTATAGCTTATTTTTAGGTTAGATTAGACTTCTTCATTCAAGATTTACATGAAAGTTATATTGTATTTGGGAATTTTTTTTAGTTAAAACTTTGGTTTGAGTTAATTTAAATTATTTTAGAAGTCTAAAATTTAAATTATTTTAGAAATCTAAAATTTGCGTCAGTTTTAACTAGATCTGATTTAAATTTATGTTAAATCTAATATAAATTTACGTCACGGTAAAAAGTCTTTTTTATTAAACTAAGAGACCCATCGTCGGAGTAATAAATCAAAACTCAAATTATAAGAAAACTTAGTACATACTGAAAATCTTCATAGGGAGATCCGTAATTTCGTGGCTGTTAAAATTATAATTATATAAACAATCTGTGGTTGGATAAAAATATTGTTAAAAATATTTATGTAGGAATTTATGGAATGAATTATTTTGACAGCATTATATTATTTATAAAGAATAATATAACTTCTTTCCAATAAAATTTAATAACAATTTTTATTTGAAAATGTTAGATTCTCATTTGTGCTAGGGGTGAGAAAAAGAAAAGGAAACGATTGCATCCGAATAAACTGAATGAAAAAAAAAAATAGAAGGTGGATCTGTTTTACATGAATTTGGATAGAAAAAAACTGTGTATCTAATATTTTTACATTTATTTGATATTATTTTTTTATTATTTATTATTTATTTTTCTTAGAAAAGTACAATTTATATTAAATAAATATAAAAGTGTGATATGTTTAAATAATACTTAACAAATTAATATGGATGAGTAATATGTTATTATTATAATTTTTTAAGAATAGAAACACTCTCTTTCGGAACAAACTGTAGTAGTTGTATGCCCCTGGTTTTCATTTTTCTTCCCCAACTTCAAATCCTTCGTTGAAACCTCTTTCGCCATGCTCCCATCAAGTGCCTTTCTTCTTCGCATTCTCCGAAACCCTTTGCACGGAGAAGCAGCTGCAGCTGCAGCTCTCCAAAACCACGTCAAGCTCCTCCTCCTCCCCAGGATCAGAGCCCTAAGGGACGTGGAATGAGAAGTAGTGCGAATCATTTGGGTCACGACAATCTCATCCTTCAATAGTGGCCATTGGATCTTTTCGGCGACGCACACATAGGGGGAGCCAGCAGAAGAGGCTTCCTCAGGAAAGAGGTTTTGAATGTGGTCGTTGTGGACGGTGGAGGTACAAAACCTTTGTAATGTAACATTGATTTCCTTTTCTTTATGATGACACCCAAGGCACATGAGTTTTTCAAATGCTGATTGTTTGGTTTTCTTCAAATATTGATTTACTTTTCTTTATTCTCACTATTGATTAATTTTATCCATTATACACTAAAACTTTTTTTCTTAAAAATATATCTATTAGAAATTTTATCGCTTCTCACAAACTCTTTATTTTGTCAATATTTTTGTACAATATTAGAAAGGTTAAACGATTAAATTTATAGATAGAATTCTCTAAAATAAATTGCAAATATATGATTGGTAGTTATTGACTATGACTTCTTCATTACAAATGTAATGGAGAGACATAGTTAAGAATTGCTTCCAAGTTCACAACAAGCTAACCAGTCAAACCCTACAAAACTGAACCTGAACCTGCAGGAGTAGACCATAATGTCGTTTGGTTAGTGGTTAGAGGTTAGAAAACAACTTATGTCGTTTGGGATCACTTCACTAAATCTCTTGAATCCACATATTCAATTGCAACAAGTAATCATTATGGTAAGCAATTTAGATGTGATCCAAAGACATATGGAATGTCTAATCTTCTTAATCACCTTAAGAGGTTATTTTCTAAATATCCATTTGCTACCACTAATGACTCCAACCAAACAACTCTCACCTTTAAAAGTGGTGATAGTAATAGTCTTCTTGCAACCCTCGAAAGGCAATTGCTATAATGTTATTGTTGATGAACAACCATTCAGGGTGGTGGAGGGTGAGGGTTTTAAGAACTTGTGTAGATAATTACAACCTTTGTTTGTTATCCCATCAAGGTTCACAATAGCTTGAGATTGTTTTCAGTTGTATATGATGAAAAGGTTAGGTTTTAAGTCAAATTGTGCTAGAGTTGCACTCACTACCAATTGTTGGACATCAATTCAAAATTTAAATTACCTAACACTCACTACACATTTCATAGGCAATTATTGAAGGTATCAAAAAGGATAATTAGTTTTTTAGTCATACCTAATTATAAAGGGGAAACAATATGAAGAAAAATTGAAGAAGTTTTAAGGGAATGGAGAGTAAGTAATGTTTCCATACTCACAGTTGATAATGTATCATCTAATGATGTGGCTGCTATATATTTTATAAAAAAAAAAAAAAAAACTGAAGAATATGGGTGGATTAGTAATGGATGGACAATTTTCCATGAGGATGTTGTGTATACATAAACTTAGTTGTGAGTGATGGCTTAAAAGAGTTGCACAATTCAATAACAAGTATTAGGAATACTGTCAGATTTGAAAGGTCTTCACCACAATGATTGACTAAGTTTAGAGATTGCATAGAGTTTTCAAAAATTGATTGCAAAAATTTATTGTGTCTTGATGTTCCCACAAGGTGGAATTCAACATATTTGATGTTAGATGCAACAACAAAATTTCAAGTTGCATTTGAAAAACTTGACAATGAAGACTACATGGGTTTTTTGGTGATGAAGGTCTCCCAACTACCAGTGATTGGAAACATGTCCAAGATTTTGTTAAATTTCTAAAAATTTTCTATGAAGTCATTGTTAACCCTTCAATTTTTTTTTTCTCTTTTTTCCTTCATAAAATTTCCTTTTTAGTTTTAGTTAGTTTGTAATTTTCTTTGATTAGAATAGATTTTTAGCTTTTGTATAAAAATTAGAGTTTTATGACTTTAAAAAGCTTCTCTTAATAGTGTTTTCTTGTAAATAATAATTTTTTATTTCTTTAGAAAATAAATAAATAAAAATAAAAATAAAAAATCCAACATTGACTAGAGATAAGGTCAATTCATAGTATATAAATGGGTGCAAACCTCACCTACCAAGCTGGTTTTGAGGGGTTGAGTTAGGCTTAAAGTCCACTTCTAACATGGTATCAAAGTCATCGTTAAAGCCTATCCTAGCGATATTTGTTATTTGTTGGGCATATTGTTCCACTCGCTATCGGGCCGTTATCGGACCACCCATTAATGTCTAATCTCATGCTCGAGATATATATACCTCGGCATGAGGGGGGTGTTGAAAGTCTCACATCGACTAGAGATAAGGTCAATTCATAGTATATAAGTGGGTGTAAACCTTACCTTACAAGTCGGTTTTGTGGGGTTGAGTTAGACTTAAAGTCCACTTCTAACAGCTTGGAACAAAGTCCAATCCAATTTCTATATAAAGAGACTATGGGAAACACATTATTGGAGCTTAGGAACCCTTTGGGGGTTCAAATTCCGTCCTCTCTCTTCTCTCATGTTCTTCACCTTCTTTTTCTGTTTTCATGATTTTTCTACATTCTAAGGAGTGCTAAGTCTCTAGGTTGATTCTAATGTAGTTTCTTAATTGGATTATGAGGTTAGATGAATAAATTTGTTTATTCTTTTTTATTCTTGTTCTGATTTATTTTTATCTATGTCTTTTGCTTCTTAATCAAGTAAAAGTAATGATTTTACATTATAGCAAGTTAGCATGGTGTTAAATCTACATAACATATCAATCATATGAGTCCAAGGGCTTTTTTTTTTAATTTAAAATTTACTTTGATTAAAGTTAGAAACTTTCATGTGATGATTTAATATGTTTTTGCCAATAATTGAGAATGTATACTTTGATTAATTGTAAAAACTTTAGCAAGAATTAATCAAAAATGTATTTTAGTTAATTAGTTTTTTACTTGATATAAGAGGTAAAAGAATAGACTATCATTAGACGTAGTAATATTTAATTGAGAATGTACTTTCTATATATAGTTCTTGTTTTTAATTGAAAATGTACTTTGATTAATAATGATAACACCAACAAATTAATTGAGAATTTACATTGATTCATTTGGAAATCTAAGACAATAATTAATTGAACAATAATCTTTAGATAACCAATGATGAATCTTATTTTGAAAAAGAAGTAAAATCAACATATTTTCTTTATCATTGTTTTTATCTTTTTAAATCTTTTTATAAATTTATTTTTTTTCTCTTTTATTATTTTGTTCTTTAATCTTTTATTGATCTTTATCTTTGTTATTGTTTTTGTTTTACTAACCCTTTTATATGGTTTTTATAAAAACTAATTTATTAAGAATCGATTATGTGTTCTTTGAGAGATGAGTTAGGGTTTATTCTTTCTATTTTATTGACTATATTTTAATAATACTAAAGTTGTTATAGTATAATAATATTAATTTAATTGCGTAAATAACAGCGATATCAAATATCTATTATTTATTATCACTTCTAATTTACAAGAAAAACACAAAAGAATGGTTGAACGACAACTCCAATAAAAACATGACACACTAAACCCTCTTTATAAACAAACAATTTTGCACCAAGAAGGATGTTATAGAATACTTTTTCTGTGTATAAAAGCTTATAAGATCATTGTGTTTTTCTTTTATGCATTCATTCTTCTCTTCTGATATAGTCTTTAAATGAATATGTGTAGCTTCAAACTTCATCTTAAGAGTGTTATATATTAGAATATTCTATATCCGTCTTGTATTATTAAGTGGAGTTTTCCTTTAAAAACACTTAATCTCAATATACTTATAACAGTTGTGATAAAAGAATCAATGAAACAAAACAATTTGCAGTTTGTATATTATAAGTTTTTCTTTTGTTTAGAAAGTTTTATTAATGTTAACTTGTATCTTAATATATATTGCGTGGTGAGTACCGTCGTGTGTTGTATGATTAATTGATTTGTGAAAAAGACCATTAATAAAGATATTATTACTCTTTTAATATTTATAAGATAGACGCAACCTATATATAAACACTCTACAGTACAAGAATTTTAAATGGTCTATTTTACATAGAATATTCATTTTATTATATACTATTTATTTGACAAAATCCTGTTTTTATAATATAAGGTAATCATAAAAGTATAATTATATTTATTATTATCAAAACCTAATAATAGGTTATCTAGAGAATACTTAGATTGTGTACTTGTTCATAATGTTAACTTTTTTTTTTCATGCTCTTATGTCTAAAGAATAAATTTTAAGTTATAATATTTGCTAACCTATAATTCTAAACATATCTAATTGGTCTGGATGATATTCGCATGTTCAAAACGATTACTTTTAACATTTTTTTAATCTACATATCCATAGTAATATTTGCCATGGTTATTTAATTGTTCAAAAGTTAGAAAATAATTTTGTTGATTTTTTATTTATTTTACAAGCTATATATATATATATATATATATATATATATAATATGTATGGTTAAGTATATTTTGACTTTATTAACATTAATTTCTTTCTAAGATAATTAGGTGCAAAACATACCATGTACATTGCATGCCAAGACTTAGTGTTATCTATCAAAAGTTGAGCGTTGTCTCTTGAAGGTCATATGTTGCATTTCAAGGATTGAGTGCTATCTATCGAAAGTTAAGTATTGTCTACTGAGGGTTATATGTCACATATTGAGTGTTGGGTGCTACCTGTTGATAAGTGTTCAATTTAAGTGAATTTTAAGATAATTTTGACACTTATCTTGTTTTCATTTTTTTTACATTATGCTTAATTCACTCCTATTTAGTTTGTTTTATAGTTATTGATATCAAACAGAGAGTCAAAGTTTTAAGCAACATAAGCAAACTGACTTCAACACGGCTACATCATGAAATCTAGACTTTTGCCACACAAAGAAAACTCACCTTAGAAGAAAACCTCAAGCCTTGACTTGAGACTTAAGCGATGAAGAATCCTTCACCTAGAAGTAATCTCATGAGGCTCCAATAGAACACAAGGCCTAAGCCACAAAGGAAACCTAGCTTGGGAGGAAACTGCACAATTGGAGCCATGGAAGCACGAGATTTGAGCCATAGAGGAAACCCACCTTGGAGGGAAACCTTAAGCAACCACCTTTGAAACGATCTAGAATATAACTTTTACACATTAAGCCCAAAAATGTGCAGCTTAAGCTTCAAAAAGGTAGTTTGAAAAGATTTAGAATAAATCCTCTATGGCTCAAGTGCCAAAAGTTGCGGCTTAAGCCACACCCTCGACAGTTATAAATATAGACCTCATGTCTTCATTTTAGGCATTGAGTGGACGACTAAATATGTATTAATACAGTAGGAATGAGTATGTGAGGCTTGAGAGAGATGGTTTCATTGTAAATCTTATGTCTAAATGCTGCTGGGATTGCATTGCAATATTCTATGAGTAATTGAACTCTCTCATGTCGAGATTGGATGTAATCAATTCTAACTTTTCATACTTCTACTTCTTAGAATTTATTTATGCTTTCATTCAATATATTTATAAATTAGTTTATACTTATTGTTGGATGAATTGATCACTCATTTTATTTCATTGGCTTGGGATTGAGTGGAAACTAGTTTCAAGTTCTAGTCCAATTAATTCTCCTATATACTTTTAAATGCTAGGAATATATCTAAGGTTGGAGTTGGACATAGAGTCATGTAGGTGATCCATTCAAGTAATCACTAAGTATTGCCTATCGAGGACTTCGTGCCTCCTACTAGTACCATGTGTCTCCTATCGAAGCTAATGATAATCTACCTGGCCACAAGCTATCCTTGTAAGTATAATGTCTGATTACTTCTACCCATCCACAAGTTGGCCTTGTAAGTACAATGTTTGACTACTTCTACCCAGCCACAAATCGCCCCGGTAAGTACAATGTATGATTACTTTTAACCGACCACAAGTCAGCCTTGTAAGTACGATGTTTGATTACTTCTACTCAGCACTAAGTTAGTCTTGTACGAACAATGTTTGACTACTTCTACCCGACTACAAGTCGGCAGGTCTGGCTTCTTTGCCTTGGCCATATGCCAACCTGTATGACCACCATTACTTGACCATAAGTCGAACCGTCCGACTACCTTTCAGACTAACAAAGCTGATAATGTATTACTTTGTAACTTGACTAAATTTTGATCATGAAGTAAATGGGTTATTAGACCCACTCATGCCTATATAGACGAGGATCCACAAAAGTCATAATTACCCTATAAATTATACAATCATCAAGACAAATAGTTTAGGTTCATTATTACAACATTAATGGTTATCTTACGCATACAACCAACTTGGACATTAGAATGTCTTCTATAGACACACCCCTTCATCTTAAAGAAACATCGACCTAAAACATATCGATTTGAATAAAAAGTTTTTACTATAAAGAGTTTAAAAAATCTTTACAAGCTCGACTTGATAAAATAAAGAAAGAAAGAAATATATATATATATATATATATATATATATATATTACTCTAAAAACAATTTGGGGTGATTTTTAAATATTTAAATTTTATTAAAAAATTGTAATATGTTATCACTATTTTGACAAAAAAAAATTCTAATAAAAGTAAAAAAAAAAATAAGCCAGATTGTTTAATGATAATGACATTTACACATACAAAAGGAAAAATAACGTGAAATTCACAATAATGCAATAAATAAAATAATCTACTGATTTGTATAGTTTTCATATCTGATTATTCGTTTTTATATCAATTAAATATATCTAAATTTTGTTGTTTCTAATGACAATCTTTGATTAAATATCATAAGATTTTATTTGTAATGTTTAAAACTAAAAATCTTGATTGAATAAGATAATATATTTTTATAAAAAAATTTCTTAAAAGCTTTTTGAAATCTAATTGAATATATCTCTTGGTTTGAAACTTTATGGTATACGGTTACCAGTCAATGTGTAAACTATATATTCCTCAGGTTGCAGAGATATTAGAAAAGGCCAAAAAGAAAATATTACAAATGTAAGATTGTTTGAGATATCTTATGATTTAACCATAATAAACATCGTAAGTTGAGATTATATCCCACCCTCAACATAAATCGTAATTTGTTTCTTTTGCTCTTATTTTTCCTCCTCTTGCACATGTTGCATATATTATAATTTCGTCTGGTTGAACATAAAACACTGTAAATTACAACCTTCGGTTGTTGAGCATACTATAACATTTTTGGTTGTTAAATAACTTATATTGCATTGACTTGTTATTTATTTTATATCCCTATCCTTGTCTTGCAACCCCTTTTGATCCGTATGCTACCAGTGCCAAGTAATCATTGGTGCCTAAATTTACAGCTTGCATCATAGCAAATGATAAAATATTTTGTATTCACACTTGTATCAAAATGAATATGATGTTCTTGACCATGTCCACAAGTCACGATGTATCATGTAACCATAAACTGTCTTCTCTTCCTATCCTTTTGCAGTAACACTTTCGAGGAAGCACCTACTTATAAAGTTCAATTATTTATGCTGATATTCAATGCTCATTACTAGTTGGTTCTTTTCTTTGCAACTTCTGATTATTAAAATAACCACAACAAAATAATATTCCTCAAAGCTAGTAATTAAAATGAGGAGTACCCTCTTTAAATTAAGTTCCTCCCATTTATATATACACTAACATAAGCCAGAAAAGTTTGCCTTCCTTAGAGGGCCATTGCAGTAACGTAAATCTAGCTAAGTCTGAGAAAAATGTATCCTGCAGTGGATGAACATGATGAGGCATATGAAGTTCATCATAGCCATCCAAGCTATATTGTTCCAGTGGTGGTTCCTCCAACTTATGGCCGTCCCAATATACCATCTTATGCACCTCCATACATCAGCAACAGTGTTAGGGGTCCTGTGATCAGAACACCGCGATGGTCAACTGGTCTTTGTCGTTGTCTTGATGATCCTGGAAACTGTAAGACTAAGAACTCATGAATCAATCATGTGGGTTCATTATTTTTGTTTTCTTTAGTGTACAAACATCAAGCAATTGACATAGTATGGTTGTTTGTTGTTTTCTAAGGTTTGGTTACTTGCTTCTGCCCTTGTGTTACATTCGGATTGATAGCAGAAATAATAGATAAAGGCAATCGAAGTAAGTTTTTCTGCATTAATCATGAGTACAATATATATTCAAGGTGATGACTTATAATAGTTATATCTACTGCTATTTCTCTTGTCTTTTTCTTGTTATATATGCAGCTTGCACTTGTAATGGGGCTATTTATGCGACACTATCTCTGAGCGGGCTTGCATGCTTGTACTCATGCTATTATAGGTCCAAAATGAGGGCACAGTATGACTTGCCAGAGGCTCCATGTATGGATTGCTTAGTTCATTTCTGTTGTGAAACCTGTGCTCTATGTCAGGAGTATAGAGAACTTAAAAACCGTGGATTTGATTTGAGCATAGGTAATGCTATCTTTAACTTTGGCTAACAAATATACTGTGCATCTCATCATCTTTAATATCTCTTTGTTTATCTCATGTCCTCTCAATTTGATTTTGATGTAGAGGGTAAGAATATTAGTGAATTGTCAGACACCATATGGGTTTTCTGCTAAATAATACGTTTGAATAGGCATAATCAGTATGATATTGTAGGATTTTCATTTGGACAAACTGCATCCACAATTTCAAGATACTATACTTTCATTGAATCTGATTGGAGGGATGCAAAATTGCAAGTTTCTTTTGCTGACAGGTTGAACTTTCTTTTTTACTGATTGGAACTATTCTATCGGTCAAACTTGCTTTGATATAATCCTGTCATCTTTCTCCCTCTGGATCTTACTTTTGAGCTAGAGTAGTTTATTGCTATATTTTTCTGGAACTTGTAAGTAAAATATTTTGATAACTATCATATTTCACACTAGCATATGAAATTTACCGATTTCCATGTTTTTAGTTCTAAACTTAAATATAAAATTTCAAATTTTGATACATTTTTATCTTTAAATTTAAAAAATAATGAATATATTATTTTTAATCCAATTATATCAATTTTGTTTTTTACATGTTAAATGGTAGTTTAGATTAACATTTAAAGATACATTACAACTCAAAGTCAATATAAAATATTGTTTAACACAAAATAAAAAATATTAACATCCTTTTATCCATTATTTTTTAAATTTTGAAACCAAAATATATCAAAGTTTAAGATATGGATGAAATCCAAATTTACGTCTAAGTTTAAGGTTGTTTAAGGTTGTGGTGTGATTATTTACTCTAAAAGGTTTGGAAATCAATGTATACTTCTCCTTGTTATGCTGACAACTGAAGCATAAAACTTCACCTTTGTGTTCTTAGCAATCCTTTCTCATTTCAAAGGATATGAGATAAAACTAACTTGTTGTGAGGGCAATGAACTGAAATATAGGTTGGGAAGCCAACAGGGAAAGGCAAGGGCAAGGAGCTATACTATCACCTGTAATATCACAGTCTATGACAAGATGAAAAGGGAAACATCTTTAGGAGCCTTTTGAGGCAACCCTCGTAGCAGTTGGTGCTGTTAATTTCAACTACTTGATGTTTATCTTATGTTTGCTGGTTGATTTCAGTGTTTTGTGTCTTTGTGCACATAGTAGTGTATTTTGATGGATGTACCACCTATCGAGACAAAGGCTGTGATAAGAAGGTTATCAATTGTGTTTTAAATGACTTATTACTAATGATTGCTAGCTTTTCTAGTCAGTTCATTACACTTGGAACAACATGTGAGTATCTAATCTAAGGCTTTAACATTAATAGCATGTTTTTTATGGCCACCAAATGAGAGGGGGAGTTGTATGTGTACTTGTGTAACTTCCATGAAAACTGTACGCAGAGAAGTAAGTGAATATAATATGAGTCTAGCAATCTATTTTGAAGGTTTATATATCCGGCCCACTCATGCATATCATAAATATAAGTCAGATGCTAGAAATTTCTACTATTTGGAAAGTAATTTGTGTTTCTCTTCCCCCTTCAAAACTCCCTATCCATGTTAAATCTTTTAGCTTGCACCACTCAATATCAAGTCCCTTGGCAGAGATGAGAAAGCCACCCCAGAATAAGAATAACGGTCAACAATGAGAGCTTTTCCAGTTTTCAGTTTTGTTTCCATCAATGACCTACAAGGACAACACAACTTGTTAGAGGATATTGAAATGTAATCTTAGTATTTTACTTGTCATAAAAAGTACTTGCAAAAATAACAACAATGCAAGCCCCCACGCAATACCAGCTATTAAGCATAGTGTTTCAGGATCTACACATAACAGTAAGTCATGACATTTCAAAGTGATCAAAATCATAACTGCCATAAGGTGGATCTTGACTGAATATGTTGGAGTGGCCAAAATAATTAAAAGATATGCCTCAAATTATTGAGTCTTAATCATAAAAAAATACTCATACTCGTTTAACATAAGAAGAAAATAGGAAAAAAAAGAGTGTCCAAACCTCTTTTCCCAACTATTAGCACTGAAGAGGAGATGAATAATATGATCATCCAACTGAGATGTGTTACTACGATAAGCATGTATCATTTTCCCAACATTTGTAGCTATGTTGGGAAATCTCCATAATTCAGCAGAGATCCCTTGTCCCTCCAAACTAGTCTGCTACACTGAGAAGATTTCCCAGAACGATTCAGGCTGTCTAGGACAAACAAGGCACCCCTAGACTCCATTTTTTTTCCCTCTGCTACTATTAAGATTATTTTCCATTCTTGCTTGTAAAACACTTGGAGGAGAATTTTACACGAGAAGTCAATGACTTCTGCAACATTAGTGCTCTAAAAATCCTGCAAAAAGAAGTTGCGTCCTTATAGATGCATACATAAAAGGAAAAATGTCACAAAAACCTACTTCCTCTCAACTTTCGTTGAATAATTCAGAAATCCCAATAAAACTATAAACATGAAGATTAAAGCTCCAAGTTTTTGCATTTTCTTCCAAAAAAAAAAAGAAAAAACATTGACACATTGGACCAAACAATGTTCAGGATAAAATAAAATTCAAAACTAGTATACAAAAGTTGTAATTATAGACTGGATATAACTAATTATATCAGCCAAAAAACCTGGTTTTTTCAATGCTATAGCAAATACCTTTAAAGTAAAAACCAAAAGAACCAACAAATTTTTACTGTGACTTGGAAGCTGTGACACAAGTTCCATAGGTCAGATCCTCAGAAAGCCCTTAAACTAAACCAAAAGAAGAAAAAAAAAGTAATGAAAACATTATTAGCTGAATTACCTATGCCCAAAGTCAGGGTTAATGTTACTTAAGCTATAACTTCTTCCTCTAGTGTCAACATTGACAAAGTATGCCAAGCCTTGGCGTCCCAAAAAATAGATAGGGCAGGGAAAGATGGATCAATCCGTCCCATTTTTAAGTGGGTTGACCAAATAATTTAATTAAAGAAAACCAGAAAAACTTAATTAAATAGAAAAAAAAAAAGACATTTGTGCAATGACATATAAGCTGAAGCCTGAAAGTGGTTTAATACAATAGGAGTATATAACACTAAACCCTAAATCTAATCCACAACAAAGACATTTGTGCAAACAGAACATATGAGGAAGAATAACACAAAGTAGAACCTGTAACAACCAGAACCATTAACATGAAATGCAGAAAGAAAGCAAGGGTTTTGTTTACTCTGTCGCAATTGTTAAGTATTAAGGAAGTTTTTTAAACTAATCCTATAGGGTTTGGTAGTAAAGATTTATGTCATGGTTATTCCTCACTAAATAACACTTGAGAAATTCGATTTACTCGGAAGTTAAAATGAAAATATAGGAAGGAGAACGCTGCAAACCAAACCAGAAAACGAAATAGGGTTGTGAACCAAACAAGAAGACAAGATAGGGCTGCGAATCAAACAAGAACGCAGAAAACACTGCAGGAGAAGCATAGGACCACGCTCAGAATGCTGCAGGAGAAACAAAGCAGAATGTGGAGAACGCAAGTGGAGAAACAAAAGAGAATGTGAGAACGTCACGAAGATGGCAAAGGAGAAGAAAAGTATTAGCGAAAATTACTTTTGATCAATATACAAAAAGGGGAATTTATTTTTAATTTTTAAAATAAAAATAAATCATAAATAACGTTTTTTTTTAATAAAAGTGTTATATATTGTTATTCAGACACTTTAATAAATAAATAATATCTTTAAATAAATATTTGTTTTTTAATTTCGTATTTTAATAAATAGTGTTTAATTAAATAAGTATTGTGTATTGAACTCTGTCTTAACAATTTTGTAGTAGTGAGATTTTAATTTGAATGCTTTTATTATTATCAATACAAAAACTATTTTACCCTCAAAGGGCTACCCAATTAAAAGTTAAAATGAAAGAAATAAAAGGAAGAGAAATAAAAATACATGAAAAATATAAAGAAGTTTTTTATGGTGCCTAGCAATCAATCTCGTTAGCACGTGCTAATCATATATACAGAATAAATTATTAGAGTAGAGAACATAGAAGCTATCTAATTCAGTAATTTTTATTATGTAGATAGAATCTGCAGGAAAGATTTTATTTTTCTAACTGTTTAATATTCATAATTCAAGTTGACTGGACTCGAAGATAAAATAATGTTGGTAGCTATATTTTTCTTTCTATCTATAATATATAAACTAAACAGTTTTATTAAGAGAAACTATAGACATTTCATCAATTGAACTAACCAGCTTTAGTCTACACGATAGAGACTTGATAGTGTCATGCTCTCCAATGTTGATTTTTTTTAATTTTAGATATAGGATAGGGTTTATTATATTTACCTAAATAGTACGGTTTTTAAATACATTCAGAATTCGGTTTCTGGGAAACCGAATTTTGAATATATTTCAAAATGTTTTTATACAAATTAAAATTTGAAATTCATACAACAGGAAAATGAATTCTGAGAAGACTTTTAAGGTATTGACATTCATTTTTACTTTTCAAGTTAAGAACGTTTTCCACTTTTTCTCTTCTCTCTTTTTGTTGTTGACTTAGCAGCCGCATCCTCCTTTCTTTTTTCTCCTTTTCTTCTTGTTGTGTTAAGTTATTCTTCTTCTCTGCACTCCATCACTGTCCCATGTATTATTACATATTTGATTGGATTTGCAAGTTTAGATTTTGCATAGTTATATATAAATATTGGTTTGGTTTGTGATGTCAGAAACATAATGATACATTGATCTGG
Source organism: Vigna reflexopilosa (assembly GCA_027742785.1). Lineage (NCBI taxonomy): Eukaryota > Viridiplantae > Streptophyta > Magnoliopsida > Fabales > Fabaceae > Vigna > Vigna reflexopilosa. The sequence continues at coordinate 47,702,776 of CM050911.1, read as the reverse complement.
AAAAGCATGAAAGAAAGGGAAAAACAGTGAAGCTTATTTTTAGGCATTGCCCTTCAATGGGTTTGGAAAAGCATGGAAGGTTTCAATGGTTATGGGTTTGGAAAACCATGAAGGTTTCAATGGTTTTTGAAACCAGCCGTGAACAATTTTTTTTTTAATTATTGAAAAGCATGAATCACTTGAATGGGTTTGGAAAACCATTGAAGGATTGAATGGTTTTTGAAACCCAGTGAACAATTTTAATATTTTTTAATTATTTGAAAACCATATAGATTAGGAAAACCCTTTCTCCGTGAACAATCTTTTATGAATCAATTGAATGGGTTTGGAAAACCATTGAAGGATTGAATGGTTTTTGAAACCCGGTGAACAATTTTATTTTATTTTTAATTATTGGGAACGTTTAGAAAATCGTTGAAGGTTTCAATGGTTTTGGAACCCGGTAAACAAATTTTTTTATTTAAATTATTGAAAACCATGAAGTAATTGAATGATTTTTTTTTAATTTTTATTAATTTATGATGTTTATTTATTTATGCTGTTGTTTTTAAAGTTTATGAAAAGAAAACTTGTTTTGTTGTATTTGAAAAAGATAGTGAATTAATTATTATTTTTTAAATTTAATTTTGTAAAAAGGAAAATTGGGAAACAATATACTGAAAATAATGTAGAAGATCATACCAACATTTTCTCTCTCAAGGAAGATTTTATTTGTAATATTGTAATATTTTAAAAAGGTCTAATATTCTAAAAGGGAAAATAAGGAAACAATATATTTTGCAAAATAAATTATTAGATTCTAATCCATGTAAGCAATAATTGGTTGTGTTTTCAATTTGTACACAAAACCGGGAAGAAAAGTTTGAACCATGTCAGCAACTCTAATCCATCCAGAAAATAAAACAATCACTAAAAGTGGACGAGTACCCCGATGAGAGTCGTATGGGGACCAAATCACCTCATCATATGTTATTTTATCTAAATGTGTTCTCGCCTCTACTAGGCTGGAAACATGTCTCCCAGTCTCCCATCGTGTTGCACGACATATGTCTTCAACATAAGATGACATCACACGCCTCCTTCCCATATTAGGGAAGTGCTCATAAATCCAACTCTGCAAAAGAAACTTAATTACTCTTTGCTCAACAAACAAAAATTAAAAGAAATCGAACTATAAAATATATGTTTACCTGTAAAAGAGTCATATATCCAGCCATTTATCTTGTCGTAGCAAGGCTGACATCTCCGAGCACCTCATACAAGTGGGCAAGTGCAGCAACGCCCCAAGCATATCTGCCACACATATCCAACTCTCTAAACAACATCAAGTATTTAACATAAATAGATGTGCCACTCTTATTTGAAAAAATACTGCATCCAACTAGATGCAACAAGAAGGCTCGTGCGGCAAAGTCCCACCGTTGCTGCTCACAACACTTAGTATAAACACTTCTTAACCAGCTAAGTCTCACTTTTGGTCCATGAGCTTCTGTCATCTCAGTTCCCGCCCTCCGCCGTCCACACCCAAAAGGTCCACAAGAACAGACCGAGCTTCTTCCCATTCCAAGTCCTCCATTGCACAAAATTCTCCCTCTATAGACAGCTGAAGGAGTGATGATACGTCATCCAATGTAACGCTCATCTCATTCACTGGCAAATGGAAAGTGTTTATCTCTGAATGCCATCTCTCAGCAAACGCCAACAATAAACCCTTGTCAGCGTAGTTGTACGAAATTCCACAAAGAGGCAATAATCCATAATTCAACACAATTTCTTCAATTGCCACGTGACAGGCTCCAAATCTATTTAATTTCTTGCCATTGGAGATCAACCTAGTCTCCCCTCGATCCTACACAAAAACTATTAATATAAAATTTATTTAAACAACTCATTACCAATTTAAATTCAAATATTGTACTAACCTCACTCTGCCAAACGCATGTGCAACATGTCGTGAATAGTGGATGAGCAAACATGTATCGCGTGGACCTCCGGGAAATCCACAAACTTCCTCTTCACCAACATTTTCATTCTCCCCTTCTTGAACATAATGTTGTTCAATCACATTATGTTCCTCCTCATGAATGTCGGCTTCTCCTTGTCTTCTTCAAGCTGATGCGGTAGGTCTCCTCCTTTCCCCTTGAGAAGAACTTTCTCCTTGATAAGATGATGCACCTCGTGTTCTAGCCATATTTACATAAACACAATAATCTTAAAAACAACAAAATTTAAAATAAATATTTCAAATAAAATTAGTACAATTTTAAAATAAACATCTGAAAAAAAATCAATACAAATTTTTTAAAACAATAAAAAAAAATTAATACAAATTTGTTGTAATTAGAAGAAATATCTATAAAATCTTTTTAATTAGAGATTATATCTATAGGATCTTCCTAATTAGACAAAATTTTTTGTAGAGTCTAATAATTCATTTTGCAAAATATATTGTTTCCTTATTTTTTCCTTTTAGAATATTAGACCTTTTTAGAATATTACAATATTACAAATACAATCTTCCTTGAGAGAGAAAATATTGGTAGGATCTTTTACATTATTTTTAGTATATTGTTTCCCAATTTTCCTTTTTACAAAATTAAATTTAAAAAAAAATAATTAATTCACTATCTTTTTCAAATACAACAAAACAAGTTTTCTTTTCATAAACTTCAAAAACAATAGCATAAATAAATAAACATCATAAATTAATAAAAAAAAATCATTCAATTACTTCATAGTTTTCAATAATTTAAATAAAAAAATTTGTTTACGGAGTTCCAAAACCATTGAAACCTGCAACGGTTTTCTAAACGTTCCCAATAATTAAAAATAAAATAAAATTGTTCACCGGGTTTGAAAAACCATTTAATCCTTCAATGATTTTCCAAACCCATTCAATTGATTCATAAAAGATTGTTCACCGAGAAAGGGTTTTCCTAATCTATATGGTTTTCAATAATTAAAAAAAATATTAAAATTGTTCATTGGGTTTCAAAAACCATTCAATCCTTCAAAGGTTTTCCAAACCCATTCAAGTGATTCATGCTTTTCAATAATTAAAAAAAAGAAATTGTTCACGGTCAGTTTCAAAAACCATTGAAACCTTCCATAGTTTTCCATAACCATAACCATTGAAACCTTCCATGGTTTTCCAAACCCATTGAACGACAATGCCTAAAAATAAGCTTCACTGTTTTTCCCTTTCTTTCATGCTTTTTCAGATTAATGCATCATTATTTTTCTGACATCACAAACCAAACCAATATTTATATATAACTATGCAAAATCTAAACTTGCAAATCTAATCAAATATGTAATAATACCTGGGACGGTGATGGAGTGCAGAGAAGAAGAATAACTTAACACAAAAGAAGAAAAGGGGAAGAAAGAAAGGGGGATGCGGCTGCTAGGTCAACAACAAAAAAGAGAGAAGAGAAAAATGGGGAACGTTTTTAACTTAAAAAGTAAAAGTGAATGTCAATAACTTAAAAACCTTCTCAGAATTCGTTTTCCTGGCATACGAATTTCAAATTTTAATTTGTATAAAAACATTTTGAAACATATTCAAAATTCGGTTTCCCAGAAACCGAATTCTGAACGTATTTAAAAATTATGCTATATAGGTAAATATAATAAACAGTATGCTATATGTGAAATTAAAAAAGTAATGTGTTATCAATGAAAAAAAATCCTTAAATGTTATATATACAAAATTAGACAATATACTAGATTATAGTTATCTAAATGAATTAATCATTTCTAAAGTATTAGATTATATTATAGTGTATCTGGTGTATTTCATGTTAAGTTTAATTTTAGAATGGACTATGTAGACGAACTAAGCATTTTCTACAAAGTTAGAGTAAATAATATATATAAACATACATATATTGTAACATCCCGAATTTAGTAATATAAAACTATTAAAGTGAACATTATATTATAAGGAAGGAACAGAACTACAAATCTTAATGAAGAATAAAATCCTTCACCTGAAGAACAAAAGTACACCTTATACAACAAGCTTCACTCTCAATCTCCTGATGAGCCAACTGAAAAGGCTGTGTCCCTAAGCTCACATCATTCATTACAAAAGAGAAACATCATACAAAGACAGACCACAAAAAAGCAAGGGTAAGCTAGAGTATCAAAAGATTTTACATATCAATTTAAAACGATAACAATATACAAGCATATTATAAATCAAACAACACAACCCTTTGTCCAATCCACTTGAAACCCTTTTTACTGTTTGGACAGATGTATTGACATCGGACTCATGGGAACCTGCACCCGTGTATGGTGGAGTAACTTAGCTCAGAAATAATAACAATAACCACATCCTCAACCACCACCAATAATATCATACACCAAAGTTAATTTGTCAAACATCTATGGCCCTAACTAGTGACCATAGACTAGGACCTCCTGCTACTTTCCACAACATAATCACCCATCTCTACATGAAATGGGGTTATTGAAAGTGTCAGAATCATTCCCCAATCCAGGAGCCCCTACTTCAATACATAACACCATATAATCAACTTAGGGTATCCCTCCTTGGGATTCCTTTCTCACATAATACATAAAATCTACATCTCATACATTGTTTTAACATCATCATCACATTCACAACCTTGTTTCCATACCACATTGCATACCATAATACACATTCATACATACTAAACAATGAATCTCAAAACTTCAATTAAATCAAACTATAACAAGAAAAATAAAGAGTAAACTAAAATCTGAACAATTCGCTCAACGCACACCATTCGCTAAGCGAATAAAAATGACAGTGCTCCCAAACCTCAACAATTCGCTTAGTGCACATCATTCGCTAAGCTAAAGTCAACAATTCGCTTAGCTAAAGTCCTTAGACAACAAACCCACCTCCACCACCACTCGCTGAGCGAATGGATTCGCTCAGCGAGTCTGCATAATCTGCAGCACCAAAATTTACATAATTACGCAACTCACACTAAGTTTACCAATTCTAACTATTTTTCCCAACTTCTAACCCTCCTAGATTGTGTTATACACCTATTTATACATAACCAATGTTGTCTAAACACTTCTAACCTCAATCTAAATAATTAAATTCAAGACCTTACTCAAAAACTCACAAAAACTCAACTTATAGACCCAAATTGAATTCTACCATTTGTGGCACAATTCCAAGCAACTTAAGGACTCAAACAAGTCCCAAATGACTTACCAAGATTCCCCAAACTGGCTATACAAGCACAAAACCTCCAACTCACGTTTTCACTAGTTCACTTCCTCAAATTAAGTTCCAAACTAAGTAGAACTCTACCTTATTACCACTACACACTCACACTTCTTATTTCTTCTATTCTAATTGTTAGAACAACTCATAAATCAACTTATAACCAACTTCAAATACCTCTCACCAGTTCCCAACATTTCTCTCATAATTTCCATTTCCAAAACCTCATTTTTAAACAAAAAGACTTATAATCACTAGTAACCATTTATTTTCCCCAATTACATCAACTTACAAGCTTCACAACACCAAAACTCAATTCAACAACACATACTAACAGATTCAACGTGTTTCAACATTCATCCGTACACAAAGCGTCAATTAACTCATCATCATAAAAATACAATCAAATTCTCACTTCCCTAACCTTTACATTCTTACACACATATACATTTCCACATATAAGATCACAGTACATATAAATCCCACTTCTTTTCAACATAAACACAATTTAAGTAGAGATTCTAGCTTCCCTTACCTTACACCGACGATACACAACTCAAACTCCTCTAAACGCTCCGCCGATCACTTGCGGTACAAGGAACTTCTAGAAAACCTACAAGTTACCGATTGATGATTGAAGAACAACCTTAGAATTACCAACAAACTAAGAATCTAAGAAGAGGAACACTTGATTCATGCAAAATAAAACTATTTTACATAATCAAAACCCTAGAGGCTAAGAAAAAGGGGTTTACCACTTACTTGCTCGATTCAACAAATTGATCGGTTGAAGAGGTAGCCCTCGACGCCAGGATCGCCTAGACACTTCCTGATCGTCGAACATATGACTTGAGGTCAAGAACCTTTAGAGAGAAGTGAGAGAAAGCAAAGAGGATAGTGTTTTAGAGAGATAGAGGAAATTAAGATAATGAACCGATCTTTAGAAACTTATATTTATATTATAAGACTATTTTAATATAAAATACTCGATCTCATTATTTTAATACACTTGTCTACTATAATACTCTATTTTCTAGGTTCTTACATCTAATTCATTTTTTTTATGAAATAAATATTTTATATTTAATGATAAATAATTTAAAATTAAAAATATTATTATCTAATTCTCATGTTCTAAGATTTTATAATTCTTTAATTTATAATATTAACATGTTTATTAAATATTAAATATAAAATTATTAAACTTCTCAATAGTTTAAGAAAATTTCATAAAGGAAAAAAATAGTATTGTAAACAAACATTATATATAAATATATATATATATATATATATATATATATATATATATTTTTTTTTTTTCTTCAAATAAATGAATCACAAGTTTTACTTAATTAAGTTTTGTTTATGGTGTTCAGTTACAACCTAAATTAGTGCTAATTAATTATGATGATAATTATTCTACCAATGAATTTTCTTTTTTTAAGAATTTATATATTTCTACTAGCAAAATCATGAAGTATAAAAATTTTGATGATGTCTAAATTAAGTCTCAAGTGCTCACTTTGCAAGAAGACCTTCATGAATACTTATTTTATATGTTAAAGATTTTGTAATGAGTAGTTGACTTTATATGTTGTTGGTTCCATGTAATTTATGCCTTAAAATTCATTTTGGAGTCAAAAAGTTCTGCAATAATCGATTAGCTACTTAAGATAATCGATTATCACAGAGAGGTTTTTAAAGATTGCTAAAAACTCAATTTTGGCTTTGGAATAATCGATTACCAAAGTATGATAATCAATTATCCATAATCGATTATGACTTATCATAATCGATTATCATAGTCAATTGTCTGAGTTTTCAAGTATGTTTTTGGCCATTGTGCATTCATTAAATGCATAATCGATTACCACATGTGGATAATCGATTATCACGCGATAAAAAACTGACAACAGAATTTTGAAGGTGTCCTTGAGTGAGGTCTTTATAAAGATGTTTTAAATTCTCATTCTAACACACATATGTTTGTTAAAACTGTGAAAAGTGTGATCTAGGGTTTGTGTAACTCTTGTGCTTTGGCTTTGAGTGTTGGAAAAAGCGAAAACTTTCACTAGGAGTGTGATTAAGTGTTGTTGTTGTTTCTGAGTGAAGTCTATCATCCTTTGTGAAGATTCAAAGGAAATGCTCATCCTTCGTGAATGATTCAGAGGAGGTATTCATTCCTTATGGCCTTCAGGGGAAGTGAGTTTCATCTCTTGTGGTAACAAGAGAGGTGTTTCTAAGCCCTTAAATTTGTCTTTTTGTGTGATTGTAATAGTTTATTGGTTTTGTGATAGTGGATAGTTAATCTCTGTTTGAGATTAACAACTGGACGTATGATCCTTGTGATCTGAACCAATAGAAAATAGTTTGTGCAACTTTTTCTCTTCCCTTACTCTTTGTTATTGTTCTAATTATTCGCTAAGGAAGTTAAAATTAAGAGAAAATTATTAAAGGCACACATTTGTGATAAGAAATCAATTCACTTACCTCTTGGTTTATTGTTCATGCTAAACGTTTTGTTGCACCGCTTTGACATGAAGAAGCCAAGACATGTTGTTTCTAGACATCTCTTGTGCTTGTCGTCCTACTTCTTGTAGGTATAATGAGACTTTCTCTGCAAAATACTTCTCGATCCCACGATGGGCACCATTTCTTCTTGCAGAGTCGAGTACACCATGAGAAGATGTGCTCCATGGACTTCTTGAACCCTTTATGCATCAAATATTCTCCCTCCCTTGTTTGGGTACTCGTCCTCCATGGACAGATGATGGTGTGTCTGCAAAAAATGCTGTAAAATGTGAACGTAAATCATTTACCTCGATAACTATATTATTTATAGGGTAATTATAGGTATATGAGTTCTCACCTAAATGGGTCAGGGTAGGCCCAGTAGCCCATTTACCTTTGATGTAAGTTATGTCAAGCTAAAGAATAACACGCCTGTAGATTACGATAAACCAGCTTGTGGCTAGGCTAATACAAATCGGCTTATGGCTAGGTTGATAGAGATCGGCTTATGGCTGAACTAGTAAAAGTCAACTTGTGGCCGAGTTAGTAAAGATCAACTTGTAGCCAGATAGGTAGAGATTGACTTGTGGTTGAATCTAAGTCGTGTACACATTTTTTTATTTGAAATAAAAAAATAATTAAGTTAATTCAACTATTGTTAGACCAGGGAATAAAATTTTTACCCCTATTTATTGGTTACAATATTATCAGTCCAATAAAGTTTTAGGTTTTCAATCCATTTCCACTACATATTTCTAGTTTTAAAAAAAGTCCAACTCTATTTTAAGTTTTATGTTTAAAAAATAAAGAAAATAAAATCATACACGATTAAAAAGCTTATTATTTAAAAATGTAGTTGTAATTATATTCTTTAAAATTCAACCTTATAAAAGACAAAAAAAAAATCATAAAAGATTAAAGCAATTATTAATTTCTAAAAGAATTTATAAATACATGGTATTAAGAACACCATGAAATGCAAATATATAGAGATGGAGTTAAAACAAAATATGAGGTTAGAAAATAAGAATTCCAGATATGATGTTAATTGATCGGATTTTAAAAAAAAGGAGAAGAATTTTTTAGAGAGGAAGTGACAAAAAAAAAATATAAAGAACTTAACTATAAGTAAAAGTTACGTGAAAAAAAAATGAAAAAAAAAAAGAGAGAATAGAGACTAGAATACAAATCTAATGTTAAATATGATAGGAAGAATTAGAACGAAACAGAGGAAAACTACAATAGCATTATGCTGTGACGTTGTGACGTGTGAAATAATGAAATAGATAAGTTAAAAACCTCTATTTGTACACACATGACAGAAGCAAAGCAATCTACATCTCTTTTGTCTCCTATTTTTGAAGCATCTTGTGTAATGAAAACATTTTATCTAACTTCTAATGTCACGTGTCAAAGTAATTAATGTTGTGTTCACTTGAACATAATTTACTGTTTAGAGGTGATTGAGAGCGAAGAAATGAAGTGATTCATGTGTTCACTTGAGAAGAAATGAAAGAAACGATTTGAATGGATTTGCGGGATGCATCGTTTTTTTATCACCTGCCAAAGTGAAGAGATTTGGAGGGATAGATTGTGCAAAGTCTCATTTACCCTCTACGTTCCAGCTCCAATTATCACACATATTCAGTTCTAATTACAAAGAACCCAGTTCTAATTACAAAGAACCCAATCCAAGATTTTTTGATTAATAATAAAAACATGAGAAGAAAGTGATTTATATGATCACTATAGACTCACAATTAAGAACAAACTGGTTGAAAGATGAAGATGAAGCTAAAGAAGATGAAGAACAGTGATTTGTTGGAGGCGTATTCGGTTCCAGACCATCCGTATTCAATTCCATGCATATGAGGAATTTACATGGAACTTGTATTCGGTTCCTACTTCCTTTTATTCGATTCCAAGCATCATGTATTCGGTTACCAAAATATGGTATTTGGTTCCAGCATGATGGGTTAAGTGAGAGAACCGAAGGTGGTGGCGAGAAGGAAGCGGAGAACGCGCTTTGGAAGAAGCGTGGGTAGAAGAAGAACTGTTGGGGTTGTGATGTTGCTGCTGTTGTGGTGGTGGGTTGAAGGGGTGGTGAATCGAGAAACCAATGGTGGTTGTTGGTGTTGAGCCATGTAGAATAGGCACTAGTGGAAAAACGCTGTTTAACGTCAGCTCATAGACGTCTGTTAGAGCTCCACCAACGTCATATGATGACCAGTGGCATTACCGTAAATAAGATGGTAACCTAGACGTCGGTTTCAAGGTAATACGACGTCTATTAAGCAGTACACGTCAGCTCTGCCGTAAGCCGACGTCCAATGTAATGAGGTAGGCAAGAAGACAGACTTCTCCTGCGCATTTGACGTCGGTTGTGATGGGGGGTTGACGTCTACTTAGGTGCAGTTAATGCTGGTCACCTGATTCACAGGCTATTAGACATCAGGTTGTCAAAAACCGATGTCTATGGCCTGTCTGGAAGGCGGGAAGACAAAAATTTTCTGCAAAATAGACGTCACATTTCTGGTGCGCGACGTCTATATGTCTGTAATTAATTATGTGCATCAAACTCCGAGGCACTTCCACGTCCGACAGTAGAAAACCGACGTCTATATTATTATAGACGTCGGCGCCCCTTCACAAGTCTACATCCCTGACAGGAAGTGAAACGTCAATCGGTTCAGTGCCCTAGACGTCGGTGCCCCTTCACAACCGACGTTTAATGTGCATTCAAAAAGTCAGTTTAAATGTTAACTTAGTCGTCGAATTAGTTAGACAACCGACGTCTAGATTACTATAGACATCGGTTTCGCAAGCAACCGACGTTCAATTTCATTTTAAATAAACCGCAGACTCTTCACGACATTCAATTTCTGATATCGTCTTCCTCTCTTCTCTTTTTTCTCTTGTTTCTCTCTTGCGGCATTGCATTATTGTTTCTGATATCTTTATCGTCTTCCTCCTCTTCTTTTTCTCTCTTCCGGCATTGCATCCCAGGTGGTTTTTTTTTATGCTTACCGTTTAAACTTTGTTTAGTTTTTCATCGATTATCTTCTGGTTCAACTGATTAAAATTTACTTTCTTTGTGTTGTGTTTTAGTGCAGTTTTGTTCCTTTCTTGGGGTAACGTAGTAACACATTCTCCATTTGCTAGCTGCCTCCCAGAAAAAACGGTGTCTTGTGAATTTCTTTTGGTCGTTTCAACCCAAAAACGACCCTGGGTCGTTGCCTAGTTATCGTTTCACCATGAGTTTTCCCTCTTGCGGATGAAAATGGAACTAAGCAACAACCCATGTTCGGTTTTGGGTTGAAATGCCATAAGAAATTCAAAAGACGCAAGCTTTTTTTCGGGGGAAACTAGCAAAAGGAGATTGTGCTACTAGGCATCCAAAGACGAGAACAAAACTGCACTAAAACACAACCACTGTATTAGACGTCGGTTAATGTATACACCGACGTCTATAGTACATTTTAGACGTCTGTCAGTGTCATTTTCGAAGTCTTTAGTGCCTCTTTGACGACGGTTATTGCTCAGACTGACGTCTATATAATGTCTTTAGACGTCCAGTTCCGACGTTTAGTGACGTCAGACATGGCACTGACTGACGTCATTATAGACGTCGGTTATATTCATGTCCGACGTCCCATTGACGTCACCGGCAATGACGTCGGTTGTTTAGTAGACGTTAAAAGCCCAAAATAACCGATGTTAAACAACGTTTTTCCATTAGTGAGGGTCAATTAACGTAGTAAAGTTATGGTGGAAAATTTGCCGGCACGTTTGGTCAGGTTCATCGACAGTGACTTCATTTCCGGCATTGAGTATCGTTGATGAATTCCATTCTAAAAGTTTTTGTAAGTGAAACATTACAGTGTAAAAGTGGTAGAGAAAAGTGAGATTGGATTTAGATCTTTGAAATATCCAAGTGCCTAATTTGCAGGGTTTGGCTAAGTACTACTAATAATAATAACCTTAATATTAATAATAATAATAATAATAATAAATAATAATAACTAATAAAAATAATAAGAGTAATAATAACAATAGTAATAGCTAATAATAATAATAACAAAAAATAATAATAATAATAAATAATGATAATAATAATAAAAATAAAAAAACAAATTTCAATTATAATAATAATAATAAATGATAATAATAATAATAATAATTATTATTATTATTATAATTAATAATAATAATAATATTCATATTAATAATAATAATAAAATAATAATAATAATTATTATTATTATAATAATGTTAATAATAATAATAATAATAATTTAATAATAATATTATTATTTCAATTTACTAAATTACAAATTTTTACATTTTAAAAATTAATTTTTATTTTTTTATACTTATCAAATTTTTACAATTATATATAACAATTATTATTTTATATTACTTTAATAACTAGGGATATTTTGGTAATCTTTGATTTATACCTATTAAACAAATTTTTTAAAACTCTCCCATCAATCAAATCCTACACTAATTCTCACAAACTTTACCTCTACATTCACTCTCAATTACCTCCAAATCTATTCAAGTATACACAAAAAAATTTACCTTAAAATTCTCTCAAAGTCATTCAATCACTCTCTCCCAAATCATCTTCTCCAATCACGCTCAAGTGAACACACCCTAAAACATCTTATCCTAACTTAATGACACGTGTGAGAAGCATATGTTACCAATTGTTAAAATGTAAAATATGTTTAAATTTCATTAAGAAAATTATTGGACCAATTGTGAAATTATAAAGTGTGTTTTACTTTCTTCTTTGTGTTGGGTTGTTTTTTATAATAGTTTAAAGTGTATTATTCATGTTTTGAGTTTTGTGTTGAGTAAACCTTTAAAAAGTTACATTTTATGATGATTTAAAGTGCATTATTCATATATAGATACGAAACGGCGTTCTTCATATGTACGTATATCTTTTAAACAATTTATCATTATTCATCTTTATCATTACCCTCCAAGACCCTAGCTGCTTCTGCAACTTCTTTGGCCAGAAATGGTGACGTTTCCATTGATTCAGCGTGCGCGGACAACAATGCTTTCTTCCTCCTTCAAGCTTCGGACACACCTTATCCATGGCAACCACTACACCCAAACCCTAACCACTAAATTTCTAAGCACCTCTGCTCTTCCACACCACTATCAAAGATTCCCTTCCCACCAAAACCAACAACAATCACTTTCTGATCCAGCACACTTTCAGCCTCAACAATGGCAGCAACATCAGTCTCAACATTTCAATCCACAGACCAATCAATTTCTTCACCATAACCATCAACCTCGTCAACATAATGTGCCTCCTCCGTTTCCAGAACATGGCCAAAACCATAATCAGTGGAATCCTCAATCCCCAACCCATCAAAGCCCTAATTTTCAAACTCCCACTTCTCAAAATCCTAACTTACGCCCATCCACTCCTCCCAATCGATGGAACAATCATAACCCTGCTACCCCGAATCCGTGGAGCCCTAGGACTCAGGGGTTCCCAAACCCTAACCAATTCCAAAACCCCAGTAACCAGCTGAACAACAATCAAACATCTATTCAAGGACAAGCCTCCCCTGCTCCTCCACCGCCACCTCCTTCAATCACTGATTTGGCATTTTTGTGCAAGGAGGGTAATGTTAAAGAAGCAATAGAGTTGATGGACAAAGGGGTCAAAGCTGATGCTGGTTGCTTCAATCTTCTGTTTGACTTGTGTGGCCAATCCAAGTCCCTTGAAGATGCTAAGAAGGCCCATGATCACTTTCTGCAGTCTTCTTTTAGGAGTGATCTCATGCTCAACAACAAGGTGATTGAAATGTATGGGAATTGTAAAAGCATGACGGATGCACGTAGGGTGTTCGATCATATGCCCAACAGGAATATGGATTCTTGGCTCTTGATGATGCGGGGTTACGCAAATAACACCAATGGGGATGATGCCTTGCAGCTGTTTGAGCAGATGAATGAACTGGGTCTGGAGATTACTTCAGAGACTTTGCTTGTTGTGTTGTCAGCTTGTGCCAGTGCAGAGGCTGTGGAGGATGCTTACGTACATTTTGAGTCAATGAAAAGCAAGTATGGAATAGAGCCTGGGGTGGAGCACTACATGGGGCTTTTGGATGTTTTGGGACAATCTGCATATCTCAATGAAGCTGAGGAGTTTATTGCCAAATTGCCATTTGAGCCTACTGTAACCGTATGGGAGAAACTGAAGCATTATGCTCGGGTTCATGGAGATGTTGATCTTGAAGACTATGCTGAAGAGTTGATGGTTAGTCTTGACCCATCAAAGGCTGTCGTGAATAAGATCCCCACGCCACCTCCGAAGAAGTATACTGCAATTAGCATGCTTGATGGAAGGAACAGAATTATTGAGTATAAGAATCCTACTCTTTACAAGGATGATGAAAAGTTGAAGGCCTTGAGTGGGATGAAAGATGCGGGATATGTTCCTGATACAAGATATGTTCTTCATGACATTGATCAAGAAGCAAAGGAGCAAGCCTTGCTCTACCACAGTGAACGTCTAGCAATTGCCTATGGCCTTATTAGTACTCCACCAAGAACACCTCTTAGAATCATCAAGAACCTTCGTGTCTGTGGTGACTGCCACAATGCTATCAAGATTATGTCTAGGATTGTTGGGAGGGAATTAATTGTTAGAGATAACAAAAGGTTTCATCATTTCAAGGATGGAAAATGCTCTTGTGGGGATTACTGGTGAAATCTTTACTTGAAATCTTCCCGTAGCATGGATATATCATTTTCTATCCCCTTATACCGGAAAATAGATGTGCGCCCAAGCTTTAAATACTACTAGGATGGAACATGAAATATGTAATATGCATTGATTTAGAATGTGTTGTTTCTTGCTCTGATATTCACTTAATTATTCTCTCTCTACGTAAGATGTGAGCATTCTCCTTTTTTCCTTTGATCTCTGTTTTTTTGCAAATTTGGATTTGGGTTTTGCGTGTGCTTTTTGTTGACACGAAAGTAATACGGTTTCAATTGTTGTGCGCTTTTAGTTTCTCTGAATGTATTTGTTAGATATTAGTTGTGTGTTTATTAGGAAAACATAGTCCCTATGCTTATTATGTTATTTTACATATTCATTTGTATTTGGGCTTAGCCCACATTCTTATTATTATAAATACATTACCCTATGTGTATGCAAAGACACACAAGGGAGATTAATCCCAAATATAGTTTTTCATCATATTCAACATGGTATCTAGAGCTTAGGTTTTGTTCTAGCCAATTCCACAGTCTCCGGTACCCACCGCTGTCGCCGCTGTCCGATCACCGCCGCTGCCACCGTCGCCGGTTAGGGTCGTTCATAGGGCAGAAAGGTGCGCCCAACTCCGACGACCACAACGCTGGAAGTCGCTTCGTGAGAGGAGTCGCCACGCGCCGCAACGCGCCGCCACGCGCCTCCACCGTCGCCGGCGCGTGTAGCCCACGCGCCCACCTCTGACGAGACCCACTCGCCGCCGCCGGCACAGAAAGGGTCGTCGAGCCGGCACAGAAAGGGTCGCCGGAGACTCCTAAGTTCGTTCCTAGGGTCGGTGACGACCCGTTTGGCCTATATTCGAGTAGATCTGAGTTTTTAAGTGTGACCCACTCGCCGCCGCTGCCACAGGCGCGTTGTCGGAGCTTTCCGCCGCCGACCAGCACCGCCGTGATCACCTCCTCACCGTCTTTCTGGATCTGTGGTCGTTGCGTCAATCGGAGCACATTGAATTTTTAGGGTTTCTCCCTCTCCATGGCTGTCCAATGTGATGATCGGAGTCTGTCTCGCCAGCCAGGTAAAGGACGTCCAAAATGTGACCACTGTGGCAAACTAGGCCACGAAATTGATAGATGTTATGTGCTTCATGGACCTCCTCCTCGACCTATAGCAATGGCTAATTCTGATCCACCTCCCCGATCATCGTCTGCAGACCATCCTACTTCATCAAATAGCATAGACAACCTTGCACTCTTTCAAGAATTTCTCAGATGGTATGAGGACCATCAGCACTCTAGTTCCACTAAATCTGCTTCTGTTACACTCACAGGTACTCCTTTTGTTGGTCTCACTCACTCTCTCGGATCTTGGGTCCTTGACTCAGGCGCCACCGATCATATCACTGGTAACAAATCCTTGTTTTCCTCCTTGTCATATCCGAATAATTTACTCTTGGTAACAATGGCTGATGGGTCTAGAGTCTCATCTCATGGTATTGGTACCGTTCATATTTTTCCGTCCATATCCATTGATCATGTACTTTATGTCCCTGGATCTCCTTTTAACTTATTGTCTGTAAGTCGTCTAACTCGTTCCCTTAATTGTGTTATTTCATTTACCAAAGACTCTGTTTGGTTGCAGGACCGGAGTTCGAAACACATGATTGACACATGATGTGAGTCTCATGGCTTATATCATCTCCGCCCTTCTCCATATGCTGGCGTAATCATGGAGTCACCATCCCTTCTTCATGCTCAATTAGGTCATCCCAGTCTTGCCAAACTACAACAACTTGTTCCTAGTTTGTCAAAATTATCAAGTTTGCCGTGTGAGTCTTGTCAGTTAGGTAAACATACTCGTAGTTCCTTTCCTCGTAGTGTTTCACAACGAGCGTCATCCTCCTTTTCATTGGTTCATTCTGATATTTGGGGACCTAGTCGTGTTAAGTCAACTTTAGGGTTTCAGTATTTTATTACCTTTATTGATGACTATTCCAGGTGTACTTGGTTGTTTCTAATGAAGAATCGTTCTGAGTTGTTTTCTATTTTCCAAACTTTTTTCAATGAAATAAAAACTCAGTTTGGGGTTTCTATTCACACTTTACACAGTGATAATGGCCGTGAATACCTTTTCTCCAGTGGCCAAAATGACCTTGGTTCGCCTATTCATTGCCATGGCCGCTCTTCGACAGTGGCCTCTTCACCAACTTGATGTCAAAAATGCTTTCCTTAATGGTGATTTGCATGAAGAAATTTATATGGAGCAACCGCTCGGCTTTGTTGCTCAGGGGGAGTCATCTGGATTGGTATGTCGTCTTCGAAAATCCCTATATGGCCTAAAACAGTCTCCTCGGGCCTGGTTTGGTAAATTCAGTTGTGTTGTTCAACAATTTGGTATGTCTCGCAGTGAAGCAGATCATTTAGTGTTCTATCGCCACTCAAGTGCTGGATG
Source organism: Vigna reflexopilosa (assembly GCA_027742785.1). Classification (NCBI taxonomy): domain Eukaryota; kingdom Viridiplantae; phylum Streptophyta; class Magnoliopsida; order Fabales; family Fabaceae; genus Vigna; species Vigna reflexopilosa. The sequence goes on along the minus strand of CM050911.1, from coordinate 47,685,830 downwards.
TATCTACTTAATAGTGTATGTCGATGACATTGTTCTAACAGGAAGCGACTACCTTGGCATCTCTCAGATGAAACAGCACCTTTGTCACCATTTTCAAACCAAAGATCTTGGCAAACTCCGGTACTTTTTGGGTATTGAAGTAGCACAATCCAATGATGGTATTGTCATATCTCAGAGGAAGTATGCATTAGACATCTTGGAGGAAATAGGGTTAATGAACTGTAAGTCTGTTGAGACACCTATGGATCCTAACATCAAGCTCCTACCAAATCAGGGGGAGCCTTTCTCAAATCCTGAACTTTACAGAAGATTAGTTGGTAAATTAAACTATCTTACTGTTACGCGTCCTGACATTTCCTTCACAGTTAGCGTGGTGAGTCAATTCCTTAACTCCCCATGTGAAGACTATTGGGATGCAGTTGTTCGCATACTGAAGTATATTAAAGGAACACCTGTAAGAGGTTTGCTATATGGTCCTAACAACGATACAAAAATCGTTTGCTATTCAGATGCTGATTGGGTTGGTTCCCCTTCTGATAGGAGGTCTACTTCTGGATATTGTGTCTCTATTGGTGGCAACCTGATATCTTGGAAAAGTAAGAAACAAAGTGTTGTGGCTAGGTCCAGCGCAGAAGCAGAATATAGAGCTATGGCAACAGCTATTTGTGAGCTTGTGTGGCTTAAACAATTACTTAGTGAATTGAAATTGTGAGATATCACTCACATGACACTTATATGTGATAATCAAGCTGCTCTTCATATTAGCTCTAACCCTGTCTTCCATGAGAGAACCAAGCACATTTAAGTTGATTGCCATTTTATTAGAGAAAAAATCATATCCGAAGATATCAAGACTGAGTTCGTTAACTCAAGCAACCAGTTGGCAGACATATTCACCAAGTCCTTACGAGGACCTAGAATTTACTATCTTTGTAACAAGCTTGGAACATATGATTTATATGCTCCAGCTTGAGGGGGAGTGTTAGATATTAGTTGTGTGTTTATTGGGGAAACATAGTCTCTATGCTTATTATGTTATTTTACATATTCATTTGTATTTGGGCTTAGTCCACATTCTTATTATTATAAATACATTACCCTATGTGTATGCAAAGACACACAAGGGAGATTAATCCCAAATATAGTTTTTCATCATATTCAATAGTATTGATCAACATCAAAGGCAACTTGCTGCTCTTGTGGTGTCAAAGGTATCTGTGATAATGAAAGAGGTTCAGTAGCAAAAGGAAATTCAGATCAAAATGTAAAGTCTTCTTGAAAGAGGAGGAACGAGGATGACGATGATAATGAGGACCAAGAGAATGGCCATGACAATGAGTACTCATCATGTCATAAGAAAGCTCGAGTTGTTTGGATTGTGGAACTGCACCACAAGTTTTTTTCTGTTGTTAATCAAATAGGCTTTAAAAGTATGCTCTTTAATTTATTTCTTACTCCAAATCGTCTTTATTTCATTTTCCAGAGCAAATTACACTAGCACCTCTTGTTTTGGAATTCACATGATACCCTTTTCTCTGGTTTCCACTGTTAATAGTTTGAAATGAATTACACTGCCATTTCTTGTTATTCATTGTGTTGTGTGAATATTATAAGGACCGTTACTGTGATCATAAAAAAGCTACAACATTGTGTTTGAACAACCTCAATAGTTGTTTGTACAATTTACTCTGTTTCTTATCAATTGTTCTTTCCTTGAATTTTATTTTAACAAGCTTCTTATGATTATTTGAGTAGGTGATAGCAATGAAATGTTGAGGTCCTTAACCGTTTTATTGTTAACAATTTTTTCTGCAGAACCTGTGCCTAAAAAGGTTCTTGACTTGATGAATATTGAAAAGCTTACAAGGGAGAATGTCGCCTGCCACCTTCAGGCATTTTTGCGAACTTTTTTCTTTAGTTTAATGGAACATAAACCATTTCATAAAAGGAATCTCACTTTATCTTTATATGGCTGCAGAAATATAGGCTTTATCTGAAAAGGATTAAATTTTTTCAATTATATAATTTAATAAATGATTAAGTAGATGTATGCTATTTTTTCAATTATATTATTGCTATTATCAATTGTTTCAAATTATTTTCCAGGTCAACAATATCTTAAGCATTTCCAGAACTGTTGATATAGATGGTCTGTTTGGAAGGTTTTCAGAAATAATTCAGAGATCCTGTCACCCTATCTGTGCTGCGGCTGGAAAAGGAATTTTTCCTTCTAAAGAGAATGCTGACAAGGTATTTATTGAAAGTATAATATCACTCAATACTCAACTTTTGTATTTATTGCTAGTGCATTTGAATGAAGTCTGGATTGCATGGATATGGGCACAACTAAATCTCTCAAACTAGAATAAAATTGTGAATGGGAGGATATATTATAAGAAATATAGAAACATAAACTTCTTTCATAACGATCTTGCTGTGAAATTTAGCAGGCTCTTCGTAAATGGATTTCAAGGTTTTATGTGTGGCCTTATCTAGAGACTTATTCAGAAGTAATTTGAATTGTTCACTTGCCCATGAATCATTATTAGGATTTAAGCAATTTCTTACCTTAATTTAGATTTGTACCATTTCCATTTAATACTGAGGGCTGAGTACGTCAACAGGACGTTGCCAGTGAAATTGCTGCTGAGTTACAAGGTTATCCTGACTTCATCACTGGAAACTAGAGTGATGGGAATCTTGTTGCATCTTTATTGGCTTATAAAATGGGAGTTACAATAGTTATTGTCCCTCTTCTTTCTTATCTTACTTTGCCTTTCGAAAGTCAATTCACTGCTGATTTAATAGCCATGAATAACACTGATTTTATCATCACCAGTACCTACCAAGAGATTGCAGGAACATAAGTATAACATACCTAGTAATTTCTTTTGTCTTTGAAACCTCTCTAAGAGGCGTATGGGCTAGTTAATATTTTGCTTAAGCATCTCTCTAGGCATCTTTATATATCTTTATATCGACATCATTCATTTGTTACATTATTTTATTGTTCATCTGGTTAAAAATTTCCTTTTTGCCACTCTTACGGATGTTATTATTATGGGTTATTGCTTCAAATCTTGAAACTGGTTTTCCCAGATGAACATTGTAAAGTGGTAGAGGACCTATTTTTTGGGATCTAATTGGCTAAATTGTAGATAGGTAAAATTTCATTATTCTAATTACTTTTGTAATGAGTTTTCAATTATATATATATATATATATTATGTTAATCTTTCAGTTTAGATTATGTTATATTTTATTTTCTTTTAAATTTTACCTTAGACCCTTGTTCTTATGTAAAACTTTGACCTTTCATTAATTTGTTTATTATATTCTTACTAATTCTATGTAACTTAACCATCTTTTGTTTTTCTTTCTGATTCAGAAGTGGTTTACTAGTAGCAGAATTTTGGAGATTGGCCGGTTTAACTAGGAGTTTGTTCAAACTTTTTGTAAGTTTTCATCGTGAGAAACATTATTTTGCTTGACAGGCTCTATCATATTATAAATATCTGGACGTGTGTGATAGGGGCAATTGTAGAGGATCTACAATTTTACCTATATATATATATATATCCTTCTGATTGTCAATTCTGCTATATTCATATAATAGCTTGGAATATTTTGAAACACCATTGTTAGTTTCTTTCAAATATTATGAAATCAATTGCATAGGTTGGTTGTGCTCATAATACTATTTTTTATTATAACATATCACTTAATAATGAAGGCATATTAATATACTCCTTCCTTTCCGGATATTTTAATTTTTTTTCTTATTGGAATTTAAGAAGACATCTTTGCACTCTTACAGGATATCATGATCATGATCGGACAGTTTTCTCAGTTCATTGCTGCCTTTGTTAATGCAATTTCTATCTATAATAAATGTGTGGCTTTGAGAATGCCATTATTTTTATCTATGTCTAATCCTGATATTGATGATGTCAGATTAAGTAACATTATTATGGAATAAAGGAACTATTATGTTATGGCCAACCTCCTTTAATGAGTTAATCTTAAATCTAATACTGATCTCAGAATCCAATTTATGAAGAATGCATAGTGGAATTTCTTAGTGGTTTGTATATGGTGAGTTTGCTACTATTTTCATTTTGCATCTAATTTAATCTTAGCAGCTCTGTTTTGTCAATATAACCATATGTAAAATGAAATCTTCAATTTGTTCTCCGTCTTTTACACTCGGGCCCATTCTCTCCATTACGTTGAAAATATAGTTGAGTAGAAAGCCAAAGACAAGGAATGCACTTGGTAACTAAAGTAAGATTCTTCAATTTGAAGTATTTATTTGTATGCGGCTTTAGTTTCCCTTGTGCAAAAAAGATTTCGATTTAACTTTCATGGAAACTTGGCTTTGTAGATGAGCTTGTTGTCTCCATTTGAGATGCAAGATATCTTACTGCCTTCTGCTACAAGTGGTGTTAAAGACCTTCATATTTCTCCTTCTAATAGTAGTATGGCTCCCTTTTCTTCATTGGGGAAGAAACTATCAGTGCTCAGGTATAGCTACATTGAGTACTAATTGGTCTTGTTTGACATAGTAAACCTCGGTAATTGGTGTATTTTCTTGTGTTACAACTTGGACAGTGGCAATCTTGTTATCAATTATGATCTACAGGTGAAGTTTGATTCAATATTTTCATTTGGTAAACTAATAGTAATAAAGCTTGTTGCAATAGTGTATAATTGCTATGCTTTGTGTTTCCTCAGATTTGTATTGCTTGTATATTTAACATGTTATCTTCCTTGAATTGAGCAACCAAAAACCTTAAGGAGCCCAAAAAGACCGCAAGCTATCTAAGTAAAGGTTTCCAATCCCTTTTGAAAGTTTTCTAAAGATGCTCTTTTACAGTAACCATCAACCCAACATCATAACAAAGATAACACAATCACTGAATCCCAAAAAGGATGCAGTGTTGTAAGTAACTTTCCCAAAAAGTGTAGCTTTCTTCTCCAACCTCAGGCACCAAATAATACTGAATAGCGTACAGCAGGAGGGCAAGGCAGGCCTCGTTAGTTCCTGTGATTCTAAATCCTTGGCAACGATGTATATAAGAGGGAATTCTCCAAACTACTTATAGAAATAGATTTTTAAAATAGTTTTTTCATGCACCTTCATGTTGTGTGCTAATTTACTAATTTGTTGCTCAGAGATTGCACTTTATCTCCCATCATAGTTTAGTAGTACCTCTTTGTTTTTCTAACCTTGAATTCTATTACGGGATCCGGCATGGTCTTGTTCGTGGGATCTGAACAATTCGCATAACATATATGCTGGACTACATTGGCTTGTCATGTGGGACAACCTTGTCCTTGGCTTTCTACTCTTTCAGACGTGTACATAGGAAGCCAACTCTTGCTTCACTTCCTTTCCACAAGGGCCACCGTAACCAACTTCTCCTCTCTTCAATTCTTCTTCTCTTAAGGTATTTTGTAGGTCCTGAACATGCAAGATTTGTTTTTCTTGTGAGTGAATCTTGTTTTTTAAATAAATAGTTGCTGGAATTGGTTTTACTATTTTATTTTGGTTTAACATAACTGGTGCAGATTGTTCCAAGTAACATTTACTTTTATACTTGATACACTTGATAAGAATATTAATTCGTTCTCCATGAGAGTGAGGTAGTATTGTATAGCATTAAATAATTCACTTTCTTCGATAGTTTTGTTAACATGAAGAATTCATTTCTCTATTTGATTTATTTGATCTTAATTTATTTACTTATTAAGAGGTCTTTTCATTGTAGTTAAGCTTCTAAAGTGTCTATACATGTATAATGGTTTACCATTCCTTTGGTACTTAACATAATTTATTGAAACTTACCTGAAAACTTAATGCAACCTTTTAAATTATGTAAATTCTTAACTTTTTTGTTAGACAATTTTGTCATGGCATCTATGTTCTTTATAATTTCCATTCTTGTAATCATGTTTATTGTCTTCTGCACTATTACATTTATTGCATGTCATTGCTAGTGTCTATTGGTTTGAGTGCTTTTACTCTTTGTCTTTCAATTTTATTTGGTCAATCTGGCTGTGACTCTGTTGTTCTCATTGTTCATAAACTGAGGAGGAGCTGAGGGGGAATTGTTCATATCCATCTCTTCACCATTTAAAATATTAATTAAATAATTTTTTTTATAAAAAATAAAACTTACCTATCTTTTCTTCTTAAAAGAAACCATTGATTGAAACCCAACTGACATTGATTGATGGAAAAATATTTTTTAGGTTGATGGGAACAATTACATCTATGCATACTAACCTGAAATATTATTCATCCCAAGCTATATATAAGGGGTTTACCTTATTGCAATATATCATATTTTCCTCCTTGTAAACTTTCCTTTTCTATAAAAAGGATAAAAAAACATCACAGTTTTTTTGTTATAATATTGGAATGCACTTAATTTCTCTTTATCATCAAGGTGTATTGCATCATGTTTCATGCTAATCTTTATTTATTGTTGCAGGTAGAAGATGCTCCAATATCTGTTTGCATATTCCAGTGCTACAATAGAATGCAAGCCAAACACCTGATGGTGAAATAATTTCAAATATTCCAGTGCTACTTGAACTATGATTTGTGATATCTTAGTTTGGTTAATCTAATATTTTATAACTTAATATTTCATAACTTGAAAATAATCTTATTTATAATAATCTTATTTAACATAAATTGAAAACATATTTTGCAAATATAAAGGAAAAAGTTCTTGAAGAACTTTGGTTAATAAAAAAAACAATACCTTGACTATAAAAGATTATCAATATTAATATTTTCAAAATTCTTAATAATTATTTGATATTTAAATAGTTTTTTAAATTTTGTGATAATCGAAATATTTTATCCAAACAAAAATATTGAAGGTTCACTAAATTTAAATTTTCTTATCATCATACAAAACATTTGAAAAAAATAAAATAATTTAAAATGTCATTAATTCAAATTTTTTATTTAAATATATTAAAAAAATTTGTGAAATTGCCTTTGTGAAATAATTTTAAATCAGTGGCCATTCTAATCCGTTGTGTGAAATAATTTCAAATAATTGTAATTATGGTTTCATGGATAACCATAGTTGATTAAGATGTTATTATGATAGTTAAACATTAAAAGTTATTTTAGGTTTGACAAAAATTTTGCATGCGCATATACTTATGGATAAAATTTGTAACAAATAATTGGTATTTGTGGTATTTATCATTTGCGGATTATAGATATTTTAATACTTGTTTATAAATAAGTCGTGTGGATATTATATTATTAGATTTGTAGTATCAGTTATTTCTAAAAGATAAAAGTAATAATTTAATTTATTAAATTTAATTAAATTAAATTTAAAATAAAATTTATATTTTATTAAATTAAATTTAACTAAAATTAAAATTTAATTTAATTTATATTAAATTATATATATATATATATATATATATAATTTTATTTAAGTTTTATTTTAAAAAATATATTTTTTAATATTTGTGAGTTTTTTTTAAATGAATATATGTATAAGTAATGAATTGCAAATTGAGTTTTTATTTTGGATTGAATTATGATTAGATACTATTTATATCCCATTTGACTTGTCATTCCTAGTTATATTATGGTGTTGTATGACATTCGAACTAATGAAATATGTTTAAAGACAGTTAACTAAGATTTCTATGAAGATGGAATATTGCTCAATTGTATGTAATCAAGAGTTTAAAATAAAACCGAGTGAGTCTCACATTGTTTTTTTAAATTCCTAAAAAGTTGCATTCCTTTCCACCCTTCCAAAAAAAACCTCTCGAATCTCTTTGCCCAACATTTAAACTCTCTTCTATTTCATTCTCATTTATTTCATCTATCTCAAACATAATTGATTGATTTTTTTGGTGACATATAAGTCAAACTTCAAGTATTTTAAATCCTTTAAAGTTCTAAATTTTTTCATCAATTACACAAATTATGAAGAAGAAATTAAAAAGTAGAAAGTTTTTACATTATTAGATATTAATATTATCGATTACAGACAGTATAGTTGTTTCCAGTGATTAAAGACATGACATTCAAAGAGGTTTGAGGGTATGTGTCATCATGGTGGTGAACTCATCCATGTCAACCATGCCATCTCCATCAGTGTCCACAGCTCTCACCATTCGACGGCAGTCCTCGATGCTACACCTTTCTCCCAGCCTTCCTAGCATTTCTTTGATTTCTTCTGCACTTATTTTACCATCACCATTCCTATCAAACGTCCGAAAGGCACTATGTATATCCATCGCCCTAACTCCACCACCCTTGTTCTGAGCTTCCATAAACTCCTTGAAGTTGATGAATCCATCTCCATCCAAATCAACCACTTTGAATATATTTCGCACTTCATGAACCGAGTCCCCCATGCCTAGAGCCTTCATGGTCACTTTGTACTCCTGTTGAGAAATTTTCCCATCTTTATTGGAATCAAATTTGTCAAACACTCGCTTCATCTCATCAGCGTTAGGCTGAAGATATACACTATTCACCCCAGAGTTCTGCCTGTCCCGGGAGAATAGACGTGATGGCTTCCTTAAGTATTTTCTCCTTGAGAGGTTGTATTGGAAATCAAGGAAACTTCTCCCTGACATTTTATCCTGCTACGGATTTCGTTTCACAAAAATCAAGGAAGCCCATTGTGGCCTTTTATACTAGCGAGATATGGAAATCAATCCTGGGCCATCGGTAATTCTTCATCGGTACGAAACTTGAGATGCTAAACAAAAATTCAGGGTATGAAAAGAATGGTGTGCGCCAAAAGATAAGCATTTTTATGGAAAAGAATATATTCTTCCCAAAAGATACAAGTGTGTTTTCCTATCTTCATTTGTGGGGACCTTTTTATCAGGTCAGTTTTCTAGAGGGTACAACCTTTTAACAAATCTAATCGTAACAATGTTCCTTTACATAATATCTTGAGGAACTACTGTGGAAGAATATAACTCATCAAGATAAATGAAGCACAAGTTCCCGGGGGGAAGGGAATAAAAGAAGAACAAAGACTGAGGAGGCCGGGAGGATCATCTACCATCATGGTGGTTTTCCATTATCTAAATTCTCCATCACATCAATATCCTTGCGAGCAGTTATCTTCTGTACGTAACCTGTGACATCGAGAGTTTGAAAGTTACTCCCACTTTACACATAAAAATAACAGTTGATAAAAGTGAAGTTAAGAGAACATACGAAATTTCAGAAAGTTGACACCGAATTAAGGTCACCATGGAATGTTTTTGATAGAAAAGTCATGCATGCCAGTAAAGTCTGTGCACTGTTAGGAAAAGCTTACTACTAAAGCAGAGAGTTTACATCTATGAAAACAAAACTTATTATAACAGGATATAACCCATTTGTATGAAAGAAACTCTATGGTAGCTCCGAAGCAAGAGAAATCTATAGCTTTGTATTGTTATAGCTAACGTAGTAAACAGAACAAAGAACCTAAGAATGTAACCAACAAGAAAGGTATGCCCTCTATCTAGGAACCTAACACGTGCCCTGTACCTTGAAATAAATCTTCGCTCTAGCAATCCATCAAGCTAGATCGTCACCATCAAACAAAGGGAGTTCTACCTTCTTAGCCGATTATTTGAAATCATCCAATTCTACCCCCCAAAATCCCTACAACAACTTCTTCATCTCTGGAAAACCCATCATATTATCACCGTCTTCTTCTTTAAATCGCTACACTGTTATGGGTCAGTAATGAAACCAACTTCTCCTGATCAACGCCAGCCTAAGCGTGAATATCCCCCAAGGTGGGGCTTTGAACTTGTCCATCCTAATTTCTAGAGACAATATCTTCGCCTCCATCTTTTTGGGTGGCACTCGCTGATTCTCTCAAACCTCTCCAACTAATCTTGTATCCGGCAGGTCAGATCAATGATGCAAACCAGCACACACACAATACATAGATATAGGCAATAATAGAGAATCAGAAAAATATAATATGAAACTGTATGAAATTGTATTGATACTATATAGGTGAAATGCAGAAAGACAGTATGTCTTCTACCCCCAAGCAATGCTCCTACAGAGAGTGAATCTCTTCTAGCACACAACCTGATATTCTCCTCCTCTTTTCCCACTCCCTAACTGCCCCTATAACAAAAATGCACATCCCCACTCACATTTCATTCTCTCTCTGCCATGTCCATGTCAACATTCTTTCCTCCCTGCCTATTTTTCCTCACATAGACACTCCATATTTTGGGCCCATTCTCTTGTATTCTGCTCCCCTAAAGCCTAAAATATTCTCCATGGGCCTATCACAATCTCATGATTAACCCCTCCTCAAAGAACACAAGTTTTAGCCCAATGAATATCAACACAAGTTTTCATCATATGTATTACCAATTCCCATGCAAGGAATGCATTTGCAGGTAACCGCTTTCCCTCTCTTGCCATAGTAGCTAACATATCCTGATCCTTGGCAACTCCTGCACTTTCCAGTCCATTCATACACCACCTCTTTACAATCCTACAAGTTAAATTTAAAATTAAATAATAATAATAATAATAATATAATAATAATAATAATAATAATAATAATAATAATAATAATAGTAATAATAATAACAAACTTATCTTGTGAACTAGTTGAATTACTCCAATAAAAGTTGGGGTGATCATGGGTAACAGTTGCCTATGAACCTAGCCCAAACATAACGGGTTGGATATTTTGAGTTAGGACCAAATCTTAACTATTAAACACATTCTTCATTAGATTAGATATTGAGCTTTGGTGTTCATTCCTTGAACTTAACCCATCAAGTATATAGTATAGTTTTAATGTTTTATAAAAAATAAAGATTGAAAAAATGTACAACATTTGTCACAGCTTCCTTAACCAAACATTCTTTAAGAGTATCTTTAATGGATAATCTTTGGATTCTTAAATTACTATTTACAAACCTTAGACTTCCATATCCTATTTAAGAACTCTATCCACTTTTTACTCCAATAGAAAACTTGAGATAAACTAAACCTGCTCTCTTAATTCCTGATTGTGAGAAAAGAAAACAACTTTTTATTTGTCCTTACATTCAAATAGTTCTCACGTAATGTCAACTCCATCACTAAACATCATAAAAAAATGTTGATAGCTCACAAACTGAATTTTGAAAGTCCCATAAAAATGCTCTTCTTCTCACTTCTACATAACTTTGTTTTTAATTTAAGATTTGATTTAATTTATTTATATATTATTAAATAAAAATATATACACACAATATAAATTTCCGAAAGCTATATATAAATTAATTGGTAAATGAAAAATAACTCCTTTTATAGTGTAAGTATATTTTATTTTTTGAATACTCATTCATCAAATCCCATCCAACTCAATTCACTGTTAATGGGGTTGGATCAATCTCAATTGCGTAGAACAACAACGTCCCTAACCCAATTCAAACCAAATTATTTTAATCACGGATGTGATGAAACACAACCCAACCCTAATCCTCTTTACAGAAGTAACTCACTACGCAAATAAGAAATACATAAAGGCTCAAACCTGAACTTCGGGATCGCATTGGAGACGTCTATCAATCTCTTCCGGCGAAACGGGTGAGGAATCGGGGTACGTCATGGGAAGGGGAAGAGGCTCGTTGTCATTATCCAGATAACTTTCGTTCTTCCGAGACCATTTCTTCACCCTTATAGGTTCGTTCCCACCGACACGCCGTCCTTCCGCGGCGAGCCCTCCGCCATCGGGAAAGGGGCCTAACCGGAGGCCTCCAGCGACGGACTGGAAGAAGGAGGGGCCCGCGGAGATGTCTCCGGCGGCGGCGCGGCACCGGAAGGACGAAGGTTTGCACGGGAAGAAGAGGTTGGTAGCAGCATTGGTAGCGAACATTCGAAGAAAAGAAATCGAAGCGAGGCAAAAGAGAAGGAGATTGGAAGAGTTCCTATTTTGTGGGAAAATGTGTTGAAATGTGAGAATGATTTGGCTAATTTGGGTGCCTATTGGTAATGGTGTGCAGAAGCACGAAGCAGAGTATTTTTATTCATTATCGGATATGTTTATATTTATATTAATATGTGAAGACAGATTTTATGACCCTTTCTTGGATGAATTTGTGTCTTCACCTATCAGATCAAGCCAGTCAAAATGAGAAAAGAAGTCACACATTCAATTAATCTACTTTATTATATAAATAAATAAATGGTATTATTGAAGAAACTTATCCCTAAAACATTTTTGTGAGAGAAAAATAGAAAAAAGACAATCAAACATATTAATATAAGATTATGCTACATAAACAAATTTAAAAACTATTTTTTAAAATTGTTTTTAATTCAAGCCATGTTTTTTCTTTCCACGTTTCTCTTTAAAGTTTCTTTGAAACCCAAACTATGATTTATTCTTTTGAATTGTTTCAAGTTTAGATCAGTTTCATTTCTAATCAGAATTAACTTTTTCATTTTAAATAATATTCCAAACTTAAATACAATTTTAAAATAAAATATATGTAAAATTGATGATTAATCAAAAATAACAATTTCTCCAAAATAAAGCATTAAATGTATCTTAAAATAGGATATTAATATTGTACTTGAACTAATATCTTAGCTTAAGAGTAAGATTATAATGAACCACCTTATCAAGTGATCTAATCATCTATCTCTAGTGTATACAATTATTAATTTGTATTACTTTGATTTTCTATTCAGAATTAATTTTAACAGTATATGAAGTATTAAAGATATAGTTTGAAATAAGTGTGTATTTGTTACTATTGGCTAGATTAGCTTGGCTGTGATAACGTAACTACTGGAACGTAAGACTCATGAATGTTGCTAAACAAGAAATAGATTCTTTGAATCATATCCCATCATATATATATATATATATATATATATATATATATATATATATATATATATATATATATATATATATATATATATACTTTATATGTCATGGTATAGTTACAGATAATATTTGCAGCAAATGCATGCAATCATGATTCAACGCCCCCATCGATCAGACACAGCGATTATATTATAGTCGAATTTGCGATGGCTTTTGCTCATTGAATTTTCACTGATAAATCTCTAGAGCGACCTTGAGCTTCAGAGGAACTCAATTAGTTCGGTTAGTTATAATCAGCATAGCTAAATGGGTATAGTGTGTTGCACTTACTTGAACTTTCACTTCACTTCTCTTCAGTGTAACGGTTTGCTAACTTCCCCCTAAAAATCAGAATGACTGGTTTTGCAGACACCATTTGTCACAGAGCATACACAAGTTAGTAGATAGATGTGAGAAGGAGAGAAAGAGAAAGTGGGGGAAATGTAAACAGTGAATGTGACATTATGCTTTGAAGGATATTTGTGAAAGCATGAGTGTCTTTGTTTAAAAATGACATGATCTTACATTTCACGCAGTCTTGGGAGTTTAATTATTGATGGAGGAAGTGCTCCTTCAAAGTTGTTCTTCTCCAAATGCCTTAGATTTAACAATGATCAAAGAAAAAAAAGAGGTGTTAAAGTTCTAGGTAACTTTGGACAATTTAAGAAATCTTAAAAATTACGAATAATGTGGCCACGTACAAAGTTTCTAAATCCTTCAGTCCACTCAAATCTGGGATGACGCCTGAGAATTTGTTTCCCCCAAGCCACCTGTAAGCAAATGTTCACAAATTGACACGACTATGAGGTTAGAAACAACAAAAAGAAGGAATAACTCGGGGCATTTGAAGTAAAATGGCAGCATTCCATACAGATGAGCTAGTGCACTTAGATTGTCAAGGGTTGGAGGAAGTATCCCAGAAAGCCCGGCATTTGTCAAGTTCCTTCACATATACAAAAACCAAAACATGTGATTGTGAATTACCATCATAAAAAAGGCACAAGTAACAATTCTTACTAGATAGTAGATACGTTATTCCGATCATTTACTACGAATTGAGTCAAACGAACTGAAAAAGCAGACATCACTGGAATCTAACTAGTGCTAGAGCTTATTGGTGAACTTACAGTGTCAAGACTCGTGCATGAAAACCGTTAGAGCACGTAACCCCAGTCCACGAATTTCCCTTAGGAAGGCAAGGATCACCGTTCCAATCAGGAGGTGGATTATGAATGCTTCTTGCCAAATCCTCCATTGCAATTACTATGAATCACCGTAAAATTTAAAAGTTTAGAACTAGTAGCATCATCATGAAATGTATCTCATACGGGCAGAATCATAGCATAGAGATTAAAAAATAGAGAGATGAGAAAGTTACTATCTCTAGTGTGAGTTCGACCACCAAGCGGTAGAATCTGATAAATTTCTCCAGCATTGAGGACAGGTCCAACTGGTACTCCTACAGCAGGGGTCAATGAAATTTTGGTCTGCCCAAAAAGTGGCCATTGTGCAGCATAAACAGTGACACCCTTAGATGTGACATTAAGGTTGGAAAAGAAGAGGTGGCCATTAATGAAAACGTCAAAAGCCCTCCAGCTGTAAGGGCTTGGTTGTCTGTTGTCTTGGAAATAGAGGCAAATGTAGTAGTAGGTGCTTGGAAGGGGCATAGAGGGCCACTGAATCTCAAGAGTCTTCCCTCGACTAGTGGTAACTCCTGTGTTGAATACTTTAACTGGAGGGAGGTTCCAGAAGTCTGAAGAAGTTACATTTGATTGGCTTTCCACAACAGGATTCTGGTCCTTGTGTGGTTGCCACATCCGGTTGAATTTGTCATCTGGAAAACTAGCTCCACAAATAAACAACATCTCAATGATCAGAATCTTCAAATCTCTAAACCTTAATCTTCACTGTTTAATCAACCCCATACTCTAAAGAAAATAAAGAGGTGAAAGATTGACGTATTTACCCAATGATATCTTGACCTCCAAAGACACTTCTGGCAACGGTTACAAGGGCATGCTTGGAGAAGTCAGTGGGATTATACAAAGAGGGTTCCAAAATCCTGACCTCCAGGGCCGAAATGAAGGGGCTTGAGCTACCAGTGTATGAGTTCCTGGCCAAGCAGACGCTCAAGGTCTTCCCCGATGGCACCACCGTGATGTCAAAATAGGAGCTAAGACCTTTGGCATAGTCCTCAGTGGTGTTCACAACGCCCCATCTTGTCCCTTCAACGATTTGATCGAACACCGGAGGCTGCGTCCATCCATCGAATCCTCCATAGTAGTACATGGTCTTCACCAGATATTTGCTTCCTTTGATAACCGGCAACGAATAGCAATATTTTCCGGCCGACGCGTCGGGAAAATAACGCAGCGTGGACAGTGTGGGCAACAAACCAGGCTTGTTGATGGGGCTGGTGTTTCCCACCTTGATGTAGCTTCCATCAGGAACATATTTCAGACCGTCTACCGTTACCTCCTTCGAGCCCCCGCAGTCTAAATAATACCCTGCATCCATGCATCCATCGTGTTACAAAGCCACAAATTCCTTAATGCATTTATATCTGAACTTTTGCCCACCAATTGTTTGTTTATATTATAAAGGATAGGTTTGCAATTTGAATCACAATGTTAAGCTTTATAGAGTCCCTCTCTGATCCTAATATGGTTATTAAGGCTATGAATGATCTGTGCATGTGGTAATGAAATAACAAAATAACAAAGACATGAAAAAGTATGAAATTGTGTGCATATTGATGCAAGCATTGAGAAAAGAAGGATTAAGCTATGAAAATGGTGAATGCAGAAAATGTATACCGAGAGGTGGGACAGAAGTTTGGGCGGAGAAGGCTAGGACAGGAATAGTGACAAGCCATAGGAGGAAGACGGAGGGGCTCATACTGTCATGAACCACTGCCCCACCAAAAAGCTTGCGATTTGGAAAGCTTTTTTGCTGGTTTTGTTCAAAAGGGAGGAGAAAGAGGCATGGCCTGGTTCATCGTTCAGAAGGCTCTCCTCAAAGATAGTGATGGTCATGCCTTGACTTGGTCCCACACCAATCCACTCTGTAATTTACAAAGCGACATTGCCGTTGGCTGGTATTAATTAGAATATAATATTTTACTATCTTTTATTTATCTCTAATTGCAATTGTACAAAAAAAAATTCTTATTCAAGTTGAATAAATATTTTTTTAATTATTGTCTTAGTTTTTAAATCCAAAAGTTAATTGGTGTCTTTCTTTCATATATATATATATATATATATATAAATGAGAATATTTGACTTTTAAATCTATATTTTTTTAATATTTTTATTTATTATTTATTTATTTTGTACGAAAATGTTGAACTTACAACTTAAATGTCTAAAACGTGTAAAAGTAATAGAAAATTTATATTTTATATTTTTATACTTAAATTTCGTTAGAACATTTTTCATTAAAAAAAAGTCATTATCTCTATATTTCAAGAGGTTTAACATCAAAAGAGTTCCTATCTTATTATATCTTTAAGGATTAAATATATTTTAATTTTGAGTGAAAATTAGAATTAATTCATTTTTGAAACTTTGAACTAATTTAGTCTCTCATAATGTTAGTTGAGAAATTAATAGTAGTTAAGTTCATAATAGCATTTGAATTATTGTTACTGTTTGATACATTTTTTTATTAATGTTAATTGAGAAAAGCATTTGAAAGTTCAAATAAACTTAATAAATTTAGTTAAAATGACTAAATTCAGGTAAGATGAGGAAATAAATTACTATATTTTTTCAATATTTTTATTAGTTATTTATTTTTATAATGTAGAATCCTACTTTATTATTTATGTAATTACTTTTAGTTTCTAACTTATTTTATAATTGTAATTTTCATCAATCTTGTTTATCACCATTTAATACATATTAAAGTTGATATGAAAAATTTATACTAAATTTAAATTATTATTAGTTTAATATTTTTTTTCTTTGGACCGTTCAAGTCATGATTTTTGTTAATACATAAAATAAGATGTTTTTAAGCTTAAAAATACTTTTAAGGTATGCAAACTCAATAAATATTTTAATTGTCATAAAATTTATTTATTTGTAATTATGCAATATTCTATATAATTATTCAAGTTTTATCCCATTGTTATATGGAATTCTAATTTCAAACGTACACAATAATAATTCATTTCTAAACATTTGATATTGAAAAAATACAAATATATATTTTTAATATTTAATAATATTAAATTTTCTTTGTAGTAACTTTTATTTTTTTAATAAAGACTTAATTAAATTTTGAATCACTGATAATTTTAGTAGTTTACTGAGTTATTAAAACTTAAAAATCTTTTAACTGAGTCTTTGTCATTAGATTTTTTTTTTGTTAATTATATAACGTGTCTTGTCTTATCTTGAATTGTTACTCTATTCAAATGTCGTCACAAAATATTTTATTAGAAAAAACCAAAATAACGAAGATCTTTCCATTTACTCTATTTAATGAAAATTATTTTTAAAATTAATTAAAATCATGCACTTATAAAATAAAATTAAAACTTAAAAATATAAAATTATAAAATATAAAAATATAATATTAAATAAGTATAAAATTATAAAATTATTTCTTAATTTGTAATTTTATAAATTTTTAAACTTATAATTTTGTAATTTCCTAATTTTATATTTTTTTAAATTTATGATTTTGAAGTTTATTAACTCCATAATTTTACAATTTGATAATTTAATAAATTTATAATTTTATAAATTTATAATCTCATAATTTTATTATTATCTAATTTTATATTTTATAATTTTATAGTTTTATAATTTTGATTAACTTTAAAAATAATTTTCACTATGGATGAATCACTATGGGTATGATTAGAAGGATGTAAGAAGAATTAGAGCAGAAGACACCAAAGAGAAGTAAAAAATGGCAAACTAAGCTATATTGGAAGACAACGGATCGCCCAACAGATGTTTAAGCACACCCAGTGCCCAACAAGGCCATCGTCCTACGGCCCAGGTGCACTCCTAGCGCTAGAGTCCAACAATCCATGCTCATGTTTTCCTTGCTTTTCTATACATGTTAAATATGTTAAATGTGCAATTCCACATGACATTTGATCCACATATCACGACTAGTGATCAACCATGTATGATAGGCAAGCCCTAGGCAGCCTCCTCCACCATGTATGAACCACTTTTGAGCATATATACTAAAACGTTGTTGAAAATACTCTAGCCTTCTTTCCCTACTTAATAGTCACAAGTAGAGAGACCTTGAGCCTCCTTGATGAGTGCATATTTATGCCCTCATTTAACCTTTAATGTTGGATTCTCAATTGGTTTTTGTACTTTAAAACAATATTTTAATTAGGATTTGTTATAATTTGGTTTATTGATCATGAGATACAAAAACATGATAAAAATAACTTTTTAGTTGCATAATGTTCTTTAAATATTTTGAGGTGTGTTAATGCAGCTGCAACTAAGTTGAGCCGATGGAGGTGTGAAAATAAATTGGTTAAAGTTTTATGACACCTTAAAGTTAAATCCAAGAATATAAAGTAATCAAAATCATAAGAAGTCAAGTCAAGTCAAGCATTGCATGAAAAAGGCAAGGAAAGCATGAAAAAAAGCATGAAAAAAATTAAAGAAATTTGACTAAGTCAGGAAGAGGGAACAAATAAAAAAAAATTAGATCTTGCGGTTTTCTCTATTGGGTTTTGATAATTAATAAATGTTTATGATAAAATATAATTTGGGGAAAATATATCTTGAGATATTTGATTTGATATTGTTAAATAATTACCTTATTTAACTATATAAATAAATATCAAAAGATAATATTTTCCAAACCTTTTTTAATCTAGCAAAAATCTTCTTAAATATTTTTATATCTCCATAACAATTAAATATATCTTGAAGATACTGGATTATTTATAAGATAATTAGAGGATATTACATTATCATAAAGAAGATTACAACAACAAAAAAAACTTGAAATAAAACTCAATCCAATATATAAAGAGACTTAGGGAAACACATTAGGGGAGCTTAAGAACACTTTAGGGGTTCAAATTTCGTCCTGTCTTTTTTCTCTCAAGTTCTTAACTCTCTCTTCTTATATTTTCATGTTATTTTCACATTCCATGGATTATTAAGCCTCTATGGTTGATTCTGCTATAATTTCTTAACTGGATTATAAGGTTAGATGAATAAATTTGTTTGTTCTTTTAATTCTTGTTGTAATTTATATTTTTCTATGTCTTTTGTTTCTTAATCAAGTAAAAGTAATGATTTTTATGTAGTAGCAGGTTAGGTGTTTAATCTACGTAACACATCAATCCTATGAGTTCAAGGGTTTTTATTTTAATTGAGAATTGACTTTGATTAAAGTTATAAAAACTTTCATGTGATTGAATGAGTTTTTCTCAATAATTAAGAATGTACTTTAATTATAAGTGAAAATTTTAACAAGAATTAGTTAAGAATGTACTTTGGTTAATTAGCTTTCTACTTGATATAAAAGGTAACAAAATAGATATGATTAGGCATGGTAATATTTAATTGATAATATACTTTGATTAAATTTACTATGATTAATCTACAAAGTGTTTACTTTTAATCGAGAATGTACTTTGGTTAAGAGTGAGAACACCAACAAATTAATTGGAAATTTACATTGATTAATTTGAAAATATAAGACAATAATTAATTGAACAATAATCTTTAGATAACAATTGAGGGATCCTATTTTGAAAAGACAGTGAAATTAACCTATTTTTTTATCATTGTTTTTATCTTTTTAAATACTTTTATAAATTTATTTCTTTCTATCTTTTGTTATTTTATTCTTAAATCTTTTATTGATCTTTGTCTTTATTATTTTTATTTCACTAATTGATAACGTTGTCGTTAATGCAATCAAATTAATACTACAAAACTATAACTTTAGTATTAATAGTCAATAAAATAGAAAGGATAAATTCAACCCTAAGTCGTCTCCCAACGAACACGAAATTAATTCTTAACAAATTAGTTCTTATAAAAATTACACAAAAGTGTTAGTAAAATAATAAAGAAGAAAAAGATAAAGAAAAGATTAAAGAACGAAGTAGCAAAAGATAGAAAGAAAGAAATTTATAAAAAGATTTAAAAAGATAAAAATAATGATAAAGAAAATAGGTTGATTTCACTGCCTTTTCAAAACAGGATTCATAATTGGTTATCTAAAGATTATTATTCAATTAATTATTGTCTTAGATTTTCAAGTTTATCAATGTAAATTCTCAATTAATTTATTGACGTTCTCACTTTTAAACAAAGTACATTCTCAATTAAAAGAAAGAACTTTGTGGATTAATCATAGTAAATTTAACCAAAGTACATTCTTAATTAAATATTACTATTCTTAACCAAGTCTATTCTTTTACCTCTTATATCAAGTAAAAGAATAATTAACCAAAGTACATTCTTGATTAAGTCTTGTTAAAGTTTTTACCACTAATCAAAGTACATTCTCAATTATTTGCAAAATCCCATTCAATCACATGAAAGTTTCAAAATTTAATCTAAGTAAATTCTCAATTAAAATTAAAAACACTTAGACTCATATGATTAATATGTTATATAGATTTAACACCATACTTACTTGCAATAATGTAAAAATCATTACTTTTACTTGATTAAGAATCAAAAGACAAAGATAAAAATAAATCATAACAAGAATAAAAAAGAACAAACAAATTTATTCATAACCTCATAATCCAATTAAGAAATTATAGCAAAATGAACCCTATACAAAAATAGAGGGTGAAGAACATGAGAGAAGAGAGAGAGAGAGAGTAAGAAATTTGAACCCCCAAAGGGTTCCACAACTCTTTAATGTGTTTCCCTCAGTCACTTTATATAGAAATTATATTGGGTTTTGTTTCAGACTTTTCTATTGTTGTAATCTTATTTATAATAATGTAATATCTTCTAATTATCTTCTAAATAATCCAATATCTTCAAATATATGTAATTGTTGTGAAGGTCTAAAAACATTTAAGAAGATACACACGCCTAACTCCAACGTCCAAGAATCTATGTTCACATTTTTCTTACTTTTCTACACATGTTAAATATGTTAAATGTGCAATTTCACATGACATCCGATCCACATATCATAGCTAGTGGTCAACCATGTATGATAGGCAGAAGCTAGGGGCTAAATTCCTTATAAAAACAACCCATTCCACCATGTATGAACCATTTTTGAGCATATATACTGAAATATTATGTTGTTGAAAATACTCCAACCTTCTTTCTCTGCTAAATAGTGACGGCCAAAAAGACCTTGAGCCTCCTCTAGCCTGCCTTCTTCCACAGCTAGACTCCTTCACCTAGTCCAAATGTCGATCCTACACCACGTCAATTACCATTAGCCTCCATAATCAGTTCATTCTTTCGCTGTCTCACTCATTGTTTCAATTGGCTTGTGCATTTTGAATCATTGAGTCATCACTTATCATCTTGATTTCTTATAATAAATTATTTTGTTACAATATTTAAATAAAATGATAGTGTAAGAAAAGTGTGACATCGTATAATTAATAGAAAATCTAACTACAGGGCTCAATTAAAAGTTTTTGAAATTTTGAAGACTCGATAAATATAAAAAAGTTTAATAAAAACTTAATTAAAAGTTTTCAAATTTATTAGTAATTTAAAACTTAATTAATTCTTTTATAAATTGGGTGTGGAGGTAAATATGAATATATATCTTATCCAATAAAAAATTAAGATGAAACAAAAATTTAACACCACATTAAAATAAAGAGAATAAAGAGAAATTTATACTTCAAAGATAAAAATAGAATAATAAAAATTGTTTTCCTCGGACTTTTGCAATTCCCATTAAATTTAAGTGTGTCATGTCCCATTATATATGGTTTCATGCAAAATAACATATGAACACTCTTATGTGATGTAACATTTATATCAAAACCCAACAAATTAAATTCCAATTTTAATGGATTTTTAGAAAATATTTTCTTAAACCTGTGTTTACTTCTTGATAGTTTTAGAAGAAAATGTTCGAAGTCCACATCGACTAGAAATAAGGCCAATTTATAATATATAAGTGAGGTACAAACAAACCTTACCTTACAAGCCGATTTTATGAAATTGAGTTAAACTCACTTCTAATAGAAAATAAGAATATGAGACTGAATAATTCATTGATTGACAAATGAATGAAGAAAATTTACACATTGTAATTCTAATTTTATTTATTTTTATTATAACAATATTAAATCCATAATTCAGATTAGTTAATAAGATTAAAAAAAGTAAGAATAAAAAAAACATAAATGCATCATTTTTTTTTATGATGAGATACAAACATAAGTTTGTTTTAAAAGAGTACTAGATCATGATTTCATCAAAATAGAATAAATAATTAAGTAAGATGTGATATAAATCATCATAGATAATTGATCTTGAAATAAAATATTGTTTTAAACTTATTTTATTAAGATAATGTGTTTTTACAAATAAGTTTAAAAAAATAAAAGGTAAATACGTTGAATAAACCTCTTCTCTTAAATAAATACTCCTACTTCTCTCTCTTTTTTGTATGTGTCCTCTTCCTAAATTTTGAATTACTTGTGTTTAGGTGAATCTGTGACATCCCAAAAATTATATCAAATTTTTTGAATGATTAATCATAATAATATGATAGAACAATTTAAGAATAAAAATAAAGTTATAAGTTTACAGTCATCCAAATTGACCATAAATTTAAAACTTTACTTACAAAGGATATATTTCAAAATAGATAAGTCAACTAAGAATAATCCTAAGCACTAGGCGTCTGCACCTTCTTCATTCTCCAGTGCTTGCTCCAAGGGCACATCATCAGCTACTGCTCACATCCAAAGGATTGGATGATCATCGCAAGGGGAAGGCAAACACATACAACACACACAATGCAAGGGTAAGCTAGGTTGAAAAGCATGCAAGATAAATCCAAATTCAACTAAGGTATACACAACAGCATGCACACAAGCAAGCAAGTAAACATTCTATCAGATTATACATTAAATGGAACTAACTATCATGTTATACAAGCACACACATAGCATGCAAAGACCATAACACAATACAGACTAAGACCGAACACATTTTGTTGATACCAATGATCGACACGTGATTTGACCATAAACAATACCAACTATAACCAAATGCATTTTATCGATACCAAAGACCGACCACGTGATTTGACCATAAACAATACCAACTATAACCAAATGCATTTTATCGATACCAAAGACCGACCACGTGATTTGACCATCCGGACTAGTATGAAATGTCGAGTACCAGGGGTTTGTGCACTTGTTGTGGCCCTACTGCTTTGCAAAGTCATTGCCGAGGGGTTTCACCCGACCACACACGAGTGTAAGCCCTTTACAGAGATATAGGCCTACAGTGAAAGCGCCTATACTAGGACCTCCTGCTATTCTCACCACATGACTCATCACTCTCTACTTGAGCTTGGATGATCATTAGAATGTTAGGATAAACCCCATCTGGAACTCCGGCCATTCATACGATCAATCACAACAACTACAGGGCACCACCATGTAACCTCCCTTGAGGATCATGGAATTACGTCCAATAACCATACTTTTCACTTTGAAACTTATCTCCAGACATGAACCACCAATTTCCATGACATTATCACATTGAATCCATATAAAACCATGTACATGTAACTATTCAATTTTACTTTGCATACAAACATATATATATACACTAATTACACTTCAAAATACCACAAACAACCCAAAATCCAGTGAACTCATACTTAGACAAGGAAAATGACTTGGAAACCATCACCAACAGTTCCGGAAGGGTCAAAA
Organism: Vigna reflexopilosa; assembly: GCA_027742785.1. NCBI lineage: Eukaryota > Viridiplantae > Streptophyta > Magnoliopsida > Fabales > Fabaceae > Vigna > Vigna reflexopilosa. The sequence goes on along the minus strand of CM050911.1, from coordinate 47,662,031 downwards.
ACCCCCAGAACGACCTAAAGAACATCCAAAACGGATGTCCGGAACTCCCAAAACGTTAAAAACATCAAAAACACTCAATATGTCGTAGAAAATTCGCTCAGCGCACACCCTGTGGTGCGCTGTGCGAATTTTTCTTGTCAGCAACCCCTAACAGAGCGCACAGAGTGCAACTGCATAACTGGAGTTACAACTTCTAAACACTCAAATCCATATCATACACATAGTCATACCAATTCCTAATTCATTACATACCCAATCACACAATTCACAGACCAGAAAACACACATTCCAGCACATACATTCATCAATCCAGTTCAAACAGTAGCATAGTTTGTTACACAGTTTACACATGCATCAAATTCAATAGCTTTACATAAAATTAATACAAGCAAGCTGACATTCTACAAGCAAGAATTTAAACCGAGCTTCCCTTACTTCTATCCCAGACTTAATCTCTTGCTCATCATTTGTTCCTGAAAACTTCCAGAATCTCCCATATGCAACAAGGATTTCTTCTCACACTCTTCTCTCAAAATTCTAAGGGTTTTTGGTGCAATTTTTAGCCATCTCCCTTATGGTTATTTATAGGCTAAAGTTTGACACTATTTAGTTTTTTTTTTTTTTATTATTATTATTAAAATATTATTTTATAAAAGTAATATTTAATGTTCCATTACCAAAAGTTGTTCCCCCTTAATTTCCACTTGTGAAAGTTGTTTGTCTTTTGTAATTATTATTATTATTATTATATATTTTTTATTTATTATTTTAATATTTTATTAAAATATTATTTTATAAAAATAATATTTAATGCTTCATTACCAAAAATTGTTCCCCTTAATCTCCACTTATGAAAGTTGTTTGTCTTTTGTAATCATTATTTTTTTTTATTATTATTATTTTTTTTAAAATTATTATTACTAATAAAATGCTAAAATTTACTTCTATTTATTAAAATAGATATATATTTTTTTATGGGTCTTACAGAATCACCATCAATCTATGTTATGTTATTGTTTAGTTGTTTGCTCACTAAATGGTCTAGTTTAGCCATCACAAAAAGAATTTGAGGTTTATTTATCCCCTTCTAGTTGATATTTGGATTATTTATACCAACATATTTAAATTCAAATGTCAATATAAAATGTTGTTTAATATACACTAGTACAAAATTCGGTTTATACAGCGCACATTATGCCACGGTTAGGCAGAAACCGTTGCATAATGGTGCGCGGTGGCAGTTTTGTAAATAAATGTAACCTATATGCCGCGGTTCTCTGTAGAACCGCGGCCTATTCCTTATGAGAGGGGGTATATGTCGCGGTTCGCCTAGCAACCGCGACATATTCTCCTGCCACGTACTGACATTCCCCAACCGTCAGCCACTGCAATAAATTGGCAGGGGGTATATGTCGCGGTTCCAACAGCAATTGCGGCATATACCCCCTGCCAACTACTGACATTCCCCATGAGTCAGCCCATGCATTAAATTGGCAGGGAATATGCCGCAGTCCTGCCACGAACCGCGGTATATTCCCCTGCCAATTTAATGCATGAGCTGACTCATGGGGAATGTCAGTAGTTGGCAGGGGGTATATGCCGCGGTTCCCCAGGGGAACCGCGGCATATACCCCTGTAACCTCCAACTGCCTTTTGGGGAGGCAGTTGGTATATTCAGAACGACAGGGTATAGGCCGCGGTTCTCATTGTAACCGCGACATATACATGTATATGCCGCGGTTTAGCGGGAACCGCTGCATATAGTTCAAAAAGAATTTTAAAAATGCCATTTTTATTATTTTTTAAGCAGTATAGGCCGCGGTTATCTGATGAACCGCGGCATATGCGCTTTAGAAAATAGAATACAGAACAGTTTCTTCTCCACGATTTTTCTCTCTGAACGACGAACGCCAAAACGCTGCTGCTGCCCATCCTCGTCGAAAAATCTTTGCCGCCGCGCCATTCCGTCGTCCGTCGCGCCCCTGCCGCCGTCTCGCGTCCTTTGTCGTCGCGTCCTCTGCCGTCACGCATCCTCTGCCATCGCGTCCTCTGCCGTCGCGCAAGCCTCTGCCGCCGTCGAGCCATCCTCTCCGTCGCGCCATCTGCTACTCCGGGTACGTTCCATTCTCTGATAATAGTTTTGTTTTATATTGAAATGCACGGTTTGAATATGTTGTTGTGACTTTGATGGTTTTTGTAAAATTTGTTGTGGTTTTGGTGGTCCAATAAGAGACAAAGTATGTTAACTTGTATGGAAAATGATTGGTCCAATAAGAGACAAATTTTATTTAATTTATTAATATGTTATGAAATTTTTTTAGTAGATTTCTTATAAAATCAAAATTATGTTTGAATGATTTCTATAGACAAGATATCATATGTAATTAGTTGTGATACAATGTCTGAATTGATCATTTCAATGATTATTAATTGTATGATTGTATGACTGAATTGATTGTATGATTGAATTGATAATCTTATATAGATATTCTATAATTTTAATTTTGTAAAATTTAGGAATGGATCGAAATTGGATTAATTTACCACGTATTAGTGCTGAGTACGAGAGAGGTGTAGAGGAATTTATACAAGTTGCACAACGTAATGAGGGGAGAAGTGATGATGAAGTGAAGTTTAGATGTCCTTGTGTGAACTGTTTGAATGGGAGAAAGTTGAATGCAACCCAAATTAGAGAACATCTTATCTGTGATGGTTTCCTAAGATGTTATACAACATGGATATGACACGACGAAGAAATGTATTTTCCGACTGACTCGCAAACTGAAAATGTTACTGATTCCACCATGGAAGAAGATCGACCGGATGAAGACAAATTGAAGGACATGATCCGCGATGTTGGCGCAGAAAACTATAATATTAATATATAAAAAATTAATATTGTTGAATTAAAAAAACTATAATAATTTATTTTTAAAATTTAAAAATCGAAATAGATCAAAATTTAATTATAAACAGATTTTAATTTAGTATTTAGAAACTACATGTTTAACCATATTCTTAGTCTATTGAAATATTCTTATATATGTTTGGAATGGTAGCAAATAATATTTTAATTTATTAAATTATCATTTTAATTAATCAAAAGCACTATGATTTTGAGTTTCTATTTTAATCTATTAATACAATAAATTAATAAATTAGTGTCACAATATATCTATGTGACTTTCTCAAAATCATTTTCCACGAGAAACATAAGTTTTTGGAACATTTTTACTACCAAGAGAGTCCAAATTGATCCTAAAATAGTTTTTGAAGTTTTCTTTCTATATATTTTGATATCAACAACATGTGTAAAGAGAAACATAGATCTTTACATTTTTTTTTATTTTGCGTATCTTATTTGAGATAATGTTTATGTATATATGTAGAATTTATTTTAATTATTTTTAGTAATATTTTTAAAATTAATTTAGTACTCGATATAATGCTAGCAATTTCTTTTAAATCTAAAATTTATATCTATTATTATTATTATTATTTTTATATCACCTAAAAATTTATAAAATAATCAAATATATATTTATAATAGTAATAATAATAACATTGTAGTAATTGTAATTTAATATATATTTGTAAATATAAAAAATAGTACTAATTAATTATTTTACAGATGTGGTTCATAAAAATATTTAAAATATAAAACATCTATTTTGGAATATGAATTTTAAAATGTTTTGACTTAAATTATTAAATGAATTTAAAAGCTAACAACTATTATTGATTTAAATTATATTTATATTTAGGTATTAATAATTACATTAATGTTTTGATTCGAGAGGGTTTAATTGTTCATTTTAGAACTTTGTTATCGACTCCACAGTGGATACTAATGTTTTGATCCAAGTTTGTCGAGATAGCATCATTAAGGTCAAATACTACATTCATAAGGTATTGTTCGTTTTAGAGACTAGAGTTTCGCTACAATTTTGTCTTTAAAAGGTATCTCAAAGTTTTGTCCATCCATCATAATTAGACTCAACTCACAAGGCTAAAAACTCTTTCACATAAAATTCAACCAAGTTAATCTCATATTAACTCAATTAAAAATTTATAATTATGAATCAATTAGGTTATTTTCTAATCAATTCAACATAAAACATCATTACTATTTCAAGATTATGATAGTTCCAATTACTAAATCAAATCCTAAAATCCAATGTCAATATATTTTATTGAAAACAAGAAAATATTTTTGGCTAAATTTTTTATGACGCATTATGTGTAAAAAATTCACCAAGTAGAAAGTTAACATTTTCACAATTTTCTCAAAAAGAAATCATGATTTTTTTGTGGAAATAAAACAAAAATTGAAAAAGAGAAAACAAAAATTGAAAAAGAGAAAACAAAAAAAATTCTAATTAGTATTCATATCTCCCGTACTTATTTCAAAAATTATCTTTTAGACTTATTTTGGGAGGAGACATTAAACTTTAGAAATTTTGGCTCAATCTTACCATATGTCAAAATTTATTTTATTTTATTTTATAAAGTACAAGTCACTGTGTTCAATTTTATTAATTTTAAAATTTTTAATTTTAATAAAATCAAATATTTTAAAATTCTAATAATTTGTTTTCTATTTACGTTAAATACACAAAATAAATAAATTAGTGTATGATTAGGTAAAATAGGTCAACTTATGATTGGGTAAAACATGTCAGTTTTTGACTAGGTAAAATAGGCCGGTTTATGATTAGATAGTTTACTTATAATAATCGGTCGTGTACGGTATAAATTGTTTTAGATTTTAACTTTTAAACTATGTGAGACTATTAATTAGAAACAATAAATAATTTAAATATGCAAGAACATAAAGTGAAATTAAATTTAATGATGAATTCATAATTAGATTTATAACAAATTTAATTGTCAATAAAAGTTATTAAACTAGTAATTTATAATTATTAATATAAAAATATGATAATTTATTTTTTATTTCTATAAAAATGGATAAATATTAAATTATATTGTTTATGAAGAAGTGAAAGAAAAAAAAAGAGAGATTATTATCACATACTTGCTTACGTATTATATTCAAGAAGGACAGGACTCCAAGTGTTCTCCAACATCACGGTTTCAATTATCTTATAAAAAAGACTTTTTTTTCTTTCAATTTTTATGTTATAGTTTTAATATTCATTATTATACTTAATATTGAAAGAGATGTTTAAGTACATGACATAAGTACTACAAGAAATATTAAGTTTGTGAGGAATTTACTTAGTTAGCATAATAGAAAAAAAAAATCCAACAATTTCCCATTTTCACAAACTATGCAACAAAATAAAATTTATTTCTTTCCTTGTTTTCTCCCACTTTTTCAATCTTATGCACCCACGCATGGTAAAAAATAATTGCAATAAGTAACCTACTTAATCAAAATATATTTTTCTTCCAATTTTAATACAATATTTACTAGCTTCTCCACATATATTACCAACCATAAAAAATATTGTTGAATTCATCCAAATAAACATCCTAGTATCACATCATTATAAAAAAAAAAGAGAGTAATTATACCTAAACAAACATTTTCAAACAAACCATTTTAATCAACATATTTTAAAGAAAATTCTATCAAATACAATTAATTAATATTAACAATGTAACTTTAAAATGAAAATGATATTTAATGTTCATAATAAATTTATAATGTCATAATGTTTTCCAACACTCTTTATAATTTTAATATACTTTTTAAATACTATTTTTCTAATTAATTATGAATTTATAAATTTATTAACAAATATTAAAGAGTGTAAAAACCGTAATGATGTAGAATTGATTCTGCGTCAAAAGATGTACGATTCATTCTGCGTCAAAATAGCGTAAATACCGTAATCTGAATCCCTATGACCTTGACATAATATCTTCGTGCCTTTCCGCGAATGTCCTTTCTGACATTATCGCCAACCTTTCTAGAAACTTTCACATCTATCATCTATTATCCAAATTTTAGAAACTTCTTAAATTTTAAAATCAATACTTCTAATTTCAAAATAAAGATAATAATATTATTATTTATATTACTTAAATTGTTTCAAATTTATTCTTTTTTGTTCTTTTAAAATTACTTTGTTTGATTGAGTTTAAGAAGACGAAAACACACACAATGAAATTAAGATTAGATATTTTGTAAGAAAAGAAACGATATATCACTTTTAAAAAAAAAATCCGGAGGAACTCATTAAATTATATTTTATTTATTTCTACTCAGTTTTCATCATTCTCTCTTCATTATTTTTTAAATTAAAATATTTACTTAGATATATTAAAATTTATTAAAAATTTAAGTTAATTAGGTCGGAATTGAGTTGGATGAGATTGAAACAATTATTATTTTTAAATGTAATTAAAATAAGATAGTTTACTTAATTAATAAATTAAATTAATCTAAGTCAATTTGAAGGTAGATGAATACAAAACCTACCAATAATATTATATTTTTTACTTTTTTTAACATTTTTTATTAAATTTTATTATAATCAATTATGTATATTGATAATTTGATTTTTTTAAAAGATTAGAATGTTGTTTAATAATATTTGAATAGTTTATGTTTAATTTATTTGTTTGTCAAATTATATAGATTGTTATTTTAATTTTTTATGTTTGATGAAATATATGAGTACGTATTATTGTAAAAGAAAATAAGTTGGAGTCAATTAACTTAAATTTTTTTATGGTAAATATATAAAATGAAATGAAATAACCAAACATTTTTAGCTCAGTAAACATACTTAATTTATCAATAGTGGGTCGAACTAGATTATAAAAAATCTGGTTCTTCAAAGTGAATCCAATTAAGTTGAATAATTTTTAATTCAATTATATGAGTTAAATTAAATCACTTTCATACTTCTAATTTTAGTTATGATAAAATACATCATACTATTTTGAATAATAACTCTGTAATAACTCTACATTTTCTTAAGTATAAAGATTTATTTTCATGTAAGATAAAACAATAGTTAAAATAATTTTGCTTTACTTTTTTATGAAAGAAACTTTTAAAAAATAATTTGTTTTTAGAGAAAAATTTAAGAAAAAAAAAAGTGCCTTTTAGATAAGCTAACAATTGTATTTTATTTGGAGTTATTTTATTTTATTTTATTATGAGTTATTGAAGATTGTAGGAAATATATTTATTTAATTATTTTATTTGCTATCAATTTTTAGTTTTTAGGTCACGAATCCATTTTATGTTAACTAATTAAGTGTAACATCCAAATGTTTTCTTACTAAAACATGTAATTAACACAAATTACAAAATTAACATAAATCTTTACTTTTCTTTTATTTGAAATATAAAAAAATATTTTACAAGTTTAGACTTTATTGAAAAAGAAGAAATTTAAGACTAAGATTGTCCCCAATATCTCCATTAACTACTTTCTTTATTGTTGTTTATCTTCATCAACACATATATGATCATCTCCTCTCATATAAAATACAATCATCGCACGTGAAAACTATTATCACTAAAATAGATGGATGAACTACTTAAACAATAACAATAATTTTCATCACATTTAGATATATTTTTCAAATAAGAAACATAAAATTCAAACAACATATCATACAAACACACACAAAACCTATTGTCTCACATAGTAGTACAACCATTAGTGATCTCAACATAAGAGAACTGAGTTGTAACCTCAAACCTAGCTTACCAATACAGGTATCACTTCCTATTACTCTCCTCGAGAGATTCTCCAACGATGTACATAAGTGTCACTTCCCATCACTCTTATCAAGAGCCCCGACGATGTTCACCTTCGGTACAACAATGCAAAGTTACCCTTCATCACCTTTCACTAAGTCACCATACACACAAATATATCAACAATCATCCCCTGTCCATGAAACTCATGAAATCATGAAAGAACCAGTATTCTTTTAAACTTCAAAAGATAATAATCAAATAAAAAATAACCATAGTTTAACCATACAAGCAAGAAAGCAAGAAAAGAAAAAAAAACCAAGAATATAATAAGCTTCCCCTATCTCTTACTCTTCACTTCTTCCTTCAACCCCTTCAAAACTCAACCTTTATATGGTGCTCTACTTTCTCATTTTTATCCAATCTGAGACTTAGACTCACACTTAGATTACCAACAGAAGTATTCTCAAAAGAAATGTTTAAAATACAGAAAAAACGATTAGTGAATGAAGCCTTGCCTCCTTGAAGGAATTTTCTTTTTCCTCCGTTTCTTTTCTCTCAATCTCCACTTTAACTCTCTTTTCTCTTTCTTCCTTCTCTTCCTTTCTTTTCTTTCTTCTCTCTTGCTCCTCTTCCTTTCTTTTCTTTTCTTCCTTTTCTCTTTTTTTTTTATTTTCCTAGATCTTAATTTCTTCCTCTTATTCTTACTTTTCTAACTTGAAAAACATAGGAAAACACTAGATGGGAGGAAAGTGAATAATGTTTTTAAAACTTTTCGCAAAAGACGTGTAATAGATTTTCAAAAGATTAATAAACAAAAGACATGTTCAGAAAAAAAATGTTTCAAAAGGGTTTTATTAAAGCGTTTGAAGAAGGAAAGCAATAAAACACAACTTTTATATTGGTTCATTAAACCTAAACTAAAATTGTCAAGACTCATGACGACTTTCAATTTGAACTAAAATCGTTCAGACTAGTGTAGAAATAAAAGGCATTATAGGAGAACTTGTCCTTGTTGTGATTAGATTTTTTTTATCATTATGTTATATTATGTATGTCTTATAATTTTTATTATCTTAAATATTTATCTTCAAAGTATTGTATAATATTATAAAATTTAATCATCATTATTATTATTTTTAATCCGCATTTATTTTCCAAGACCACTTAATTTTTAAAATTATTCTACACTTGATTATGTTTAAAAAAGTAAAAAAGTTCGCAAAAACATTTAGTACAATTGAAATCGTCGTGAGTCATGACAACTTTAATTCATTATAAATCAAAAGTCGTCACTAATCTTAAAATCTTTAATTTCAATTGAAAATTGTCACAAGTTCTACAATTTCAATTTAATGAATTTAGAAAGAAGTTTTCATAAAAGGAATTCACCTTTTCACAATTTTATAAAAAAGTCAACATATTCATAACAATTTACCTTAAATTACCTTTTTCTTTGTTTGTAAATTAAAAGTCAAACTATCATATTATTTGAAAATTTACCTTAATTTTCTCTTTTTGGCGTTGTAGATAGATATATGTATCCTGCTTTATATATTTTGTACGTGAAATATAATATATAAGTCTAATATCTTCAATAAATTCGCTTCTTTGCATCTTTAAAAAAAAATACTATAATTAATTACATCTTATTACATAATAAAATACTTGTATATTTAAATATTCTTCATTAAGTTTTTATATAGAAATAAAAAAGAGATATGAAATTCCAATAACGTTTATTATATCCAAGAAAAGACAAGAATGGGGGTATTGAAAATTTCTGCGTTAACTTTTGTTGATCGTGATATCAAGCCGAGAAGCTGAGATCTGGCCAAAAGTACGTTTGCGTAAGTGAATATGTCACGTCCGTATGTGTTTGAAACGAGTATTTAAGCATAACGTTTGACCCAAATGTAAGTAAAAAAAAAATATGTTACTTAGATTGGGAAGAGATAAGATCAAAGAACTAATAAAAAAAATCCGATAACACTAACAAAATAGCTTCAGTGCCTATCCACCCAGCAAACATCCTCTTTTTTCTTGTTCACACGTCAACAGCTTTCGGTAATGCGAATCAAACGTTTTATAATGTTGTTTCTGTGGGTGTTATACCTTTTTTAAATCACCACTTTGTCCCATTCCTGAACTAAACCAGCACGTGAAGCATTGAGCACATTGAAAACGTGATGAAATGAAAACGTGCTGAAATTGCAGGTTGTTGCAAGGTTCTCTGTACGTGGCATCAAGTGGGAACTTTAGGACTTGGTAAGAGAATCATCGGCACTGTCCTAGTGCGCATCACACGACAACATCTAACATCCTCAGGTATGCACTCTGGGCTCCACGTCAAACTTTTGCCGCCAAAAGTTTTACCCAAACACATAACTGAATGTGTTCCTGTGCAGCCAACATCAGTTATTGTTGGAATATCCTTACCCATAATGAAGACAAACTTGTCCTTTTTTTAATTTGATGAATTCAACGTTGTTATCCGAAACCCATACCAAAAACTTTCAAATTGAAAGTGACACGAGTTAACATACTAAGTGTTCTCGAAACTAGCTACAATAGATGGTAATACGCTAGAAAGAAAAGAAGGTGAAAAAGAAGTTGTTTAATGAAAAAGAAGTTGTTTGTACTTTGCAGCTTCCTCCGCAAAATCTAACGGAAGAAAGATATACAGAAATATACGTAGTGGAGCTAGCTAAATGGTAATTAACAAATAATCTAGCTTATCCGAGTTGTACTAATTTTTAAACACACACTACCAAAGCTAATAATTTTGCTTAATGAACTGAAATCATGGAAGTCGTCAGGAACTAAGAGTGTTCCCGGTGGCAGAGTCGGAAGAGTCTCCAGTGAAATCCATCATCATCATCAGCTGATGAAAATCAGCTTCACCAATCCTGTCCCAGAATTCGGTATCTTTGTTCCCGAGTTCCATCGTCTCCATTTCCATGCCCTGGTTCAGATTCTCGTTCTTTATTTGTTCTTCAGCTGCAACCCTCTCTGGCTTGCTCTGCTGCATGCTCAAGGACTCATCCACTAAGGGAAAATTGAGCTTGGCCCGTGGGCCGCGGAACTCGATGGCGGCCTTGTCGTAGGCCCGGGCAGCATCCTCGGCCGTGTTGAAAGTTCCCAGCCAGACCCGTGCCGCACGGCGTGGGTCGCGAATCTCGGCCGCCCACTTACCCCATGGCCTCTGCCTCACGCCTCTGTATTTCTTCTTGACCCTCTTCTGTTTCTTTTTCTCCTCGGGGAAGAAGTTGCAGCCCAAACAGCCAGCGATGTTGCACTCACGACACGTGTCCATAGTGGGCGGCGAGAAGGTGTTTCCGGCGAGAGGCTGGGAGGCGTTGGGGAGGCGGAAGTCCAGGAGAGAGACGGCGTTGGAGGAAGTGGAGCCGGCGACGACGTTGGTGAGAGCGGCGACGATGACGGAGAGTTCTTGCTCAGGGGTGAGAGTGGCGGGGGAGAAGGAGGAAGAGGAAGACATTGGAGTTGAAAGCAGTTGAAAGGAGTTGAAGAGAGTCAAATGGAGGGTGCTGGTGGTCTCTGTGTTTGGCGCGTCAAAGGAATTTTCGAACTGAAGGAAGTGAGAGGACGGGTTTGCTTATATACGGTTTGGGGTGACGTGGCAGCTAAAGCCAGTTGTCAACACCGTTTTCACACGGATGTTAGTGACATTGGTTTGATCACGTGTGTATTCCAGAAACGTGACAGATAAGATTTTGAGGGTGACCTGGAAGGGTTGTGAGTGGCGATGGACGGCCACGGTGAAGGTGTCGCGTGGGATTGGGAACAGTAGTAATGTGAAGTGATTGAGGAACAGAAAATGTCTGGGACGAAAGAAATGGGAGAGTTCAGTCTCAGTGCTTTAAATTGGTTTGACCTGTTCTTTCGCAAACCATTAGCTGGGTGCAACTGGACTACTACGGATGTCAAACTTTTTCAATGCAAACAATCACTATTTTACACATTCTTTGTTATTTTCATTTAACTTATCCTTTAACTAATACAATATCATTGTACTCGATCAATAATTTTAAATTTCCTTTTAATATTTCTTTAACTACTTAATCAAATTATTACATAGTTTTTCTATTTTAAATATGACACATTCTATTTTATTAAACAATTTAAATATAAACGATTGCAAATACAATACAATATACACACTTTCTAGTCATCCCACATTTGTAGTTACATTAAATTTTAAATTTTTCATAAATTTTACTATTTTTAATTAAGTTTCTATTTATTATTTATGATATATTCAGTATTTAATTTTTATATTTCCATTTGAATACTTTTAATTTAATTTTTTCATAAATTGAATAATATAACTGTTATCTTGTTTTTATAATTTTTTTTATCTTTTTTAAATATTGTGAAAATTTTGAGATTTATAATTAATATGTGATTTATATTATTTTAATTAAACATATGTTAGATCATGAAATTATTATGATTTCAATAATTTTCATGTCATTATTTACAACTATTAAATAATTATTGCTATCATTATCATTAATACATGTGACAATAACAATTACTTGGTATCCAAAATATTTAGTGAAAATAATAAAATTTACTTATCATTTTACATTAATTATCATATCGTTTATATTAACTAAAAAAATCTTACATATAAATGTTGGATACAAACAAAATTTCACATCAGAAAAAATAAAAAATGAATATGAGTTTATATACACATAAAATACCTTCATTGATAAGAGGCCTTTTAGAGTAGTACCAAAAATAAATCCGTGAGGGTTTAGTCCAAAGTGAAGAATATCTAATCAAAATTAATTAAAAATTTAAAATTTTAATACTTAATAAACAAAATCTAATATAATAATAATTAAATTGAAAATATCTAAATCTATAAGTATATTAGTATTTAGTTCAGCCGAATTTATGTCAAAATTCATCATGTTTCATTAATCCACCTTTATTAATTAATCAAATATTATAGTGAAAGATAAAATAAATATAATTAAAAGGTACGTCAGTTATCAATTATTTATTAAATGTTAATTAATAAATACTTGAAAACAAAATTCTTTTTTATCTATTAAAGTTTAGTTCTTATATACGAGTTATTCCACCCGATCTACAACAACAAAATAATGAAAACAAGTACATCTATTTTAATTAAGTTTTACATAGAAAACTTAGAAAGTCAACACTAAGAGATGAATAGTATTGACTTTGTGTTTTAACATGTAGTATTGCTTTAACTTATGCAAAGATTGACACAAATCTAATGTTAATATTTTATTTGTGTCAGTTTAACTAATATGTTTTTTATTTTTTTATTTTTTTATTTTTTTTAGCATAGATCTATTTGATGCAGATCAAATAGATTACAAAAAAATTATAGCAGCTACTAAATGAAATTCTGTATATAAGTTACTTACAATTCTATCTAACAAAATATATAAAGGTCATTGGTTAACATGATCTATATTATGACGTGTTTGGTAAAAGTACTTAGATGAAGATTTAGCTTGAAAAAGTACAATCATGAAGTTTTCATAAGACCAACATTTGATGAAGATAATTTTGAATTCACGTATACATTGCCAACATATTTCTGTAAAATTTATTTTACAAACACAATCTATATTTATTTTCTTAATTTTTATTATACTAGTTTATCTTTAAATCTAAACCATGTTCGTTTTTTTTATCAATGATTTTCAATTGTCATACTTAAAATCAAAGATATTAAAGTTATCTAAATTTTACAATATAGAACACAATTCATTCTCAGAATACACGTATAGATTGTATTCAATCTTTATTATTTTTCATATACAAAATTAAATTTGGGATTTAAGGATTAAAAGCGTAAAACAAAAATTGAAGAAAATGAAACCTAGATCCAAACCGAAAATCCAAAGAATCAACACATATCAATCCACAATTTCAAAAACCAAACAATTCTTTTATTACAACTTTCTAAATATTCAAATTCAAGTTTGAACAATTAATCTATTCAATAATCAATTAAATTGGTTATACGAACTAAAATTAAAACATTTCATCTAATTCTTCTTTAGTTATCAACACAAAATTCTTTGGGTGTGAGGTCAAAAACTTCTCTCAAACACTCATTCACGGTTTTTTTCTTGATTAGTTTAGGTTGTCCCAAACACACTTAGTCAAATTCTTCCTTGTTTTCAATGTTCAAGTTCCAAATCGTATCGACGGGTACTTGTCAAAGACACTTTGACGATCAAGTCAGTAATCTAACTGAACGGGTGTCACAGTAAAATTGTAAATTCGCAATAAATGCAATCGCCTACCTCCTTACCTCAAACTTGTATGTATAGGTTTCGAGACGAGCTTATGATTAATGAAGTTGTAATCATGGTTCAATACCTAATAAATAATGCTTACTAATAAACTTGATTAGGGTCTGTTCACTTGAAGGTAATATACTGTTCAAGGTGAAAATCGAGCGATGAATTAAAAAAAATCTGTGTTCACTTGAAAGTAACAGTGAGCGACGATTTAAACATAACAACGAGATTTGTCTACTGTAGACTCACTCGCATAAGTGCGAAGATTTGGAGGGATCAAGGATGGTTTCTCTAAAATACCCTTTATCGTTTCAAATAATTCCCTTATTCCATAAACCATAAAATATAAGAAATATAAGAACCAGTTGCATTGCAGTTACGCTGAAAGAAGAAGAAGATGGCACTGTATCTGGTTACAGCTGAAGAACGCAGGGCTGCGTATTCGGTTACTCACACCCGGCGCTGATGCAGTTCGACGTTAGCATTGTTCTGGACGTTGGCATGGTTGCAGGGTTCGTCGTTAGGGCGTCATATTGACGACGGTGGAGTTGCAGCGGTGGACGAACTGAAGGTGAACGACGCAACGAGAAGCACTGAAAACGCCACCAAGGGGTATCCGGTTACCCACACAGTTGTATCCAGATACGATTAATCTTCTTCACAAAGTTTGTATCCGGATACATCATCATCATTTCTTCTTCTTCTTGTTTGTATCCGGATACATCATCACTATTTCTTCTTCTTCTTCACCGCAAAAACATGGCCTGAAGACATCTCTGCTTTGTAAACCGATCCTTGCCCTCCAAGTCCAATCAGATGTTTTTCGTTGAAATTATCGGTTGCTTCAATGATGTGTTCAAACATAATTTTTCCATCGTGACTGCATATGGAAAACACTTCTCCAGGGAGTTTCTTTCCGGAATGCACATTTTCTTTACCATGTATATCTTCCTTTCTTGCTTTTCGACATAGAATATACATTGAAACTGACACCCCACATAACATTAGAACAAGAGCACCCAAGAAAATAAATAATGCTATTTGAATGCCCTTGAGCCTCTTCCGACTGTGGTTGGTTGGGCAACGCATTAAGCCAGAAAAAGAAAAAAAACACTCATATTTTATACTTGAAAAGTCACTAGTTCTTCGTTTATAAGAAATTTATTGGTTTAATGGACTTATATTAGTTTAATGAACTTTCTTATGCCTTGACTTAATTTTTCTATTTTATCTTAAACTTTCATTAAAATTATTATAATTATTTTATTTATCAATAATAATAAAATATGAAAGAAAAAGTTTAAAATAAAAATCATTTTGAACGATAAAATTTGAAAAGCCTAATAATGTATATTGAATACAAATGGCTAAAAACACAGTTATCAATATCTTGTTAACTTGCTTTAATATCATTTTTCATGCTTTTATTTATTCTTAAGGGTTAATTATCGGCTGTCTATAAAATTAATAAATCTTATTTCCATAACAAATAAATTTATACTACTTAAAACTAAATTATATCACAAACAAGTACTACATTTTAAAAAATAAATCATTTCACTCAAGTATAATTTAATTAAATTTTTAAAATTATTTATAATAATTATTCTAAATTTTTAACTCTTAATAAACATTTTTACAATTAAATATAACATTAACAAATATCCTTTTATATTACTTTAATACCTAGGGGCATATTGGTAATCTTCAATTTCTACCAATTAAACAAATTTTTTAAAACTGTCACATCAATCAAATCCTACACTAATTCTCACAAAATTCACCTCCAAATCCACTCTCAATTACCTTCAAATCCATTCAAGTAAACACAAAAAAAATCACCTTCAAATCCCCTCAAATTCACTCAATCACTCTCCCCCAATCACTCTCCCCCAATCATCCCCAAGTGAACATACCCTTAGAGACAATACTTAAATATATCTATGGTTTGAGACCGTCCGTCCAAGCCCTAGCCAGTATTTGGTTGGTCTATATCCGTATCTGTACGGGCATACGGTACACAATTGATTCCTGATTTAAGTCTAACATAAAAAATACAATATATCAGAAAGAGCAATCCTGAAATCAAATAAGATAAAAAAAAAAAATCTGAGAATGAAGAATAATCCATGGAAAGTTCAATTTGACTTGTTTGATTTTGATTATGTAAATTAATCCTCAAAGATTTAGTTTCTCATTCATAAACAATAGAAAGTACAACATAAAATAAATTGAAAGAGATAAAAATGAAAATGAGATAAAAGAGTGGGAAAGAGGGAAACTAAAACTTTGAAATTTGATAAATGATCTATGTCTCTATGTTTTGAGTATATTTAAGTCTTATATAAACTCGGAAAACTTAAAAAATACATGTGCCATAAGTTTTAATTAGATTTATAGGGTCAATTACAAAAAAATTTAAGCTAATACACGAATATTAACTTGTGCGAGTTCCCTTATAAAATTTTAGTAAATCAGTCCCAATTTTTAAAAGTTGTAAAAAAATAGGAAAACTAAAAAAAAAGTTGTAACAAAAAATTAAGTAAAAGTAAAATTACCTTATTCAACCACATATAAAATGATGACAATTATCATTTGGACTCGTGTTTCACCCTAAATACTAATTTTCACGTGTCAGCCAATTTTCTTTTTTATCATTGGTCCGGTGAAAGGAAAATAGAGAAATAATATCTTATGTGTATCTTATGTGTTTCGGTAGATATTTTACGAATCGAGACACTAACCTCTCCGAGTGTCTTCCTTGTCTTTAACTGTCTGGAATGTCTGAATGATCTGTCTTCCTTCTTGACAGAGGGGGGAGGTACTTGCAAAAGACACTCCGACGCTCAAGTTCTCCGACGCTCAAGTTAAGAGCGGTTTGATGAGCCTCAGCTCACAATTAGTTAAGCGTACCTGGCTTGTGGTCCTGACTCTCTATTTATAAGTTGTCTCATGGACCTTAAACTGACATAAGCCCAATAAAATATAAACAAAATAAAATATAAACAAACTTACCTGAAAATATGGTCAGTTGTTAAATCTTTAAATAGATATTCTTGATTATCCTTTGATTATTTTATCTTCTGCTTATCAATATCTTTAATAACATATTCTTGATTATTTTATATCTTTAATAAGATATATCGTAACCGCTCAGCCCTTATATCATATTGTACATTATGCCCCCAAGTCCGAGTTAATCGTTCGGCTTTAGCCATGATTAACTATAGGACTTATGAGTTTGAGGGAGACTTTTCTCGTTGTATTGAGGAGCTTGCTTTCATGTCGTTGTATCTTATTTGGGCCGGACAGTTGAGTACATGTGATTCGGTCATTGTCAGCTTTCCGGTTGACGAGAGGGATTTACCTCTCGGTTTTTTCTTCAGCGAGAGAGATTTACGGATTTACCTCTCGGTCTTTGTCTTCAACTTTCTGGTTGACGAGAGGGATTTACCTCTCGATTTTTTCTTCAATGAGAGGGATTTACCTCTCGGCCGAGAGGGATTTTACCTTCAACTTTCTGGTTGACGAGAGGGATTTACCTCTCGATTTTTTCTTCAATGAGAGGGATTTACCTCTCGGCCGAGAGGGATTTTACCTTCAACTTTCTGGTTGACGAGAGGGATTTACCTCTTGGTTTTATATTCAACGAGAGGGATTTACCTTTCGGTCTTTGACATGAACTGAGAGGGATTTACCTCTTCGGCCTTCAACATGATGAACCGAGAGGGATTTATCTCTCGGTCGAGAGGGATTTACCGCTCGATCTTCTTCATTAACTTTTGACGAGAGAGATTTACCTCTCGGTCTTCAACATCAATGAAAGGGATTTACCTCTCAATCGAGAGAGATTTACCGCTCCGTCTTTAACTTCAGATTCTTCATTGATGATAAGATCTTAGTCTGCTCCTGAATAGTTGATGGTGTGGACTTCGATATGTATTTCTTCAAGATGTTCTCTTGCTGAAATTCTCATGATGATATATATTATGATATATATCTATATAATAAATGTTTCAGTTACCACATATTATGAATTGCACCAAATAAATAACATATATAATAATCAAGGCATTATAAAACCATCTTGAGATTTTACAATATTGCTATTTATAGTTATCTCTGATACAATAATCTTTTCGATTATTTTAATCATACCAAAAAATGTGTCGGTTACAATAATTAGATAACTATACTTATAGTATATTATATTATATATAATAAATAAGACATCAAAGCCGTTATTTAATATCATTGACATTTATATAAATTAGTTATTATAATATTTACTATCAATTAAATATTTAGATTTTATTGTAGTTTATCATAAAACTCAAATAATACTATAAAATTATATCTGGATAAATTTTTATTATTATTTTTTTATTTTCATATGAAATATTCATATTTCAAGAATACTTATCTTGTTAATGAGACTTCACATAGAGATGATGATTTATATGGTGTAGCTTTCACATTGCTGAAAGTTTCTGGTGTTGATCCAAAGTAGCAATGTTGATACCGGACGCTTATCTTGGTTCCTCGTGGCTTTCATGGGGATGTCGCTCGGTTCCACGGTGGGCGCCAAAATGTTTCGATAGATATTTTACGGGACCGAGACATTAACCTTTCCGACATGTCTTCCTTGCCTTTAGCTGCCTGGAACGCCTGAATGACTTGCCTTCCATCTTGACAGAGGGGGAGGTACCTGCAAAAGGCACTCTGACGCTCAAGTTCTCTAACGCTCACGTTAGGAGCGGTTTGATGAGCCTCAGCTCACAATTATATATTTAGTTATTTTGTTATCACTTAAGATTATTTCTTATTTCTGAGTGTGATGGAAGCGTGAGTTAAGCGTACCTGGCTTGTGGCCCTGACTCTCTATTTATAAGTTGTCTCATGGACCTTAAACTGACATAAGCCCATTAAAATATAAACAAAATAAAATATAAACAAACTTACCTGAAAATATGGTTAGTTGTTAAATATCTTTAAATAGATATTCTTGATTATCCTTTGATTATTTTATCTTTTGCTTATCAATATCTTGAATAAGATATTCTTAATTATTTTATATCTTTAATAAGATATATCGTAACCGCTCGGCCCTGATATCATTGTACATTATGTAAAGAAAATTATAGTGTTAATAAGTTAATTAATTTCACTTTTATTTATAAAGATTAGTTTTAGTGTTTTAATAATTTATTTATACGTGTTTTTATGACATCTAATTTTTTAACATAAATTTGGTGTGGTTTCTCATGTCTTGTATTATTCTTTTTTTATTTTTCATTTTAATAAAATTTTATTTGATGACAAATAATAAATGGACTTTAAAATATCAATATAGTTTAGATATGAAAGTTTATTTAAAAAAATAGAGAAAGAAAAATAAAAACACAAATTGATGCAACCTAACTAATTTTTATAAAGTAAATGTAAAGCTAACTTAATGAATAAACATTGTAAAATTACATTTAGTTAGTATGTGTTGAATATAGTGAAAATCATGTATGAGATTAATCTCCTTTATGTTTGTGTTGAATATAAAAATAAGGTCATCTATTTATAATAAAAGAAATATGAGCTAAGCCTAAAATACAAATAAGAAATAACAATAAAGTAACTAAAGATAAAAGATAAAGATAATATATCTAACACTTCCTTCAAGCTAGTGCATACAAATCGTATGTACCAAGCTTGTTACAAATACAATCAATTCTCGGCCTCCATAAAAACTAAATGAAAATATTTGTTAACTGATGACTTGAATTAATGAACTCAGACTTAATATCTCCAAATACAATCTTTTCTCGAATGAAATGACAAACAATCTTAATGTGTTTGATCCTCTCAAGAAAGACATGATTAGAACTAATATGAAGAGTATCATGATTGTCACATATAAGTGTCATTTGAGTGACACATCTCAAAATCATCTAAACAATTGCTTAAGCCAAACAAGCTCAGAAGTGGCTGAGGCCATAGCTCTATATTACGCTTTTGCACTAAATCTTGCAACAAAACTCTGTTTCTTGCGTTTCCAAGAGATCAAGTTACCACTAATGGAGACACAATATCATAATGTAGATCTTCTATTAGAAGGAGATCTTGGCCAATCAACATCAGAATAACAAACCACTCTTGTATGGTTATTAGAACCATATAACAAGCATTTTCTAGGAGATCCTTTAATGTATTTTAATATACAAATAACTGCATTCTAATGATCTTCGCACGGGGAATTAAGGAATTGGCTTACCACCCTAACTACAAAGGAAATTTCAGGACGAGTAACTATAAGATAATTTAATTTTTTAACTAGTCTTCTATATTTCTCGGGGTTCGACATAGGCTCCCCCTATTTTGGTAGAAGTTTAGTTGATGTGTCCACATGTTTTGAATTCCTCAACCCAATGTCCTCCAAAATATCCAATGCATATTTTCTTTGAGATATAACAATACCATCGTTAGATTGTGCCACCTCAGTACCCAAGAAATATCTAAGTTTGCCAAGATCTTTGGTTTAAAATGGTGTCAAAGATGTTGTTTCATATGAGAGATGTCATGACTATCACTTCCTGTAAGAACAAAGTCATCAACATATAATATCAAGTAGACATATCCAACACTCGAGTGATGGTAAAAGATTGTGTCAAGATTGTTGATAGGGGGAGCATTATTTTAGCTGAACCTACAATCTCAGAGTTTCTAGTTTTTGATGATGACAACATATAATTAATAACACATGTGTATTATGTGTTACATGTTCATTGCTTTCATGATTATGATTATATGAGAACATGTTTGAGTTGTTTATGTGATGATCATTGCATTTCACTATGTTATATATGAGATTTTATTTGTGAATGCATGACAAATGTTTTGGAAAAGAAAAACCACAAGCACTTTTGTTGAACTTTAATTGTGTGGCAAAACAAAAATTTTAAGTCGACTTCATTATGAAGTAAGTCGAGTAAAACTCGTGTCTTTGCACAAACTTTTTCAAAGTGTGCTGTGAGATTTTTTGAAAAGAAATTTTTTCAAAACTATGCATTATATTGTTACATAGTCGACTACATGCTCAAGGCATTCGACTAAGTTTGTTATGTTTTGAAATTTTGTTAATGCTTAACATGTCTAACGGTCGTATTTTTATTTTGGTTGACCAAACATTAAATGAGAATCAACTGCATTAATTGTGTAATCAATTATTTGCTTTGACTGCTACTAGCTGATATAACTGTTTTATTATATTCGACTGCATTAGTAGCTAAGTCGACTTGAGAGCATCACAATTGTGAAAAACTATAAATTGACGTGAATTTGAATTATGTAAGAAGCTTTTGTGACTTTAACGATTTTTGTGATATCTTTCAAATTAGTGATCTCTTACAGAACGTGGGAAAGCTCCAAGAATCCAAGAAGAATATCGTGGTGTTCATCTTTTGTGATTACTTGAAGAGCAAGATTGTTGTGCTGTGAAAGTCTAATCGATCTGCACTTTGGGTGTTAACAGCGTGATCAAGATTATCAATCTTTTGAAGATTGGCTGGTTTCCCTGTTGTGATTACAGGAAGAAGGACATGTTGCGTTCTTGACTTTGAGGGGTTGCTCAAAGGGTTGAAGACATGAGGAGAGGGGATTCTATTTGTTGTTCTTTTTGTTGTATGCCTATATTTTGATTAGAGGGTTAGAGAGATGTTTTATATTTTTGACGTGCGGTCGCTATAAAAGCTTTGATGTAAAAACCTTGATCATTATAGTGCATTTGCTTCCTATGATTGGAAGAACACTGGATGTAGGCAGGTTGGCCGAACCAGTATAAAAACTACTGTTTGATTTCTCTTATCCCTACACTTTTACATTCAAGTCGACTTCATTCTGTACTTAGTCAACTTTATTTCCACTGCACTTAAAAATCTTTTTCCTTGCGTTTCAAGAAAGTTTTCAAAGAACATCCTTTTGCGAAAAAAATTTGAAAAAGACTCTGATTTTAAGTTTCACCAATTCACGCCCCTCTTGGTGTGAGAAACTAAGCCATATTATTTTAACAGATTGAATGAGATACCTCACGTCGAGTCATACTAAATTGTTAAATAACATTACTAAATTTTCCAAACAAAGCCTAGGAGATTTTTTTAGGCCATATAGGATTTGCGAAGACGACATACCAACCCAAAAGACTCCCCCTAAGCAACAAATCTTAGAGGTTGCTTCATATAAGTATCTTTTAACAAATCTTCGTTAAGGAATGCATTTTTGACATCAAATTGATAAATAGGCCATTGTTGAAGAGTCGCTATGGCCATAAATAAATGAACAGATGCCATCTTTGCCATTACAGAAAAAGTATCACCATAATCCAACCAAAAATTTGTGTGTAACCTTTGGCCACAAGACAAGCTTTGAGGCGATCAATAGTTCCATCAAGACCAACTTTGTTAGAAAAAACGCATTTGCGACCAACAACACATTTTTCAAACAGTAATGGGACAAGCTCCCAAGTTCCACTATTCTGAAGAGTAGTTAGGTTTAATGTATAATTGAATATAAATCATTAAAACAACTCGTAAATATTAAATCAAAACTTTTGAATATTCGTAACTAAAACTCTAAGAAACTAATTTAAACAAAATAAAACATTAATTCGTTCAACAATTTTATAAATGTAGTCTGTATTAAAAAATTCCCAAAAAAAATAAAATTCCTAGGTCTCTCATTATCCTTGCCACATTAAACATCCACCAGACAACTTGTATCATCACCTGCTCATATATAAGAACCTGAGTCATACGATCATCACAGGTGGAAAATACAACCACAAGAAAAATGCAAAGGTGCGCTAACAGAATAAACATCAAATCACAGATGTTAATTCTTTATCATAATTTTATCACATCCAACAATCATCAATACTCAATAAGACTACAACCACCATCATCACACCCTTAAACCATTCTCTTAACCAGAATATGTACCATTCCCACTAGCTCTACATCACCTATCGAGCAAAGGCAACCTGCGCCTATCAAGAATACTTATCCAAGACTAGGGTAATAGAAGGTTATTCGCTGATTGTGAAAACCATGAGTGGTGTGAATACTCAATGTAATCTTGTGAAGATTATAGTGGAACCCTCTACGGAAGAGACTAGACATAGCTTTGTTGGAGAGAACCAGTATAAAAATATTTGTGCAATTATTTCTTCTCTTTGCCTAAACGCTTCTCTTACAAACCCTACAATTGTGTTTTTATTTCTAAACGCAAGAATCTTCCAAGCTAATCAATTACTATTTAACAAAGGAAGTTCTTATAAACTCTACAACGTACATTCTGAATAGCATGACAAAAGAATTTCTTGTTATAATCGTTTATTAGGTCGAGTGTCTAAGTGCTTAAAAGAAAATCATAAAGTTCTACAACATGCTATATCAGAAGGGTTGCGAAAAGAATTTTTCCATTAAAACTATTCAACCCCCACCATGCCATTAACACTATTTAACCATGTTGTTATTGTTTGTTTGGTGTTCCTCTTGCATGTTTATATATTCATGTGTTCCATTAAAACTATTCAACCCCCACCATGCCATTAACAAAAGAGAAAGAGAAGTAGGGGTTTATGCACTACTTTAATAATATGAGAGAATGAGAAGAGTAAATTTTGGGTTAGTTGAAAAAGAAAAGAAAGAGAGAATGAGAGAGTTGTATTACGTAAAAGATGGAAAGAGGAGAAGAAATGGTTTGGGTTTTAGTTGAAGTGGTTTAGAAAACAAAAGAAAAAGAGAAAGGAGGAGGAAGACGAATAAGGGTTGTTGATAGTGAGAAAAGTGAAAAACAAAATGAGAGAATGGTGTTTGGGTTTTAGTTGGAAAAAGAAGAAAGAAAGAAGAAGAAATGGTGTGGTGCAATGGGGTCATAAAATAAAAGTGAAAGAGAAGATTGGTGTATGCATGAAGTGGTTTACGTAAAAAAGAGAAGAATGTGTAAAGTGGGGTTTGAGTAAAAAGAAAAGAGAGAGAGATGGAGAGAGTGAAATGTGTGGAAAGTGTATGTGATCAAAGATTGCAGAATACACGCTTCTGATCAATGTAGATACACCTCAGTAGTGCAGATAAAGATCAACCAATACGTCCACAATGTTCCTCACAAGAATCCTTTAAGTTTCTTCCAATTCTTCGAATCTTGATTCTTGGAGCGTCTCAACAACCTGTAATACTTTTCTCAAATCAGAGATATCAGATATGATAGTTTACAAATGATCAAAAGTTACAAAGTTGCATGTAATGCAACATTTTATAGTTTTCATCATGATAGACACAAAACAATCGATTACGTTAGTAATGTAATCGGTTACATTAAAATCAGATGTAACAGAATTAGAATTAACACAATTCTAATTGAATGAGTTAGAAAAGATGAGCTTTGTTTTTCAACACCAAGAGGGGGGTGAATTGGTGTTTTTATAAAAATACTCGCTTTTGAAATCTTTTCGCAAATAGTATAAGTCTTTAAACCTTTCTTGAACAACAAGAAAAAATGTATGCAATGTAACAGTATGCGTATTTGAATAAATATAGTATGTAATCGATTAATGCAGAGAGATAGAAGAACATTCAAACTCTGAGTTTTATACTGGTTCAACCTCAACTGCCTACATCTAGTGTCCTTTAAATCAACCCGAGATTGAAAGCCAATTGCACTATAAAGATCTGAGTTTTTACAACAAGGGCTTTACAACGACCACACTGTCAAAATTCAAATCACCTCTCTAACTTACTAATCTAATATAGCTAAATGCAAAAGACCTGCAACAAGAACAATCCTCTCTTGCAATCACCCCTTTGAGAACCTTCTCAAAGTACAAGAACTCCTCGTTCTTCTCCCTGGCAACACGTACAGGGAAACAAAAACACAACGTTTGTGAAGCTTCTCCTAATCACATAGCAAGCACCTCAGTTGTGCAGAAAGATCAGAAACTTCAACTTAGTCAATCTTGTCTCTCAAGAAATCTTCAAGAATAGTCCACCACTTCAATTTCTTGTTTCTTGGAGCGTTTGATCACCTCTGTAAAACTTCTCAACTCAATCTGAATCAGATATGAAAATGTTAATCTCAATTATCTTACAGAAATTCAATCAATGCGTCTATATATAATGTTAGTCAAATCTAACGCATTTTAATCGATTACTCTATTAATCTAATTGGTTACATTAAACACATGTAACATATTAACAGCAGTCAAAGAAATTAAATGAATGTTCAATTAATGTAATCGATTTTCATTTAATGCTTAATCAACACATTTAAAAATATGACCGTTGAAACAGTTAGGACAAGCATGAAAAAATTTTCAAATTTTTAACAAACTTAATTGAATACATAATCCATGTAATCGATTAAGCTTCAACACTTAGCATATTTTTGAAAAAATTTCTTTCCAAAAATCATCACAACACACTTGAAAAATATATGTGCAAACACACGAGTTTTAATCGATTTACCAACTAACGTAATCGATTCAAAACTTGTTGTTTTGCCACAGTTTAAAACTCAAGCTGTATGATGACCTTAATTGATTATCACAACATTGTAATCGATTAAGTCATACATATATGCTTTATTGCATGTGGTTTTTCCATTTCCAAAACATATGTCGTGCATACACATATGTGATCACTTTATAAACACAGTAGTATGCATCAATCAACACAATGTGTCCATAAATATGCATGTGCAAATTTCACAGTAAGCATAAGCATATATAACGCAATACACAATACACACATGTGTTTTTATTAATTATGTGTTGTCATCATCAAAAACAACCATCAGGGAGTGGGTTTAGCTAACAAAACAACCATCAGGGAGTGGGTTTAGCTAACATTGTGCTCCCCCTATCAACAAAATGCATAATTAATGTAATCAATTTGCAATAAATGTTAGTCAAACATATTTAAAAATTTGACCGTTATAATTGTTTTGTAGCTTGAAAACAATTTTCAAATAATAACAGACTTAATTGATTACATAAACAGTGTAATCAATTAAGCTCTTCAATTAAACAGATTTTGAAAATTTTTTCTCTTTAAAACTTATCACAACACTTTTCAAAAATATGTTTGCAAAGACACGAGTTTTAATCAATTTAACACTTAATGTAATCAATTATAAACTTTCTGTTTTGCCATAGTTTAAAACATAAGTTGTTTGATGAACTTAATTGATTACAACATCAATGTAATCGATTATGTCATACAGTGTTGCTTTGTGCTTGTGGTTTTAACACACAAAAACATCCAGTATGCATACAAAGATATAAACACATAATGATCACAATAGTATGAAGACTAAACAACATATCAACATATGTATTAATCACAAATACACATTTTCATAGCCACATATGTTTCAATCACAAATACACATTTTTGTTGTGTCATGACAACATTTATGTGTTGTTAGAATCAATGTGTTGTCATCATAAAAAACAAACACATAAGGGATTGAGTTTAACACTCATATTGCTCTTCCTATCAACAATATGAGTTTCGTGGAGAGATTCTATAGTGACATTGTATTATTGTACACAATGATGTTGAGGATCCTATTGTTGGTGGTCATCTTGATACTCTAATAACTCTTCAGTCTCAAGTAGAGAATGGTGAGTTATGTGGTGAGAGGGGCAGAAGGTTCTAGTTTATGTGTCGATTTTTGACATATGTGTTAACAGGCTAACCTTGTGAGTGACATGGTGCATTGTATTTGGCCATGATTTTTGTTGTTTGGGGGATTGGGGGCTATCACAAGTGCACGACCACCGGAGAATTCCATCATCGTGCTATCCGGATAACAAAGTCTAGTATAATCATTTGCACCTTACATGATTTTATTATGAATGAGTAATGTGTAGAAATAGTAATATGCCTCATTTTAATAACCTTTTGCATGGTATCTCACCCTTACTTATTTGTGTTTGTATAAATATTTGTGCGATGATCGTATAACGTATATGTTATATGGGAGCAGATGAGGGAATGTTGTCTGATCCAATACAAGTGAAGAGAGAGGCAAAAGAATAGTAGAGAAGAGTTCGAGTTTTCTTTACGGGTTTAAAGTTGAAATCTAAGTTTAAAATTGTAAAATCCTTTACATTTCTATGAAGTTGAAATCTTTATAAATGTTACAAGATTTATACTATCTATGAAATGTCGAGTGTGAGAATTTGAGATGTTACATTATTGAGAATATGTATGAGATTGTGGTGTGTACATAGACTACGTTATTTCCTTATAATTTTATTGAATGTGTGAGCTTTTCGTATTGCGATACATTAAGAAGTTGGGTCTCACGTGGAGACAAAGATTCGAGTGTCACCCTTCCTCCTGCGTGAGGAAAGAGAGGGTTGGATGTCTCGCCCAAATGGTTTCGACTCATGCTAAGTATAGTTCACTGGTGCTTGTAGTATTGGTGTTTTTACTCACTAATCCTTGAGGAGTCAAGGAGATAGGACTCAAATTGCCCTCTTTTGCGAAGTATGTTTGTACGACAAAGTTCAAGGAAACAACATAGGTTTGCGTGTATGATATGGATTATGTGTTGATTACTGTGATGTAATGTCTTACATAGACTGTGTGTCAGAATATTATGTTGTATCGTATGCTTTGATATATTTTTTGGTTACTCACCCTTGCCTGTTGTAGTTGTGGTTTCACCTGCAATGATTGTACTTGTTTGGGAGTAGATGGTGTTGCAAATGAGACAGGATTGAGTAGTACGATGAGAGACACGAAATAATAATTGTTGGGGTTTTATATTTAAAGTTCTTTTACTTTTCGAACATTTAACTTTTAAAAAGATATGTAAGGTTTGTTTGGTGATGATGTATTAACATTTGAAACAATTACAGTTTTGCTTCTGCGGTGTTACTTTTAAACAAAAAAAAAATGGCGAGAATGATTTGAAATAATTTGCACATTATTCGTTTACACGTGGCATTCAATTAGGGGTGTTACAGTTGTCCTACGATAATGCAAGTGAAAAAGTAAGTTTTGGTTTATATATGTTGAACATATTGAATATCCATTAACTTAACGCTACATCAAATATGATTATATGCATCATGAATTAAATTATTATCTTGCCATATTTTGATAAGTATTAAACTATATGCACATGTATTTTAAAAGTTGTGTGCAATTTTTAGAAAAGGAACATTGAAGGATAAAAAACTTATTTTCATTGAAGAAGTGCTTACATCATTCCTTCAACTTGTTAGTCATAATCCTCGGTTTTTGTGTAATTTGTCGAGATCCTAGATGATTTAATTCTTTGAACCCTACTAGATAGTCTAACACTAATAGATCATCAATGAGTTTTTTATTATAACAAATACTTTTAGTTTTTTATCTGTTTGAATGTGATTAAGTTATTTGAACATTCGTACTTTATTTTTTCTTATAGGTGAAGGATACACTAGACTATTTAGTGCCTTTGTCTAGTCTTGTGATGCATTCTAATAGACCACATAAATTCTTAATTTGAATCTAAGTTATGAAAAAGTCGAAACAATCAAATACTTTCTCGATAAATTTGAAGTGTTGAAAATATTTTCTTAATGACTATAAAATTTATGATTCAATTTTTTTGTATCAACAATGTGATAGCAACCCTCCAAGCCACGATGGTCCAAAGCTAGAAGAGAGACTATGGTGGATGGTCTCTTAAGAGATGTAGATGTGGAATATGGTGGGCAAAGGGACATGGAATGTGGAAGCAATGGTTGGAAGAAGAAGAAGGCTCATGACCTTAGGTGGTGATGTGGAGGTGATGTGGTGTTTGGTGGCTAAAAGAGAGGTTAGGCCAACTCTAAGAGGAAGGTGATTAGAGGGGCGTCACGAGTTGGTCTAGTCTTGATCTCACGATGAGTAGTATGACTAAAAATGGATAGCATAACATTAATCAACATCAAAGATGATTACAAGAGAGTAAACACCTCTATTTATAAGCGAAGGGTGTCTCGTATGAAGTACTTGGAAAAACAAATATTTTTCAATCATTTAAATGAATTAGTTTCAGCATTTGATAAAACCAGCTCTTAGTGAAAATAATGTTTGATGAGAAGAGCTTTTATAATGCTTAAGAAAGTGATAACAACCTCCTTAGCTAGGTTTGGCCAAATGGTAGGAATAAAGGTCTAAGGTTGTGCAAATATGGTGGACAATAAGGAAGGCTCACGACCTTAGGTGAAATGGTGGTGGTGGTGTGATGTTTGAAGGCTCAAAGAGAGGTTAGGCAACTCAATGAAGAAGGTGACTAGAGTGGCCTCATGGGTTTCTCTAGTCTTCATCTAGGAGAAGTGTCATGGCCAAAATTTTGTAGCATAACATTACATAGCATCCAAGATGATTACAAGAGAGGAGACACCTTTATATATAGGCAAGGGTGTCTCCTAAAAACCTTAAAAGCATGATTTCCCACCTTTGCACTCATTGGCCAAAAATTAGGCCTTCTAAGGAGTGGACAAGTGTCCATAATCCTGTCCAATGAGGGAAGGACATGTGGACACTCACAAAACACAATCCTCTCCATTCCTAAAGTGCCATGTGACCACTACTAAAAGAAAATCCTCTCCAATGAAAGTATGACACATGGCATATACAATCTACATGGTTTGGATGTCATGCTAAGGAAAAATCTTACACTAATTAAGCCTTAATACAAGCCTTAAACAATCCTAACTACTTGGTTGAAATAAATGGCTTAAAGAAACCTACACTACTTGGTCGAATAAATGTCCTAAATAAACCTACATTACTATTCAACCTCCATGATGGCCTATAAGAAAGAGCTTGCTCCACCTTGCATAGATGATTCTAACTTCCTCTTAAAAGTGCTTAGGTCAAGGCTAGGCGTATTCAATCAGAAAGCGTGCGACTGCAAAGTTTGTAAAATGAGCGTTTAGCAAGATTAAACCAATAAACTAATAGTTATTTTTATACTGGTTCGCTTCACCGAGCTATGTCCAGTTTTCTTTAAGACCTCTAAGAGGATTCCACTATAATCTTCAACAAGATTACAACTGAGTATTCTCACCACTCCCGGTATCACCTAGTCACTCCAAGTAACCCTCGTTACTCTGATAAGAATCGAGTTTCACCCACTCCTGGTTGCGCAATATTCTTCACCACTCCTGGTATCCCTAAACACTCCCAATATTTGTACATTGTCTAGTTGAGTTTTACCCACTCATGGTTTCCATTAGAAAAACTATCTAGCTACCATTTAACCCCACCGAGTTAAACGTAAAGTGTTTTAAGTCTCTTCAGAATTTACAATCAAACATACAGGTGGATACTTCTCATAGGAAATCTGCACAAAGTAAAGTAGATATGCATACAGGAAAATATGTTCTTTTTCTTATCACTTTTGTTGTTTTTAAATGTTGTGCATTTAATGCATGTTCAGAACGACAAAGTTCTTTTCACACTTTCTACTATTCATGCAGGATTTGATCGTTTAAGCTTTTCACTAAGATACCGAGTAGTTGATAAAGACTTCATCATTCGATGAAGGAGATAGTTTGGCACATGGTATCGTTTAGCCTATGTAAACACTTCTTTAAGTTATTTTTATTTCGTTCAAAAGCGCGTTTCATAAGGTGTCATTCAACATAGGTTTTTGTATCATCGTTTAGAACTATTAGCTTACTTTCCAAAAACATCTTTTAACACATTTATCTATCAGGACATGTTGAGAGTTTGTTTGATCATTGCTTGGCAGTGTATAACACTAATTGCATTCAGCAAGACTCTCATTGACGCATTTAATGGGGAAACCATTTAATGGTACGTTTATTCATACATTACTGTTTTTTACTAAAGCTTTTCTTATGGTATTTAGATTTCTCAAGGATTTTTCATAAATCACTTATATTTTAGCTATATTAATTTTCTAACGATGAAACTATCATATGCTCATTTCGTTTATTGTTGTTTGTTAAACTTTAAAACATACGAGGATGTTTAGACAATTCAGTCTTATAAATGGTCTTGTCTTAACATCCTAAAAACCCTAAAAACCAAAACTTTGCATTCCAACCCTACCAAGCATCTCTTGGCTGATAATAGTGGCCGCAAGTATCCACAAATCATCTCCAATAAGGGAAGGACATGTGGCCACTGATAAAGCAAAATCCTTTCCATTCCTAAAGTGTCATGTGGCCACTACTAAAGAAAATTCCTCTCAAATGGAAGCATGACATATGACACATATTTTCCATATAGTTTGGATGTCCAACTAAGGAAAAACCCTACACTAATTAGGCTTTAATACAAGCCTTAAACAAACCTACATTACTTGGTTGAAATACATGGCCTAAATTATTCTTCATTCTCCACTATAGCCCAAGTGAAGAAGAGCTTGGCTTCACCTTCTAATGATGGCCCTTCTTGCAAAATCTTGGTCATGCTTCTTGTGATAGGACCCTTGGCTAGGATTTTTCTATCACAATAATCTTATAATTTGCTTATTAAGGAAACAAATGAATCTATGTGATTGTGTTTAACTATGATTATTAATCGTCAATTTTGTAAATATTGTTGAATTATTTCCATAATAGAATAGATGAAGAAGTGCATTGAATAATCATATCATGTCAAAGACAAACAAAATTGAAGATTCGCATTGAAGACAATTCAAAGATAAAAAAAAAGTTAAGAGTTAACAAACATAAAATTACAAAAATCACATTGACAAATTTATATAAAGAGCTCAAGAGGAAGATGAAGAATACACAACTGTTATACACAATTCTTTCAAGCATATACAAATTATATAATGTTCTTTATGGGTGAGTAATAGTTTTGTAATTTTTCACATTGTAAAGTTAATCTAGTGAGCTTTAATTGTTCTCTTTCTAAGAGTATTTTGTATATATTGAGTTCTTAATATCAATAGAAGATTAATACAATTTAAACCAAGACTGGTTAATGTATTTGTAAGAACCAATAGTGGTTATTATATTTGTTTGTAAACTAGGAGTGGGTGATCAACATGCTTGTAAACCAAAAGTGATTAATGTACTAGATTATAATAATTTGATTATGAAGAGTGATGTACTTGCTTATAAACCAAAAGTGATTGGTGTTCTCGATTATAATAATTTGAATATTAGTCAAACCTCTTGAGTTGTGCGGAACAAAGAATTGAATTTAGTTTCTGAGTTTAGATGAAGATAGATAAATAGATAGTAAACCAGATGATAGAGTTGGGATCAGAAACGTTCAAGGGAGGAAACTCTTACGGAATATGCAATAAGTGATTGGGAAAATCTGGCATCCTCAGGTGATCATTTCCATGCACTAGTAACACAGTGACGCTGCTTTGATATAAGTAAATATAATAAATGGAGCATCGACTAAGTATAAATGAGGAGAAAAAAAAATCAGAAACCAAAGCAAGAGCGTTCATTTAGCGTATAAAACTCCTACTTGAGTTTAGAATTGCTTGTTTACTTGGTAAATTTAAATACGCTACTTCAATTCTAACCTTCAGTTTTTATAAAGAAAAAACAGACAGTATGAAAAGTTGTAAATATGATTGAAATTTATCAACACATCCACACTAAAAGTATAACAACACAACACTTTTTGTGTCAGGGAGGAGGTGGGGGTCTGTTAATCTGAACATCTGGGAACAACGAAATTTCCAATAAAACCACATCAAGACAAAGGCAGGTTCAGAATTATAGCATATTTAGTTAAGCTTAAAAGAAAAAAGAAGTTTATTTTTCAAAAAACTTATTAAAAAGACAAGGAAACTAAAACAAATTAAATCAAACATGCGCAGTCAAAACAGTACAGTGCACCAGAATGCGGCCTATGGCTACAAAGCGTTCAAAAGCAGAATGACTATAAGTTTCTTTCTCCTTCATATTCTTTATAAGCTAATTATCATCAACTCCTAGTTTACCTAAACGGGTTGGTTTAGAAAAACAATTATACAGGAATGCCTATCATTTATACAGCAAAAATATAAGAATCAAAATATGCTTTGACGGTTGCCTA
The DNA here is from genome assembly GCA_027742785.1 of Vigna reflexopilosa. NCBI lineage: Eukaryota > Viridiplantae > Streptophyta > Magnoliopsida > Fabales > Fabaceae > Vigna > Vigna reflexopilosa. Next base: position 47,628,957 of record CM050911.1, on the reverse strand, counting down.
CTCCCTTTTTACTCGGTAATCGGTGAAAATTTTGAAACTAACGAAACTTCAGATTCCCTCCTCCATTGGTTGTATTAGCCAACTGAACTCCTAAAAATCTATAGACAAGTCAAAAGCAGTATCATCAGATCTATCACCAATCATCGGGAACAAAGAAAACTCAACAAAACCCTTTGTCTATCCAAACTCAATCATCGTCTGAATCTGCAAAAAAAAATGGGAAAAAAAAACTCCTTCAGTAAAAATAAAGTACTTATTTACCCATGACGATGACTAAAGTAAGGATCTGTGTAGGTGCAGAAAATTGGTTGCAACCAGGTACAGTAGTGATATTAATCGTAGCTATTAACATATCATGATTTAACTAAATAAAAGACATGATTTAGAAATGATTGAAGTTCCTCAATTAAAAGTAAGACCAATTTATAGTATATAAATAGATGTAAACCTCATCTTAGAACCAGATTAGAACCTATCATAACAAAATTTGTTAGACATCATTTCACCCAATATTGGACTGATATCGAATCACCCATTAGTCTCTAGTCTAACACTCAAGATCAACATGAGGGAGGTGTGTTGGAAGTCTCACATAAACTAGAGTTAAAGCCAATTTAAAATATAAAAGTGGGTGCAAACCTCACCTTACAAGCCGGTTTGTGAGGTTGAGTTAGACTTAAAGTTTACTTCTTAACATGATATAATTACTAGGTTAGAGTTCATCCTAGCAAGATTTTTGTTGTTGAACATATTGTTCCACCTGCTATCGGACTACTATCAAACCACTCATTAATGTCTAATCTCATGTTCGAGATGTATATATCTTGATGTGAGGAGAATGTGTTGGAAGTCTCACATCGATAAAAATAAAACCAATTTATAATTTATAAGTAAGTGCAAATCTCACCTTACAAATCAGTTTTATAGAGTTGAGTTAAGCTTAAAAATCACTTCTTAATAAGAGAAAAATGATAATCACAACTAAGCTAGGTGAGAGGGGGTATAACATAGGAATATTCATAAATTAGCACTTCAACTCTACCCGTGTCATTGATCCATGGTCACACATTATAATATCTAAAACAAGTCAACAATATGTCTGGATATACTTTCTTCTGAAATCTGAACCACCAAATTCTGGGTAAAAGGCTATTGGCATCCCAGAAGATACAGGAATTGCAAAACATTCTACTTAAAAGTAACATTTTATATTGTACTCCAGGAAAAATAATACTAAAGAACGATTCAGTGCAAGATAATATGAAAAAAATTCATTGGCACATATCCTAAACTGGACTGGTTCCAGAACAAAGCAATAACACAATACTCATAATACCCTGTATCGATGAAACCTGCTTACCAGATCTTATATCCTCGCCAACCTTTCCCCTATTTTTCAGCTGTCGATAGATCATTGCACATATGAGCTTCCACCAGTATATATGGAAGATGAGTAGCATTATGAGCATTGTATTAAAAATGTAGTAGAGAAACATGTCAAAACCTTCTGACAGGTTTAGGCACTGTTGAAGATCAATGCTGGAGAGTGGAAACAGAAATAAGATTAATAAATAAGCATCTACCAAAACAAAGTCAAATAAATATGATAAAAATAAAAAAGACAAACCTAGTTGCCTTAATAACCCAAAAAGGAAAGAAAATTAGCCGCAATATGAGCCACGAAACTGCAAAGAATCCAAAACACACACTTGCACCAAACTCCCTTCCAGAATACTTGAAAACCTTGGCAGCTTCCATGAACACGTCGCTTGCATCATGAAGGGCGAGGATTATGGCACCAATCCTAAAAAAACTGTAAATGCAGCAAGTGTAAGTTATCTCACAATTTCTATCTCTGATTTTAGTGTCAGTTTTGCAATTCCAATTATCTAAATTACCCAACCTAATATAACAAAACCTAAAAAAAGTCTGAAGTCACAAGAAGAAAGCAGACATGGAAGAACATTCTAATCTATCGTAGAAAAAAGATACTTGTCCAGCATTTCTCAGTTCTAAGCATTTACAGAGACTCAAATCAAATCTAAGGCATACATCTATTTAAGTGCGGACATGAGATTGTTTTATTGCATACAAGTTACATATGTAATTACATAATACATGCCACAGGCCATAATATGTAATTATCAGCCAGTATTAATGCTCTAAAAATGTACATATAGGACTAGAAGTTTCAAGTATGTTTGCATTGATGGAAAATAGTGGAATGGAGCTCAGTGGAATGAACCCCATTCCACCCAATATCCCTCCTTTTCTCCCCTTTCAACTTGGCATTGTGGGATAAAATCCACCATTTCACCCATCCACTTCATTTTGTTCCACCCCATTGCATTCCACTCAACAGAGGATATCCAAACATAGCCTCGAGAAATAATACAGGCTCTTAAATATTATTTATAAAAATGGAAATTTAATCATATGCAACAAATTTAAGAAGGCCTTGTGAGATAATTACCTAATTATTATACAGGAAAAAACAAGCATGATTAAATGGTCATCCATCTCCATGCAGTAAATTAAAAAAAAAGAAATTTAAAGAAACTATACCAGTTAAAGATAGAAAGTAGAAACATATGATAAATCCCAAAACATATTTAGAAACAGAGAATTAAAATTTACTGGCTTTAAAAACACAACCTACGTTTATGAATATTATTTGGGCATCAAAACACATTAATGTCTAAAACTCTTAACAGATGCAAAACGTTAAAAACACTCTAGAAATGAGACACCAAGTGAGAGTTTTCATGCCTGTTTAAAAAATAACAAATAATAACTAAATTCCAAATTTAAGGTTTATGTAAAACAGGTATTGGATATTCCGCAAATAAAATTAAGGCTTGTTGGAAACATCAAGATATTTTACCTCGTTAGATATGAGCACCCAATTAGTAAAACAGTAATTACATGGTGGGTAAACATCACCGAAAAATCCTTCCTTCTAGTCTCCCATGTCAGAATAGCAGCAATACTATATATGTAGAACCCACACTGGCACATGTAGTACAACACCAGAGAACTCCTGGGATAAGACATAAAATAGGGTGCAATATAAATTTTAATATGCCAACTTCTATTTACCACAAAACTCATACAAGTACAATAATCTTATAAACAACTTCCTAAAAGTTAAAATTCCCCCCATTTGAATTATGTCCATAGAACCAGATAGAAAGTTGCATTGTACCAAAAAAAATAAAAATAAAATGCAGACCACTCAATGTGGGAAAACCATTTGTTACTGACTAGACTGGTTTTGTTCATCATGCAACATAAAATACTTACTTCAACTCATGATTTGGCCAGTCATTGAAGTATAATTTCGTATTACTGAACCAGGGTTCCTTGTAGGTAATTTTAAGAATGAATGCTTCAACAGCAGCATAATATGTTAACTTCCACATTGACTCTGAGCATTTTCCAATCTTTACTTGCATTTCCTTAGTAATACGTGATGGAGCTTTACCCTTTGTCAACATCCTAATGGACAACCTCTGTAGACAACAACAGTATTTAATAATATGAAGGAAAAGGTAAATGAATTTTGAAAACACAAAAGATACTATATATTTATTTTTCATTTAGTAAGTGGGAGGATTAGTAAGAATATGATATAAGAGGATTTGGAATTATTCTAAACCGCAACAGGGTCATAGTTGCTTCCAAAAAATATGTTTTTCAACAGATCACTGAATTGATTGACAAAACTTCGTGGAACAATTAAGAATTTACAAAAACGTCAAGCTCAGGCATTACAAGTCTTTGATCATCCTTACTGATGTGCTTTGCCAGAAAATATTTAACATATCATCCCATACGGCCAGACTGAAATTGCACCACACTATCGTACTTTCTTCCGAACACAACAGGTGAAAGAAACCAAAGTGACATTTGGCAAACAGATCCCTTTCAGACACAAGATAAATTTCTGTGATTTACAGAATTGTAATACTAGAACAACAACAATGGCCAAGTCATTTCCTACATGTTTTGAGAAGACGATATTCTTCTATAACCCTTTACAAACAACAGAGCTTTTTCCTTTTTTGCATCCTAATTTCACCAGTAAGATTAGAAAGTAATGTCTACCAACAGTAATGCACGGTGGTGGTAACTATAGGGAACAGAAGGTAACACAAAAAATCGACTGTGTAAAAACACATGATACCCTCCATTCATCAATTCGAGATGTAGAAAACCTCCCAATACAATCCGTGTCCCAACACAATAGGATATATAGATCATATATTTTTGCCATATATGAGCTAAGAATAACTCTTAATTGCCAAAGAGGGCCAACAACATAATTAAGAAGGATAAAAGAATACCAATAGACAGATTTAACACAACACAAATGAGCAGCATTGCATTAGAACATTTCCATAAGAGGGATGCCTTAATTTTCAATTGCGCAATTAACACCAATTGAAGCTCAACTGAAAGATCCTTCACCAATTTGAACAAATTGCAGGAAACAAAAACCGATTAAATGCAACCAAAACCGAAAGAAAAAAAAAGACAAAAAAAAAACACCAACTCAAAGAAAAGTTGAGCTGAATTACTAACAAAACCGACGGCTTCAGCAGTTTCTTTAAAGGAACCCTAAAAAGGATAATCAATAAAACAGGCACAAACCAGAACTAGCCGTTTCTTCTATTTTATTCAATTAAATCTCTAACAAAACAGAAACAAGCCATCTACAGGAATCCAATTCGGCAAGGAACAATAAATTCGCTAAGCAAACAGAGGAACTTACACGAAAAACGAATCTGTCAAGGAAGAACCTGGCCGCGAAACTGGCGAAGGCGAAATAGATCGCGGCGGAGAAGTGCGAGGATTGCGGCGTCGCATTCTCGGACCAGAGGAAATCCATGGCTGATTACAACAGCTGCAGTTTCAGAAGAAAGCGTAGAGAGAATGAGTAACAAGAACAGCACAGACAGAGATCATTCAGAGCATTAAAAGGAAATGCAAGAATTTTGATGTATTGAAGCATAGCCACGATGAGATCGGTTTCTCACCTGCTTTCGAGGATGGCTTCGCTGGCGGCTTCGTTAGTCGTGAAAGCGGAAATTCGCGCAGAGGAAGAAGCCAACGAAACGACGGAGGGAAAGTGTGTGCGAAAGAGGGAGGGAGAGAAAGCTTGAAACGGAAAAATGCAAATGAAAAGAAATGTCTTAGAGGGTTTGTTTTTTCTTCTTTTCTTTTCTTTTCTTTCCTTTAATCTTCTTCTCCCACTTTACTTATTCATTTATTACTATTTATTTATCTACCATATTATTTATTTATTATAACTTCTCTTCCTCGTGAAATCTTTTCATTTAATTAATTTATTTAATCTGATTTCATTTTTGGACGTGTAATAAGCCCACGTGGCGACTAGTTGTTCGTCCTGCAATTTTTAGAGACTACCAACTTTTTTTCTCCCACGTGAATATGAATCTGATTGCAGTTCTGTATTTCTTTCAAGTTTCAACATTCTATTCTTTGATTTCTCTAACATGTTTTTTCCCCTTTATTTTACTTAGGATTTAAAAACCTTAATCTAATGTTACGATGAAACAAAACTATATTTTAGATACATGTATTATGATTGGAGATGTTTTATCAATTATAAATAAAATAAATTTATTATATATAAATAGATATATTTTTCTCATATTATAATTAAATTTTACAATTTTTAATATAATATTAAAGTTAAGTTAAAATATATTTTACATAAATTTATTATTTATTAAATCTATCCAATTACATATCATCAAATTATCTATAAATAACTAATTTCACTTCTCGAAATAAATTCTTCCTTTTCAATAAGAATTTCTTTAATTGAAAGAAACACATGGCTTTGTACTCAAAAGCTTCACCAGAAATAAGCCTTTATGTATACTAGAATTTCGAATAGATAGTTGGTCAATAATGAAACTCTGTTCTTCTTAATGGATATCTGTTAACGTTTGGAAACAGTTTCTTTGACACTCTCCATAAAAGTACACTCTTTTGTATTATAATTTTAAATTAAAAAATAATATAAATATAATTAAAATATTATTATTTTAGAATGTTAAAGTGTAATTTTATCTTTTGTTTTGGTACATTTATGACCAACTTGCCACCACTGTTTTCAACTATTAGGGTTGTGGGTTTTTTTTTTCATTCAAGTTCACATTTTTTTTATTTCCTATTCATATTATATTGAATAATTTGGATAAGAAAAATTGCATAATTGAGTAGAATAAAAGATACAAAATAATTAATAAACCAACTAACGACTACTAAAACATTGTTAGTTTGACTAATGCATAGTAAAACATAACGATTATTCATAATATATATATATATATATATATATATATATATAAACAATAATATAAAAATATTTAAAATTATAAATATACTAACTATGTTTTAAATAAATTCTATTAGTTAATAATTTAATTAAAAATATTTGATCTCTAATTAGTTATAAAAGTTATTAGTTTTTGTTTAATGTGCTGGAAAAGTATTTTTGGCAAATAATTTATGGTGGATTTTTAGCCAACTTCATTGACTCAACACTTATGATTTCTAATCCTTGATTACAACATAACATTACTCAGTTTTTTTTTTTAGTATTTAATTTGTTTTTAGTCTCTAAATTTTTGGACGATTTTGGTTTTAGTCCATTTTCAAACTAAGGTACAATTTAGTCTTTCAACTTTAGAAAACTCTAGTTTTAGTCCTTTTTACCAAATTTTTTTAACTTCATTTGTTGTTTTAAATTCGTTTCTTAGTTAACATTGAAGTAAAAATGTGTCAAACAGTATAAACAATCCAAATGTTATAATGAAACGTGCTTGAAACAGCAAATAAAGTTAAAAAAATTTGGTAAAAATGACTAAAACCAGAATTTTCTAAAGTTGAAGGACTAAATTGTACCTTTGTTTGAAAATGGACTAAAACCAAATTCGCCCAAAAATATAGGGACTAAAAACATATTTAACCCTTTTTTTTATAATGATAATTAGATAACATTTTTTGATAAAATTTGAACATCATCTACGTATAAAAGTTATGATTATTATTATTAATTATAGAATAATTTTGGACCAATCACAGAATAATAAAATAATGTTCAAATGTTGTCAACAAAACGTTGTCGAAGTATTATTATCTTCTTTTTTTTTCATGTAGTTAATGCCAAAATCAATTCCCATAATTCATTTGCACATATTTGGAGTTAATATCCTTTTACACTACTTTGTTGGAACCCCTCTTGATACTACCTAAAATTTATACAATCTTTGCAATTCATTTACCAACTTTTAATTATAGTGAATCATTTATAATAATCAAACTTTATACGTTGTGGTTTACATATAGAATGACAAAAAATACATAAATATTTTAAAACGAGTATATACGTAACAACTCCTCCATTTTGGCTTCGTTGTCCACAGTTGTGTAGCCCTGTTTGATACAGTAGCCGTTGCTTGCTGCCACCATAGTCGTATCGTCACTGAAGGAATCTCATAATTTCTACCCAGCCTCTCAGTATTTGTCATTCGAAATTTGCATTGGTTGTATTGACCTGTAAACATGGTGTTAATATTTAGGTTTTGTCGTTTGAAACTAGCTGTTTTTGCTATGGAGATTATAAGTCTTTTAAATTTCCTATGTTTAACTGGTATGTAAAACCTAGACAAATTAGATATCAAAAATATTAAATGTAAAGAAGCAGTTGTTATTTAAAATAAGAAAAAATGGTTAACATAGAACTGGAGATAGTATAATCGGATAAAGTTCTTATTTATGGATTAGTGATTGTGGATAAGATATGTTTATTTTTCTTATTATTTGTTTTATGTGAAGGGTGGTATTTATAATAATTGATGTGTATTATGATTTAAAATATTATATTTGTTTAATTATAATTTTAATTATGTCTCAGGTCCTATCATAGGAAAATATAAGAAAAAAATATATTTTCGAGAATAAAAATTGTTTTTTGTGCGAAATGTAAGAATTTAGAAATTTTAATAATTAAGAAAATATGAAACATTTACAAATTTAAAGATATCTTGAGATATTATTAGATATAATTAGATATTATTGTTAGATAATAATAATAAAATATAATGCATTATTTAGGGATTTATCATAATCAATTAGAATAAAAATATTAAGATAAAATATATTATTTAGGACTTATCATAATTAATTAAGTTAAAAGTAATTTTATTTTATTATATTATGAAAATAAAGGGCTTTTATAAATATTTTGAAAATAAACTCAATTGGGTTAGGTATACTTCCTATTAGATAGATTATTATTAGATATCTTAGATATATATCTTATTTTTATCTTATTTTTTTCTCTTTTATCTTTAGTTATTTAGTTATTACTCCTTAACAAGAAGTGTGATGAACTGCTCAGAAGCAAATGGACGAATGAAAAAAATCATAGTGACAGAAAAGGCTTTGAAAGGTTCTACTGGATAGGCAACAAACCAAGGACTCTCCTCGAATTGAAGAACCAAATCCTCAATTCCCCTTAAAAATCAGTTCCTCTGATTTGGACAACTACCTCAAATATTTATGGACTCTAAACGTATGAAGGAATGAACACAACGAAGGATTAGAATAATAGGTGATGAAGAACAAATTGAAGTTATGGTGTATTGAATGAATGGATGAAGGAACCCGTTGGCTTCTAGTGCATATGGTTCGATGGAGGGATAATGAGTTAGGACAGAATGCCTAGCTAGGGAGAGAGGCTAGAGGAAACTCTCAAACTCTGTCAAAATGACTCTCAAGAAGGAATTAGTCCTGAAGTGATCTCAACATGTTGATCTCAAAAAGTTCTTTACAAAGGAGGGAAGCTCTTCATTTATAAGGACAAGAATCCCTTGTTACATACTACCCATTCATACCTAGTATACCTCTTTATACACGGATCAAGTGCCACCTGTAAAAGCTATGTTTTACATGCATACAACACGTGCAACAAAGCATAAATGTGATGTAGAACACTCACACTGAGTGAGCTGGGGTTGGCGTTGAACGCGAGTCTATCAGCAAGGCTGATCTGCAGGTTATTTTCATGCTAGTGTTGGGCGAGTGACTACCTTCGCTGGGTGAGGTCCTATGATGGTTGGGCGAGTGATAATGTTGTTGTTGACGCGATCAAATTAATACTACTAAACTATAGCAACTTTAGTATTGCTAAGATAGTAATCGCAAATTCAACCTTAAGACGTCTCCTAACGAACGCAGAATTGATTTCTAACAAATTAGTTCGTATAAAAACTATATGAAAGGGATTAATCAAATAAAATAATAGAAGTAATAAAAGAAAATGAAGGATTAAAGAACAAAATAACAAAAGATAGAAAGAAATAAATTTATAAAAAGAGTTAAAAAGATAAAAATAATGATAAAGAAAATAGGATGATTTCATTGCTTTTTCAAAATAGGATTCATCATTGATTGTTCTCTCTTCTTGCGTTAGCCAAATTTTTTCACTTTTTCATGTTATGCTTGGATTGACTTCTTGTGGTCTTAATTATTTGTTATTCTTGTATTTTTCTTTAAGATGTCATGAAAATTTAACCAATTTATTTTCACACCTCAATGAGCTCAACATAGCTACAACTGCACTAAAACACCTAAAAATATCCATAGAAAATTTATGCAACTAAAAAGTGAGTCCTAACTTCTTCCTCTTTTGATGTATCTTCACATCCTTCTTGGAGTTTCCTAACCATGCTTCGAGTGATAGGTCCTTGAATAGAGTCTGGGCTTAGGACCAAGTCATCATCCCTTACCTCTTGAGAAAGATTTGTCCTCAATCTAGCGGGTTTTCTTTATTACGAGGATATGTGGATTTTTTTTTTTAAAAGAAGCTCCTCATAATTTTGGAAACAAGCCATCTTGAAATGGTTTTATTAATATTGGGATCCACATGAATTCCTCTTGGATCAAATGTTATACAATAAGCATTAAACATATCTCTAATTAGTATTGCTCTAACAAACAATTTATGTAGGAAAGCATCTTTATAATAAAGACTTCTCATATTTTCATTTATAGTTTTGAGAAAACTAGAAGTCAAAATTCATAAGATCCTTAGTTTTTGTCTTGAGTTAATTGTAACCATAGAGGTAAAAATAACTTAAAATTTGAGTTTCCATATCTTGAAAAGTATTTTCTTGTCCCTAACACCTCTGGAATATTAACCATGTAACCATCTTGTCTGGATTTCTTTTACTCTTAAAGAAATGCATAAGCAATAACAAATGTCCTCTGATTTTATTTTCAGTTTCATTGTTATTTTTGTCTATAAAGAGAAATGGAAAATCAAATTAGATGCAACACCTTATTCCCCAATGGTAATGCATATTATATAGGAATGAAAAGATATAGAGAAGAACTTAAATTAATCAAAAGAATAAGATTGGAGAACTCCTCAAGAAACTTGATTTACATTAGGGATTTCCTTGGCCTTTGCATCGGTGAGTCAATGTTGAAGATTTTCCTTAAAGAGATGCCATAAACAAAGAACATCATAAATATCAATAAGCCACAAAGTTCTAGTGTGAAAGCTACAATATCATAATTAAATACAAATAGATAATGCACAAAATTTAAACTATACAGCAAGTACAACAACTGTATTCACAAATCCTAAATAATCTTAATATCGTATAAAAAAGCCACAATTATTAATTGAAAAGTTAGGACCATGACTGTCACAAATAGTAATTTATGTATGGATATATTAAAGTCTAGGCATAATATCATACATCATAAGAGACAAATACAAGAAAAGTATATATAAGCATTACCCCTGAGCATACGACTTAGTTTTTGGGGGAGCCCACTCATTGGGCGCCTTCATAAATTTATCGAAATCATCAAACATTCTAATGCAAAAAATATTCGCGAGTCTTCTCTTAAGCAAACTTTGCTTCTTAAAGAAACGTCCAATATAAGAATAGAAAAAGTCCAATTCAATATCCATTGAAAAACTTTCAAAAACACAATCACATCTGGCATTCCCAACAACTAAAAGACTTAATACAAAAAATCTTTGAAATTTCACTTAAGGTACATTAAAGAAAAAAGGAATATATCTAAGGAATATTGTACTCAATGAAGCAGTACCCTAGGGTTTTACCAATTTCAGGATCAACGACATTTAAAGGCCATCCTCTTTGATAACACCAATCTGACTATAAATTTTACAAACCACTCCTTCAAGCTTTTCAAACTTCTCCCTCGAAACGACAAGGAGGTTGTCAACGACAATGATGTTACTAAATTCGGACTCGAATTCAAGATTATTGTCCTGGTAAACTTCCTTGTCATCACGATGCAATAAAAAAAGCGCATAAGAACACCACTACCCAGGGTTTCAGTTTAGTGGTTAGAACAAAATAAATTGGAAAACATGAAATAAACACCTGACAATTCTGCAAGTTTTGCCAGGAGGAAGACGAATGGAGTCGAGATCAAGAATGGAGAGATCGATGCAGAGACTCAGTGTCGTGCCTTCGATCTCCTTCATTACCATGATGTCCATTATGATTGTAGCGACAATGGTCTCAGCTTACAGAGGCAAAGTATGAAGAGGAGAGAATTTGGTTTCTAGGGTTTGTTCTAATTTTCGAATTATATTTTATTAGTCCAAACTTCTCTACCGATTTTAGCATTTATCAGGTATAGAAATTTTTTTAATACATTTTTGCCACTGTGTTATTTCTCTACTAGTTATAAGTTTAACGAGTATAGAAAAACATCTTTTTATAGTTGTTTTGAATGCAATCCATATAAAAATATTTGTTATTTATTATAGTTTTGTCACCGTACCACTTTTTCTACCTGTTCTAAGTGTAAACGGTATAAAAAAAATTTATCTTATTTACAAAACTGTCATCGTATCATTTTTATATCTAATGAATTTTAATTGGTATAAAAAGTCGTTATAAAATGTGTATTTTGTACTAGTGAAACTAATACTACATTTACTCTCTAACAAACGATATATCTTACCAAAATATTTTACATCGTCCCAATCCAAAACCAGTTTTTAATTTGCATGCAATCAAATTATGAGTTTCAATGTTATGTTGAATAACGTTTATTAGATAAGCAATTCCTCTCTTTCACCACGGTACACTTTTGACTCTTGTCGGTAGTCATCAATTAGTCATTTTCAAAATATTTGGAAACCTTTCGTATAAATCATATTAATATCTTTCTCTTTTTTTTTTTTTTACACTATATGAAGTATATCGATCGAAATTGATTGATGGATAATTAAGCAGATATTATGATGTGCCAGGTACAATTATCTTCTTCTATCCTAATAAATATGTAGATCTTTTTATGAAACATATCTGATTTGAGATTCGGAATGTCTTCTGCAAGTCAACTACCAATGAAAAAGGATTACTTGAAGAATTGGTCGATCAGAACATAACAAGAAAATATTACCGATCCTAGACAAATGTAACAGAAAATTTTTTAATTTTCTCCTACACATTATCAAATAAATTGAGGTTCTCAAATACTTTTAATAGAAAAATAGATATTTTGATACATATCTTTTGACATAATTATGCAGCACCCGTATCAATTTTTTACTAGTTCACTGTTTATTTATTATTCTGCTGATATACTCTAAACTTAATAAAGTGATATATATATATATATATATATATATATATATATATATATATTATTAAAAATGTTAAAAAAAATTGTATTAATCTATCGTTATCCTCTCTTTTAGTAGAATGGATTAAACTCCAATGAAATCATTCCATTTTCGGGACCATAAAACACGAAATAAATTTGTGAACCGACACACTCACTCAGATAAAAACAAAAAGAATTAGAATAAAGAAGCTAGTAGTATTATAATCAGAGGACACCCTCTAGTACTTTATGAAAGTTTAAGTCTATTATTATTATTATTATTATTATTATTATTATTATTATTATTATTATTATTATTATTATTATTATTATTATTATTATTATTATTATTATTATTATTATTATTATTATTATTATTATTATTATTATTATTATTATTATTATTATTATTATTATTATTATTATTATTATTATTATTATTATTATTATTATTATTATTATTATTATTATTATTATTATTATTATTATTATTATTATTATTATTATTATTATTATTATTATTATTATTATTATTATTATTATTATTATTATTATTATTATTATTATTATTATTATTATTATTATTATTATTATTATTATTATTATTATTATTATTATTATTATTATTAAGTACCTTTTAACAATTTTAAACAATTTTTTTTTAAATTTATTTACAACTCTTATATGTTACGTTTTAAATATATAAACTAATATAATAGTGATATATAACAATTTGTTATAAAAAAATTGTTAAAAAAAATTATTAAAATATTAGAAAATTACTTTTGGTCCACTGTGCAAATGCAAAAGGCACAGTATCAGTCTCTTGAAAATCTCCAACCAAACCAATCCACAAGGTCCAATAATGTTGATGTACTATTTTGGTCCCCGCATCACCACCAAACATGAACAACCTTCATGCCCTAGAGAGACCTTACAATCCCTCTAGCCAAGGGCATCTCCTTTTTCAACTGGCTAATAAACCACCAACACATGGCTTTTCCACAGTCACACCTTGTGACTACTACGAGAAGCAATATGAAACATCAACTAAGGAAGCCACGTTATTGCCTTTTGGAGTTCATTACGGTAATGTAAAATTTTGCACTAGATCGGTGGTAGATTTCTTTCTTCACTCTAAGTACTATGCAAGTTGTGAATCCATTTTAGTATTATGTTTTTTATTTTAAATTGTCAATGGTTGTTTGAGAATGAGACGGAAGGACACAATGAAGCTAAACTTCGTACCGTAGATCCATGAGTAATCTTGAAAACGGGGACCATACACCTTGAAATCAATAATCTGGAATCCAAGACTTTTGTTTTTGATGTTGAAAACTTTATATATATGATATTATATTATACTGTATTATAGGACCATTGAATAGAGGTGATGATGAACTAAAATTACCATTAGTTGATGACATTTATTATTGAAACAACTTACACACTCAGACTAATTAATTATACTAAGCTATGCCACCATTTACAAATAGGATAAACATGATGTTACTGGGTCCTCGCTTTAAAATAGGAGGTGAGGTTGTTTTGGGTTAAGGAGGAGGAATCAATGGGTGGCAAGGAATTCCAAAAAGTTGAATATATATATGATGAACAAAGGAAGCTTTTATGATATGATCATCTTTGATTCCATTGGTTTCTCCAAAATCTTGTTGGTAGACCATACATAGGGACTGGAAATGGACTATATTGGATTCCGTTCTGATATCCCACAACCTCCCACCTGTCATCCAAATAATTCAACACAGTCACTACTAAGCACTCTCATAATCATAGTTCAGAGATTTAAGTAACAATGTAAACACCTTATACCTATATTTTGTTACTAGATGATGAATCAAAATGAACATGTTCAATTTGGCAAGCTCATTTCCTGGACAAGAATGCACTCCATTGCCAAATGGCATGAAAGTATTGGGCTTTGGAGCAACCTGCACCCATATACAATTGAAATTAATATATGTTGAGAGAATATATTTGTTTGAGTGGTTGTAGAGAAATTTGTTTGCAGCATCTACCTCAAACCTTGATGGGTCAAAATTATGAGGAGAAGGATGGAATTCTGGATTATGATGGATGTTCCTGAACAGTGGCATGACTTTCCAACCCTTGGGTATAAGATACCCTTGACAATTGCCAGAAACAACATTTTAGCAATCACGTAGGAAATAGTAAAAGGTTTTGAGAATTAAAATCCCATAAATGTACAGACAGGTAAAAGAATATTCTGTCTCAAGTTCTTACCTTTGTACACCACATCAACCACAGCTTCCCTAAAAGTAAATGAAATGATACTTGCCATCCTAAGGCTTTCCAAAATTACCTGCCAAGTTACACAAGATCCAAGTTTGGTTTCAGATCAAACCACGACAAGAAATTATTTTGCATCATATTTTACATACCCTATGAGTAATTGGCATATTTCTGGTCTGACTCCATGTCAATGGCTTCTTCCCTTCATTAGCTTCATACACTGCCATTTGCTCTGCCTGCAAAACAGTTCCGTTGACTCATTAATTAGCCTAACTTTTTAACACTTGTGGTGGCCTACATGGATTTGCAAAATCTTTTTGGGAGAAAAAAACAAGTCTTACTTTTACTGCTTCAAGAAGTTTCTGGTCATCATGAAGATACTTGAGAATCCATGTTGGAACACTTGCTGTAGTATCCTGAGCTGCAAATAGTACCCCAATTACATTATCAGCAATTTGGTCGTCACTTGCTGTTTGTCCCTTTCCATCCTTGTAGTTCAGCAAGTGGCCTAACAGATCCTTATCCACCAATCTCTGCTCCTTTCTCTTGCTGATTATCTCACTTATAATCCCTCTGATTCTCCTCCTTGCCTTCAAATCGATCATGTCAAAAAATATTCATCAGACAGAGAAAAATGACACAGGATCTGATCCCTAGTATCAAATGATTTTCTCAGACCAGTAGTTGTAAAGAGAAGTAGTACTATCACACTGTTAAATTTATAGATAAATACAAAATAGTGTCTGAAACCCATTTAACAGGAAGAAAGATTCATTAAATTTTTGTGATTTTTAACATATTTCTATCAACAACAAAAAACACGTTTAAAAGAGTATGTCAGTGAACCAATAAGTAGTCAGTCTGATTGTTACCGTACTTGGTCTTTTGAGGTAAAAAATTTAATGAAAAAACGTGATCGAGAGAAGGAGAGTCAAAAAAATTAATATAAAAAAAGTATGTAAATATTTCTTACTAGTAACATGTAACATTTCGGTATGATAAATGCATTAAAGCTTACCAAAAGTGCTTTTGAGTATGCAGTTCCAGGTATCCTGTTTGGAAAAGAGTTGTACCCTTTCTCCACTATGCAGTAGTTTTCCTTAAGCTGGTCTCTATATTTGGGTTCCAAGTGTCCAAAGACAGAGAGGATGCCAATATTGAAAGAGAACTGCGAAGAAGAAAGAGTTAAGGTAAGGCAGGAGTTGTGAAATCGTGATCACCATACAATAATGGAGGACCCAGTGAGAAGAAAATTAATAAGGAATCAACAAATGAAAACAAAACTCAACACCATGCAATAAAAGTATTGAATAAGACAAGATATAAACCGAAAGTAGACCCACTACTACTACTACAACAGCAAAATGAGGTTCACAAACTCGAAACACATCATATCAACCTTTTTCATTTCTTGGAAAGCGTTAATGAGTTGTCCAGCGGAAACCCACGATTCCAAGGAGGAAACAACCTCAGTTTCGATGTCTGGGATGAGTTTCCGAATGGTTTCAGGAGAAAGAGAGGTTTGCACCAGCTTCCTGATGCGAGTGTGGTATTCTCCTTGGTGAAAGAACAATGCAGAAGGGCCTATTAGCTTCTCTTTGCTTTTGGGGTATGTGGGCTTGAACAAGTGAGCATGAGTCACCAACACAAAACGTGCAGCCTCGGGGCTGGCCAACATCACGCATGGACAACCTAGTATGTGTGTCTTAAAGATTTCTCCATATCTGATTAATTAAGAAATTGTAAAACTAAGTTAGCACTACCTCCACCATGTTCCTTCGTTTATGCTCCATGCAAAAAAAAAAGCTTAAAAATGAAAAAAGAAAAAAGAAAAAATAATCATATATGATGAGGCCAATTAAGAACCTTTTTTGCTTAGATGCAAAGAAGATGTTAGGGTCCTGAGAATAGAGTTGAAGGGTCTCTCCTATGTAAGGCCAACCCATTGAACCAGGGGGAAGCTTCGGCTTAGGTATTTGTTGAGGTTTCTTCTGCTTCTTTATTAATGGATAAGAAAGAAGGGATGAGAAGAAAAAGAAAATGCATAAGAAAACAGCAATGATCTCCATACACACGTAGCAACTCTCTCTCTAAGTTCACGCTATGGGTGGTTTTTATGGAAATGAGGAAATGTGATGGGTGGAAGAAGAATAATGCGTTTGCTTTGAAGGGTTTTCAAGTCAATGAATGATCCGTTTGAGTTAAGCTTGGGTTTTATAGAGGCAGCAACATGGTGGGGGCACAGGTCTTTATCTAACTATAATCAAATTTAAAGTGGAAATCTCTAGAATCATCATTTTTGTCAATGCATATTTTACCATAACATCCATCACTACTGTATGGAATACTGCGATGGGAAAAAGGCAATGAAAACGTCATTTTTCATGTTAGACAGGCTCAGTTGATTTCGATCGTTTCAGAGTTTGTGTTTTGTATATAAAGAAAGAAAGAAAAAACAGAGAGAAGAGATTCTACTACACAAACTAGCTCAAATTTTCTACTGTACCATTGTAAACGTGTTATGTATCATGATTTCACCATTCACTCTATATCCAACAAGACCGGGTAATAAGCTTTATATATGCCCAGCACATGTCAAATAATTTCAATATATATATATATATATATATATATATATATATATGTACACACTAGTTAGCAACACTCGTGGATGATAAGGTAACATACGGTGAGTTTTAAACATGTGTTTCTCCTGCATAAGTTGTAGTTTAAAATACTATAAAAAAAAGCTTAATATTATTTTTTGTATTTATTTTTTAATTTGGTTATTTTTCATTATGATGTCTAAATCGTTAACGACAAAGTAATTATATGAGCAATGATCGAATAACATGTTCCATTTTCTATGACATCCACATCATCTCATATTCTTCCCAACATACCCAAAAACCCTAGGCAGTCACGATGTTCACCTTTCTTGTTGGTCGAACCACTACCGTCGTCAGTTGATACCGACAATCACTCATTCACTACGATAATCAACACAGATCTCCATCTTTTTCATGCTTTCAGTAACCATATTCATTGACAATGTCGCACCAGCAGAATCCATCGAACCATCATTCTTCCATGAAAACTCCAAATCGCAATCTACCACAAACCACGACAGCCATCAACATACACCATCACTAGTGCAAAAATAGCGTATAACGTCATGTGTTTAACGTCTAATCACTCAATAGTCAACGTTAAAAATGACTGGTGGCATTTTTGTAAATAAATGCAATTATTAAGCATCTTTTAGAATTGTAATTCGACGTAAAAGGATATAAAACGTCGAGTGCCCCAGCGTTAGACGTTAAAAGGTTAGTGAATTCAATAAACATTTGAGCGGGAGATTGAAAATTCATTCACTTTACCTTAACGCACGAGACTCTCTTCTTTGCTGGAATTTTCTCGAACGAAGTTTGACAACCTTCACATGTAATATTTCTTTCATTTGATACAAATACATGTTAATTAACTACTTTAGGTATGATTTTCGTTTGTTTTCACCTTCGTGTTCTTGTCCTTCATAGGCACATTCTTCTTTCTCTCTCACTGGTGAAGACACTTTATTCCGATTAACCCACCCTTTGAAGGTTAATTTTTGTTTTCGTTTTAAAGAACTTATTTGTTGAACTTGTTTGTTGTTTTTTTTTAACATTGTTGTTTGGTTGAACTTGTTTGTTTTTGTTTGATAGAACTTGTTTGTTGTTTGATTGAACTTGTTTTGTTGTTTGTTATTGTTATTTGTTGTTGATTCTATATTACCGTTCATAGTTCATGTTTTATAAAATTCCAAAACTTGAAATTTTTTTTTTTCTGTTTTTCAGGTCTCGTAGAGTTATAAAAAAAGGATTACAATTAATTAAAAAAATAAAAAAATTGATTAACGTCGTATATTGACAAAATTCGACACATCGAATTTTTTAAATTCGACGTCAATTTAACGTCTCCCGATATGATGTCGTTCTCGAATTCAACGTGAAAAGCCAAAAATATTTGACGTTATACGTTGTTTTTGTACTAATGCATCTGCAATGAGGCCACAAACTTGTAAATCTATCGCAGACAATGAAAATCAGTCAGAACGAGGAACAAAACCAACAAACCCTAAATCGCACAATGAAAGCTCTAAATCACCACGCCACCCAAATTGAAACAAAACTACTCCAATGATTCTAATGATGATTGCATTTAGGATGGTGGAGGAACAAAACATGTTGTGTGGCTAATAGTGGAAGAAGTCATGGTCGCTCTTAAAATTTTTTGATGTGTTTGGAGAAAAGATGAGATTGTAGTTAGGTAAAAAAAAATGAAACAGGTCATCAAATCATTATTCATGTGAATATTATTATGAATATTAGTTTATTAAAGATTTAGGAATCGTCATGGAAAAAATCAAATTAAACAAAAAAATTACAAAAAATATGACCAAAAAAAAAAATATATATATATATATATATATTTTAAAATAATAACAGTATATTGTTAGTACTTTATTCAGAAAAAATTATCTATAATGAATAACACTGTGTGAGGATCTGGCAATATTTCCAATTCTATGTCTTAAGAAGGTTTCAGAACTTTTAAAATGGATTTGACATTTGGATTTAGACACTTTTTTTTCTCTTGAGAAAAGATTTGGTTTTACGAAACGAGGGTGTTGAAATGGGACCATATGACGGGGACAACGACCATTGAGGTTAAAAGGAAAGAGAAACTATGCTTGGAAAATAAGCATGTGACAGCTTGTTACGATATTAGAATATTATATTTATACATAATAAATATAAATAAAACTTTGAAATAAAATAATATTATTTTTAAGTATTAAAGAGTCATAAAATATACAAGGAAAATATTTTTCTAAGATTAGATCCATACTTAACAACTCACTGTTAGGAATATTTTACTCATTAAAAAATTATTTTTTGTATTTATGAAAAAGAATTAAAGAGATAAAATAATATATGTAAAATATGTTTAAAAGTTTATTGTTTTAAAGGAAAAGTATCCCATATAAAAGGAATGTTTAGTAAAACAAAATATAATATTACAATAACATCTAGTTGATCAATATATGCATGGAAATTTATAATTTAATAAAGTAGAGTGTTATATGATTAATCATCTTTATATTATTATTATTATTATTATTATTATTATTATTATTATTATTAATAAGAAGGTACTTAGAAAGACAATATTGTCTAACTCTTTTGAAATTTAATAATCGAATATTTAATAAATAGTTTTTATTGACTAAATTATCTAAAGGATATGATTGTTTAAAATAGTGTTGAATAACATAAACAAATCATTATTGATAAGTTGGAATAAGATACTATGTAACTTACAAATAATGTTTTATGAAAATTCGTTTAAAACTGTTTAAGATAAAACCTTATTAAACTTTGTATATAAATGCTATGTTACTCAAAATGAATAGACTTGTGTGCCAAAGGCTTAGTACAAAAAACATGTTTAAATGCTTTATAACGTTTAAAACATTAAATGCATGTATGTTTGTACTTTTTTGTGTGTAGTATTTTGTTTCTTTTTATTTGTGCAGATCAAGACAGTACCAAGTTTTATTCGAAAGTTTTGTACAACATCAGAAAGACATTACGAGATAGGAAGATATTCTTGCAATGTTTCCTTAATGTTTTTTGTTCTGAGGAAGTCGTACACACCATATCTGCTAAGAACATTGTTGCTCTGACGCTACCTAACACATGACTTCGTACCTAAAGGTTACCTGCTGATAACGGTCTCAAAACCGTTATTTTCATGCATAAATTTGATATTAAATCACACCCTTTGTAGCTTAAAATGAACTTAGAATCAAGTAAAACTCTTAAGTTGTCACATGAGAGTCAAAAGTTGTTTCTAGAGATATTATGCTTGTTTTGCAGGTTTTTGATGAAAATTGAAGATGACAATGAAGTAGGAAGGTCATAGACTCAAGAATGAAGGAGAAAAAGGAAGAAAAGAAGAGTCAGTGAACCGCTCAGAGGTAAATTCCACCGCTGAGCGTCCTAGTTCGAGGAAAAGTACTGTTTGGCGCCCAGGCGGTGACGCTGAGCGTCTAGAGCGACAAGAGGCAAACCGCTCAGCGGTCATTTTAGGCGCCTGGGCGGTGGCGTGTGTTGAGGAAAACCGCTGAGCGGCCAATTTTGGCACCTGGGCGGTTGTCTGTTTTTATATTTTAGATTTTGAGATCTTTCTGTTATCTTTTTGGCTTATATATAGCCCTAGTGCGAATCCAAATGTAATTCTTTTGGCAGAGAACAATGTCCACAGCAACTTTACACCTTTGGAGGAGATTTCTTGGATGCTTAGGCTCCACTTTATCAAATCTAGGGTTTGCTTTTTCATTCTTCCATTATATTTCATCTAGTTTCACCATGACTATGGTGAACTAAACCCTTTGTTGTTGGGGAACAATGTAATCTTTTGAAACTTTCATATATCCAAATTCTTGTTTACTTTATATGCTTGCATATGCTTGATTTATCAATTGTTGGGTTCTTTACCTGTATTTAATGCTTTTACCGTTTAACTCATTCGGTAGATGTTGTTTGTCTTTATTGATACGGGGACGTACAATAATGTCATGAACTGGGGAGAATTCCTTGATTATGTTAATACCGCCTAGGGATAGGGGTAAGACGATCAATTGTATTTTGCTTCCGCTTATCATGCATTATTAATTACTAGGGAAGGCTAGGGATAGTAAGCCGGTAATTAGTAATAGGCTCTTTTCACCAAGGGATTGGGTTAAGGGTAGACCAAGAAAGTTTGCATGACAATATGATAAATAAGCAAAGTAAATAAGAAGAGTAGATATATGAGGGTGGATATGATGAAATTGTAAACCCCAACAACCTCATTCATTCATAGTTTCTCTTAGTCAATTGAATTCCTGCATTTGCATGTTTATTTCTGTTTTGCATTCAAACCATTTAAACTAATTTTCTTTTACTCAAGTCTTAAACAATTTGTTTACATGAAAGATGAGGCCTTAAGAGTCCTCTGGGAAGAACAATATTGGGATTACCGATTTTTATTACTTGATACGATCTGGTACACTTGCCAGGGTCTTAACACCTGCTCTCTCGAAGTCAACTCTCTCTAACTAACAGATCTTTCACAAAGATATATAAAGAGGCTGGATGAAAAGAAGAATACAAGAATATATCTTTGAATATCACGTTGTTACTCTCTCTCTCTAAGCATCCATTATCTAATGCTTTCTTTGTAAAAGAAAAAGTTTTACAAGTCTTCAAATTTCTTTGTATTGAAATCATACTCTCTTCGAGATCTTTAATTTGTACTTGTTTTCTTAAAACACTCTTGTTATGTTTGTAAATTCAAAAAAGAATCAAAACACTTAGTTGTTTAGTTCAATTTAGTTAAACGGTCTAGTCAAAAAGACTAGTGTTGAACTAGGAGTGGGTAAACTCTTTTATGCATATTGGATAGTTTGTAAACTAGGAGTGATAATACTCTTTGTAATCTGTTAAAGATTAATAGAACCCCTTAAGTATTCTTATAAAAAACTGGACATAACTCAACTTGAGTAAACCAGTACAAAAATAAACTTGTCTTGTTTATTTGATTTCCTAAAACACTTTTCTAAAAACTATTTGAAAACTTAAGTGTTTAATATTTAATGCTGTCATTTAATTTTTACAAAAAAGCTTAAACACTTATTTACAAGAAAAATTTAAAAACTCGATTCTAGAGTTTTTACCTATGTTTCATTCATAAAAATAAACTACATAAAGCCACCGGATATATATGAAATTATATTTTAAATAAGCTTAATTAATTTTCAGTCGGTAAAATTTGAATAATTCCTTATTATTCCAAACTAAAATAATAATAATAATCGTTCAAGTTTTTTTTAACAAATGTAGAGAAGTGGAATTATGTTAAACGGTGGCAAAGTCGAATTAATTAAAATGATTAATAGTTGGATATTGCATAAAATTATTAATTAAAATAATACAATCAGAAATTCTTTAAGAGACGATAAAATAGCATGTCATATGAAAAGATTTTCAGATAATAAAAATGATTAATCTCAATCGAAGGACTAACTTAAAATACTTACTCAAGAATTTATTAAAATTCAAGTAATCATATTTTTAAAATATCATAATTATTATATTCTAAACATGTTAATTATCAAGTCATTTTTCCTTAAATTTATTATCACATCTGTAATGATTATTGTAACTACCATTATCTTTATTGTGTGATAACAACTATAAGATAATATGCAAACCATAGTTTCCATGATAAACGACTATTAAAACGAGATTAGAAGTGATAATGATAATAAGATACTTAATACTTTCAATTTTTTTTTATGATAATAAGAAATAATAAAATATTATTATTGCTATTATTATTATTATTATTATTATTATTATTATAAAATTAAATTAAAAAAAATTAATTTTATTGTAAAAAGCTTTTATTTACTATATAGGTAGTGTTATAAATAAAAAAATAGTTAACCCACAAAAAATGTTAAATTTAAAGAAACATACACTTAAAAGTAAACGTAATAAAATAATCATTTTAATTTTAAAAGAATTTTATTAAAAGAATAAAATTAAAAAATAAATAAGAACACCATAAAATAAAATTCCTTTTATGATAAGAACATACCATGAGTCCATGTGTTGTACTTTTGATTCTAGTGTTCAAAAAGGATGGCTAATGGAGAATGAGTTCTGATTGTAGAGTCATAAACAACATCACCATCAAGTATATGCATATAATTCCCACAACAGAGAATGAAAAAGACTTTGTGCTTGTTGTTGTTGACTGATGTTCTAAGATGGCACACTTAATACCTTGTAAGAAGGTGGGTGATGCTTGTCATGTGGCTGACTTGATTTTAAAGAAATAGTTAGACTGCATGGACTACCAAGGAGCATTGTGAGTGATAGGGATACTAAATTCCTTAGTCACTTTTGGAGAACCTTGTAGGGGTAAGATTAGTAATAAATTGTTATTTTCTACTACTTGTAACCCACAAAATGATGGTCAAACTAAGGTAGTCAATAAGACTTTAGGCACATTTCTTAGAACTGTCTTAAAGAAAAATCTTATGTCGTGGGAAACATGTTTTGCCTCATGTTGAGTTTGCTTATAATAGGAATATCCATAGCATAACTAATTTTTCACCTTCTGATATTTTGTATGGATTTAACCCTTTGAATGCTCTTGATTTGCTACCTTTGCCTAACATTTCTATGTTTAAGCATAAAGAAACACAAGCTAAAGTTGAGTATGTGAAGAAGTTGCATGATCAAGTGAAAGCTCAAATTGAAAATAAAAATGAGAATTATGCAAGGCAAGCTAACAAAGGTATAAAGAAGGTTGTCTTCCAACCTGGAGATTGGGTTTGGGTGCACATGAGAAAGGAAAGGTTTTCGAAACAAAGGAAATCAAAGCTTGAGGAATGGTCCATTCTAAGTGCTTGAAAGAATAATGATAATGCCTACAAAATTGATCTGCCTAGTGAATATAATGTTAATTGAACTTTTAATGTCTTTGACTTATATCTTTTTGAAGTGAATGAAGAATCTGATTTAAGGATAAATCCTTCTCAAAAGTGTGAGAATGATGAGGACGTGACCATCAAAAAGGGAAAGGATCCACTTGAAGGACTTTGAGGACCTATGACACAGAGTAAGGAAAGCAAAAGAAAATCTTCAACAAGTATTGTCCATATTAATTGAATACAAGCCTAAGTTTCAAGAAGAAAAGAGTAAGATGGTGAATTGCATCATGGCCCAAACGAAGGAGGAATAAAGCTCTATGCTACTATTTTTTTTTCTTTTAAGTTATTAGTTTTGTTTCAAATAATGGTACAATTCTATAAAATTGACTGACGGAATTATGTTTTGGGATAATTAATTATTAGGCTTTAGTTTGGTTTTATTTTCAAATTGTAATATGGGCCCAATTGGAAATTTAGTCACCAGCCCTTATAAACTTAACCTTTTTCATCAAAGAGACATGTGAAGGTTTATGCAGAAAACAAATTAGGGTTTTATCTCTTCTATCTTAGTAATTGTGATTCTCCTAAGTTCTTGAGTGATTCAAGATCCCTTGGTTGTATCAAAGGACTTTCCATCCCTCGTGTGTTGTCTCCCCTGGAAAGAGTGATTTTTTTCTTCCATTTTTCATTTTTCACTTTATTTTTCTTTCTTCTCCCGGATTATAGAAACTCAATTCTGCCCAATTTATTTCATAGTAATAACTTATGTTTACGTGTCCAAATTAAGTATTTCTTAAGCCAAAATTGAACTTAAGTAGTTTTCAACTCGTTTTGAAAACACCCAAATCAGAATTTTGTAGCTTGAGATATCAATGTTTCTAAAATTTTGTGAACTTTTTCATTAAATTTCCCAAAAAAATTTAAGATTCTAACCCTAAAAATCCTAAATCAATTTTCTTTTCAAAATGGAATTCATATATATATATATATATATATATATTTATTTATTTATTTATTTATTTATCCTAAAAGATGACAAAAACTACAAATTTATAAACTTAAAAAATTAAACTGATCAAATCAAATATATAAATTTCTAATCCGAACATTATTATTATTTGTTATAAATATGAAATATAGGTTTTATATTCAAAGATATGAATTTATTTTAAATTTTCAATTACATAAAGATATTAATTTAGCCTGTAATATTTATACTAGTAAATATAGTGAGAAGCATAGCGCTAAAAAAACTTAATATATGTTCTATGTAATGATAGTTTAGATATCTATTTACACATTTAGAAATAGTTAATATCTAGCACTTTTGTAGACAGTAGGTCTTAAGTATAAAAAATATACTTTTATAGTGTTGAGTCTCAAATTATTTTTGTAAAAATGATTTTATTAAAATTGATATTCAAATGACCATGTACTTAAAATAATGAAAATGAATTAAAATTCTCTAAATACTTTCATAATTATATGTTCTTTTTATTAATTATCTTATCGGGATATTGAGCGTGGATTTGCAGATAGGTGACAAGATTCTAACGTTGGCTTTGAGAATTCTTGTTGGTCGAAATGAGATTCCTTGTTGCTTAGAGAGGGGAGATCCACCTCCAAAAGACTCTTAAGCGCTCAAGTAAGTAATAAAGTTTAAGATCTTTATGAATATAGTGAGTATGAGTAATTATGAAGTGAGTATTCCTTAGAGAATGTTAGTTGTATTTATAAGATCAACATGGATCGTGGGCGTATGTTCATATTGGAATAATACTTACCTCAATCATATAATAACAGTGTAGTTAATAATAACAGAATGATAAATAATAATCATAACATCAAATTGTTGGGATTAGTTATTATATAGTATGATCGTCCGGTCAACCAAAGAACCAGGTGGTTAACCAGCCTACGGTCCCATGTGAGCCGGTTGACAAACCGATTGGTCGGACTAAAAGTAGAGTTAACATTAAGGATAAATATATTAACCCTAAGCTAGACCATTACCGTTTGGGATGTAATTATGCCAACACTAATGAGAAGCCCATCTCAAAATCTATAAATATAGGTTTATAGTATTTAGGTAGTTGGTTACATTTTACACATTTATTGCTAGCATTATCAGAAATACACTAACTTTAGAACCAAATTGTTTTCTGCAGGTAGTACTCTGGTTCGATCGAATGACAGCTAGTGTGGTGTGGAGGAAGAACTTTGACCTAAGCTTGGAAATTGGAGACCTTTCGGAGAAGCAAGCTTAACCTCGACCCCTTAAATCGAAACACTTTGGCGCCCACCATGGGGCCTAAGGACATACGAAGAAACTTAATGGTGACCACAAGAAACATGGGCGATTAGTAGGATCCTATGGACAACGTGCATTCTAGTGCTGGAATGCCGAGTTATTCTTGCTTCTATAATCAAGTATCGGGATGCCGAGTCTCTTTTGCTTTCATACTTAGATATTGGAACATTGAGTTGTTGTTGCTTCTATATTGGGATGTCGAGCTTCCCTTGTACTCAGTCTGGTGATTTACTTTAACTTGAATAGTTCGGTATCTCCTTTTCAATGTTGTTTGAGTAACATAATGCTTTGCCTTGCTTTGAGGGTTTTTGTGTGTCTCAGTTGGAGGGCTTTTGTTGCTATCTAACTAACTTGGGTGCCACTTAATGAACATATTTCCACGTGCTTATCTATTCTTGAGGTTTGTCTTGAGATGACCTCAATGATTCTTCTACCTTATGGGCTCTGTAATGGAGGGGATCCATAATGAAATATGATTTGTCCTGATTAGGTGAAAACTTTTTACTTTATAGCCAAACTTTTCTCCAAACTAGTTGTACCTTCTGCACTGTTCTTTCTTAGATCCAAGTATTGCAACACTAGATACGTAATATGATAACATAGTCGGGCACTAGAGCACCAAGTATTGGAAAGATGAGAACCTACTCTTACTTGGTCATTGGGAAGTTAGGCTTCTACTATACTCACTAAAACCCTCATGTACTCTTGTACTTGGCCCTAGAACATCGAGCTAATATTTTACTCGGGCACTAGATTTCCAAGTTTACTCCTATATTTGGACACTGGAATGCCCACTTTGTTTTTGTAATTGGGCATTGTACCGACTAGTTGATCTTGTGTTCACTGAACTTTTTTTGTACTTAGGTATTGGAACACTGAGTTTCTCCTGTACTAGACTGTTGGGTTGTCCCTGTGCTAGATATTGTCACTGAACTTTTTTTTGCACCAAGGTCAAGTTGCCTAAATGTCGAGTTGCTCCAATGTCTCTGGTCATTAGATTTCTTGTTGTGTTCAAGCACTTGAACTCCAATGCATTTTTGTTCTCAGATACTGGAACATCAAATTCCTTTTAACTAGGCACTGGTACACCATTTTTTTTGTTGGTACTCGGGCACTGTAATGTTAGGCTTCTTTAATACTCACACATTGAAATGTCGTGCTTCTCTTGTATTCCAGTACGTGCCAAATTTACTTTTTTTGTGCTCCAGAACTGTAATTATGGGCTTTTGATTAGTCTGGAGGGTTCATTCTTGCAGTCCTTTGTCTTCAGGCCTTACCTTTGTTAGGTAATCGGAACCAACCACCCATTCACGTCAATGAGGTAGCTTACAATATCTTTCGGACCTTTAGGAATCCTGTTATAGTCTACCCTACTGCTTTGGACATTTTAGAGATCAAGATTATTGTGTGTGATGTTGCGCTATTCAAACAAAGTTAGGCAA
Organism: Vigna reflexopilosa; assembly: GCA_027742785.1. Lineage (NCBI taxonomy): Eukaryota > Viridiplantae > Streptophyta > Magnoliopsida > Fabales > Fabaceae > Vigna > Vigna reflexopilosa. The sequence continues at coordinate 47,600,699 of CM050911.1, read as the reverse complement.
TTGCTCATTGGGCTTTCCTTCAATGTGTTAAGTTTCAAATTCTTTTACTCAAGCATTGAATTATAGTGCAACTCTCTATTTTGTCATTCCATAACTTTGAGATCTAAATTAGCTCGAAGATTTTCTTCATTGTGTTCTTCATCAAAATGTTATCTTGTCGAGCTCTAGTAGCGAATGAACCTATTTTATGACTAAGAATGGTGAAGGTCAAAGCTGCCCATTCACTTAGGGATGCTCAAATAGCAACATTGGGTGCTCTATGCCGAGTTGGCTCGTATTTGTATAGGTCAACCTTTATGTTTTTCCGGTTTATCATGAAACTTGGGAATTTTCCACCTCCTACATCAAAAACATAATTTTTTTATATTTAAAATCATATCATGGTAGCATACCTCGCTGAAGGAGCTGTATGCTCTGACGACTAAGGTTTGTGGCCGAGCTTTATCCTTTAGAGGTTGATTTTCGCAACCGAGAGTTTTTCTCTCATGGCCAATCGAGTGACATGTCAATCATCATACATTCGAGGTATTATTCGCTTTGAAGCAAAGAACTTCGTCATGATTTTGTCTTTAAAAGGCATCTCAAAGGGTGGAAAGAGGAAGAAGTATTTAAACTGTGTTAGGCCTCAACTTCTAAGCCATGTGGAACTATTGAGTATGGTAGGAACATAAGCCCATTAAACGAGGTTTGAGGAGAATGGCTAGTCATCCCTAATAGAGGGCTTAAAAGATTGAATGATCCATTATCGGCTCCACTGTGGGCATTAATGTTCTGATCTTAAGTCCATCAAGAAACATTGTTTGGGTTAATCTTCATACGTCTGAGGTATTGTCCACTTTGGAGCGTGAAACTCCATCACGATTTTTTCATCAAAAGGAACCTCAGAGGGTGGAAGGAGGAAGGACTATTTAAATTGCCTTAGGCCTCAACTAAGAGATGTGGGACTATTGGGCATGGTAGGAACATAAGTCCCGAATCAAGGTCTAAGGATAGTTGTTGGAACAATCGATACCGATTTTGTGCAGCGAAATTAAAACAGATACGATTATTAAAAGCGGAAAACGTGTTACAGTTAATAAAATGATTCCTTTAGCAATTTTAATTTTCTTATAAAACTTTTATCAAACAGTTGGTGTGCTAAAAGTTTCAGTTCTAAGAACTGTGGAAAACACTATTTATAGCCTAAGGTTCGTGCAAGGTCAGAAACTAAAAAGACATCTCCCAACTACTAGTGATAATCGATTATCATAAGTGATAATCAATTATTTGTGTCCGTTATGAGGTTTTCAAAAAGTGATAATTGATTATCTTGAGAGATAATCGATTATCTGCGCGACCTGGACAATATTAAATCAAACAGTGATAATCGAATATCCTGTGAGATAATTAATTATTTGCGCGAGCAACTCTTTTCTAATTTGGCTTGTGATAATCGATTATCACTCAAGATAATTGATTATTTGCACAACGACTCCCTAAAAAGGAAAACTTCTAAGTACTTTTACATTATCAAAATTAATCCCATACAATTGTTTCTACAAAGAATGCTTTTAATCATTTACACGAGGATCTTCTAGGCTTCACGTCTTCACTTGCATCATCATCAAAATTACTTCAAAGCATCAATGCTTCTCATTAGTAAATTACTAGTCATACCTAATTGAGGGCTTAAGGGACCGAAGGTTCCATTATCGGCCTTGTTGTTGGTGCCAATGTTTCAATCTCAACCCCATCGAGTGAAATCGTTAGGGTTAATCACCATACATCCTAGGTATTGTTCACTTTGGAACATGAAACTCCATCACGTTTTTTTGCTTAAAAATTGCCCCAAGAGGTGGAGGAGGAAGGAGTATTTAAATTACCTTAGACCTTAACTCCTAAGCAATATGGACTATCAAGTGTGGTAGGAACATAAGCCCCCCAATCGAGGTCTAAGGAAAATGGTTGGTCATCCCAGTGGAAGGCTGAAGGGACCTAATGTTCCACTATCGGTCCAAAGGTGGGCACCAAATGATCTTACCAGGATCTTAAGCGTGGATTTGTGTGGACAAGTGGCAAGATCATAACGGTAGCTTTAAGAGCTCTTGTTGATTAGAATGAGATTCCTTGTTACTCTGAGGGGAAAAATTCACCTACAAAAAACTCTCTAATACTTAAGTCAATAAGAGAGTTTATGATCTTTATGAATATAATGAGTATGAGTTATTATGAAGTAAATATTCCTTAGAGAATACTAGTTGTATTTCATGTTCCTATTCAAATTATACTTACTCCAAACATATAATAACAATGTAGTTAATAATAAAAAAATGACAATTAATAACCATAACACCAAACTGACGAGATTATTTATGATATGTAGATATGACCAAATAAATATTGAATTAGTCTGCTTCATAATAAAAACATTTAATGATCCATATTAGACCATACTTTTTAATATCTATTGGACCGAATGAAAACACTAATAAAAAAATACTTAAATTAACTTATTATTTCATGAACTCTAATTCAATTAGCCATTTAAATTTTATTCAAAGAAAATTTGGATGATGTTATAGTAAATTAAAATACTCAGCATAAATAAAGTCCAAAGAGTAAAAAAGGCGTATGAGGTAGTTCGTAATATGTAGGATAAAAAAATTATTTTAGTAAAATATAACATTAAAAAGGATAAACTATTATTCTTTTTTTCAAAATAACTAAGTTAGGTCAACGGCAAGAAAGTAAGGAGGGGAATCATAAGGCAAAACCGACCGAAAGCTGGGTCACTTTCTAATCGATATTTAGTCGGTGTGCGTCATACAATAATTATGGCCTAACAGTTGTCGTATTTAATGAAAAAAAAAGTGTAGTTTTCATCTAATAAAATTATATATATATATATATATATATATATATATATATATATATATATTATGTATGTTTGTGTTTTTCTTTTTAAACATGGATTCTTATTACGTTTTGCTAGAAGATATTTTTATTCTAAAATTTGAAAATTAAAAACATATTTAAGGAGTATTGATTTTTAATAGCTGCGTCTCTTTTAGCTCCTTTAAATTCGAATACCTAGAGTAAATGAATACATAGATTTATATTTAAATTCCATGAAGAAAAATCAATTAAAAGAAATGAAAGGTAAAGACTTCAAAGAATTGGTAATACTGATATAAATGAAAAAAAAAACAAAAACAAGAAAAAAATCATAGAGGCGTGAAGAATAAAATTGATGAAACTTATAGAATGATTTTTTGTTTATTAGTTATGACTTAGGTGTTACATAAAAGTGTTTATATAATATGTTTTTCATTTTGTATAAAGTGTTTACCTATTATTTTTCACCTTGATTATATCCTTAAGTATTTCTATTTATAGGTTTTGTTAATGGTTACTAACAGTAAAAAATCCTTGTTGAATTTTTATTCTGTGTTCGTTGTTAATTTAAAACTATGAATAAAATGTCATCTAATCTTTGACACATGTTAAATATTTGTTTCTCTATCGTTCTACCAATATTTTATTGATAATGACTTTTGATTAAGTGCTTTCAATATATTTTAAGTTACTCAATAAGATATAATAGTATATTATGAATTTCTATTTTGAAAAATTTGTAAATCATCTTTATCTTATTCCACAATTTATATATATATATATATATATATATATATATATATATATTTATATATATTTAGTGTCTAAAAGTCGGATAATAAGGTATTAGAAATAACTTTATAGGTTAAAACAAAGAAAAATCTATCTAAAAAAACTCTTTGATACTTAAGTAAGTATGAGTTATGAATATTTTTATAATGTAAGTAAAATAGGAGAATATGAGTGAGTTATACTTTCTGGTTGGCCTCCTTATAAAAAGCTTAATATGGTTGTTGTGTGAAGTATCTAAGGTGTAATGATGAACAATCATCCCAGAAATGAAAGGCTACAACGATTATATGATATAAATGCATGTTATGAGTAAAATTGTTTAGCTTTAATGAGTCATTAAGGCCTTTTTATTGGTTGGGAATGTACATAAGACCCCAAGCTTGAAAATTTTTACGAGCATAATGACATGACTTAACTTGTTAAGAGTTTGATCGAGTTGAGGTTGGCTTACTCATGTAGGTGGAATGAACCTTGTAGCGACGATACTTACCTCAATTTGAATTTAACCACTCTTGGTATCAATCCTAGACAATTGTCTATAATGTTTAATTCAATTGAGTTAACTAATAAAAGTGTTTTAATTCACTTTTAAATATTCAAACACAATAAGTGTTTTGATTACAAGAACAAATTTAAATTACTCTTAAAGAGAGAATAAATTGAATACAATGAAATCTGATAACTTGAAAGACTTTTTCTTCTTCTAAGAATAGTCTCAAACAATGTAAGCTTTTAGAGTGAATAACAACGTAATGATTCAATGATAGCAGAAGTTCTTCTTTTCTCTTTTTTGAGTACTCCTTATATAGCTTTCTTCGAGAGATGATCATTAGTAAGAGATAGTTGACCTCCTTAAGAGTAGGTGGCTATCTGCATCTTGGGAAGAGCAACATTGCTTTAGCAGTGACAGCTTGTACGACTATGGCAGGACATAAAGCTTTAGAGAAACATTTCAGGATTATCTTCTTATTTCTCAATGTCTTTCTAATCCATGTGCAATGCTTTTGAGTAAAGCTTGGTGTTGTTATTATCTGCATAGATAAAGACAGAAAAAGCAAAGTAGACAAAGGTATTGTACATTCATGCATTTAATGTTCTTACGTTTAGAAAGTGTTTGAGCATGATTGATGATCATTATTTTGTACTATTCGCACAACTTTTCGCACCAAATTGTATTAATGAATTGTGTTTATTTCTCCATTATTGTCTCATTTTCACTATTTAGGCTTAATTTGACTAGTAATTCTTACTTTAATTAATTTGAATTATTTGGGCTTAATTATTCCAATTATTATTTGCAGGACAATTTTGGGACAATAAGAGTGTGGCCACGTCATTTTCCATTATCCACATCAACATTATAGTTTAATTTCGTTTTAAATTCTTTTTAATTTTGTAATTGGGTCAAACTTTAGGACTTTAGGCCCATTTTTGGTAAAGTAGGAGAAGCTCGTTTAGAGGACATTTTTGTCTTAGGGTTTGTATATACCCAAATCAAATTTAGGAAATACATCTCTTCTCCATTCTTGTTTTCCAGTCGACCCCCCCCCCTCCCCCCCTTCTTTTCCTCTTCTCCTCTTTCATTTTCGTTTTGATGGAAGTTTAATTGAGTTGGGTTGGTAATTGGAATGATTGTGATGTTTGCTTGAGGTTTTTGGACCGTTTTGAAGGTGTTGTTCTTGCCTTGCATGGGGTCAATTCGGTTTTGTGCTTGCAATTAGGTATACGCTTAGTTGCTTAATTGATGTTTGATTTTTGCTTAGTTAATTAGACTATGTGCAGAATTGATTAGACTTGTGCAATGTGTTTGCTTAATTCACGTTTTTGAAGACCGGATTAACCTTCGCTTAGTTGGTTAACTCATGTTGGATTAGGGGTAAGAATAATGTTTAATTGTTGTCAATCTGTGATAGGAAGCATTGTAATTAATCTAGAAGTCAGCCTGTTTTAATCTGTGTTTAAATTCGTGTTTAATAGATTCATTTCAGTTCACAATTCTACTTACAACCCCCCTCCTCACCAAGTGTTTGATCTAATGAGTGAACCAAATGTTCGTCCTTCAGAGACGACCTATGGAATTACTATTCCTTGACATATGGAATTACTTGCTGGCACATTGAAATTCGCCAGATTATCGTAATAAACGTGTTACTACCCAAAGGAATGGAACTTTAGAAAAAGGGTGAGTCCCTGTATACAGGTGGATTAATCAGTGTTCACAGCCATGTCATTCATATGGTAAACCTTCATTCCTTTTGTATCCATTACATATAACTTATGTATTTTAAATTTGATGTACATATATAACTCCATATTCTGTTACAAGCATAAGAGTTGGGACGGGTTGTCCACGTTGATGAGGTTTTCCAACAAACTCATCTTCGGAAGGGATCTGGCCAGTTCGTTGATGAAAGGTCTTGGAGGACCCATGTAAGAAAACAATTTTAATATTAATTTCTCTAAACTTTAAAGTTATTCTACTATATCCTTTACTGTGACTATGCATCATGTTGAACATGAAGAATTTTCAAGTAGACTTTCACAAGTTAAATCCAAGCATGGGTCATGTCCTGATACATCAGAAGAGCGTAATGATCATGATGACATGCTTGGGTCGATGTCATTGCTGAGAAGAAAAAAGGATGAGTCTGTGGGGCATGAGAACCTTCTACAAATTACATTATAGGAAGAGGTAGTATCAAGCACCAATCATCTTCTTCCACCAATGCTGACGACATCATTGTCCAACTCACACAATGGCTAAAAAGAGGTGACGAGGAATAAAATGATTTGAGACAAGAGTTTGCCAGTTTCAAACAAGTGTTCATGAGATTGTTTTTCGAGTCTTCACAACCTGACTCCATTGTCACTCTGACCCAACTACAACCCTCTCCACCACAATTCGTCCATGACCAGCCCACATCAGTCCAACCCATACTAGTCCAACCACCTTCAGAGTAACAGAACGATGAACAACAACAAAACCATGAAGATGATGAGTATTTAGATTATTAGTTATTTATGTTTATGAACACATACTTATTCTATACCTATGATGGTATTTACATGATTCTTATGTTTTATAAACATATAATTTCTTTATGTATATATATAAGATGGTGTTTACATGATTCCTATGTTTTATAAACATATGAATTGTTTGTGTATATATATGAACATGTTTGGTTGGATATTGTGATTTTAGAAATTGTTCTTCATATTGAACAAAAACATTGAACTTAGATTTTGGGATTGGATGTTCTTTATTGTAGGTTTGATTGTTTCATTGTGGGGTAAATAATAAATGTACATTGCACGTGAATCTGCCACAACGTTATATATCATTTTGTAATTATCAGCAGATATATCCTTCAGTAATTACCCGTGGATATATACTTCAATAATTATTGACTGATATATCATTTAGTAATTATCTACAGATTTTTTTTGTAATTACTTACAAACTATATTCGTCGATAATGGTTATCGACAGTGAAATGTCCAATGAATTCCTAACTTACAATAATCCATTAAAAAACATACATTACCAAAGAGAGAATTGGTTATTTTCGATGAATTATATATGTTGATAATTCTTGTTTTTTTATAGTGTATAAACTAGTTTTATAAAATTACGTTGGGTTTAAAATTTAATCTTATAAAATTGATAACTTTATATAGAAAAATTATATATAAATATTTTAATGAAATATTACAAATAAAATTTATTTATGTAAATAAATATATTTGAATTTTTAAATATAGTATATTTATTATCTCATATTACTTAATCGTAAAAAACTTTCTTTCCATTCATCGATATATATTTCTTAATTAATATTATTTAATAAAGTAAAATAAAATAAAAAGTTATGTCATTGAATTAATTTTACTTAAATATTAAACATGATTAGTAGTGTAGGTACATTGACGTATAAATATTCTCTCTCCGTATTTTGAAGTGAGGAGAAATTTGAAAAAGGATTTGACTTTTTTATTATATTGGTTCAACTAAACGAAGAAAATGATGCACATGCTTTGTTTAAAATATATAATAGTCAATAAATAAACCCATATAATATAATGCATAGATTTATTGTTGGATATGGTTTTGAAAAAAAGTGAAAAACAAAGAAAAGAAAATCTAGAGATTTCTCACTAGCTATTAGCTTCTATTCCATATGTTTCAGGTTCATCGTGGTTCACAATTTTGTTCAACAATTATTATATACCTTTTTCTCATTTTCATCTTGAATCACAAGTTAAGGCGGCATATATGCTACAAACTGCGGTGTACTTTTAATTTACATTTGGAATAGAAAAAAGACAACTAAATGACGAATGTTATATACACAGTAAAGTTTCTTGGAAATTGATGTTCTAGGTATATAACATCAACAACCATGTATCGGAATCTTACTCCAGGAGAAGTTTTAATATTTTTTCTTTGGTAATCGAAAAAAGATTAAAGTCTCACGTATACTAAAAATAGTGTCCAATTAAAATACAACAACCATCATGTTATACATTGATTATGTAGGATTAAATTAGGTTTTAATTTTAATTTTAATTTTTCTTAAGAATCTATGTTTAATTGTATGTTTCATCATGTAACATCCCAATAAAGGATAATTACCCTTAACCAGAATTGATCACATTTACAGAGTTAAACAGTGCAGTCTTAAAATTTACAGTAGCAGCTCAAAAATTTAAAACTGAACCAACATTACAGTGCAGCGTTCAGAATTCAACAAAATACAGAACCAGTTCAGTATTTACAACTCTGCAAAACTATATACAGAAATCCCAAAATACAGTACAGAAAATCTAAAACTGCTACGGAACTAGTCCCTACTGCTCCGATTTAACTTCAACTTCTACCAAGTTGGCATCCTCCAAATTTTCTTCTTCCAGCATTGATTCCAGGGGTGCCTCACCATCTGCTCACATCCACAACGGATGATCATTGCATTGACAAGACGGACATACAGAACAATAGACAACACAAGGAAATTGCAAGGGTAAGCTTAGGTAATTTAATTCAATACAATCAACATAACTTAACATATAAAAGCAGTCATACAGTTCATACAATATTAACCACATATCCACGCATACAGTAAATCATCCAAATTCTCATAATTAAAGACTGTCCGGACTGTATGATCCATGTATCTACAGGCGTTCCTGCACCCGGGTGATGTAGTAACTGGAACATCCATCAGCTGCCACCCGAGGTTAACCCTATCAGTCCAAAGTACTCAATAGGACTAGGGCCTCCTGCCATTCCCACGCATGACCTACTCCCCTCTACATGAGGATGAGCACTCACGGAATATCAGGATGAACAGCCATCAGCAGCTTTACCATGATCATACTACACTACTTCTCATATTCACATTATAGAGACGTTCCTCCTTGGAACGCTCATTCACAATCCAATTCAATAGAGTTCATTCCAATTACCAATCGCACATAATAACCATTTCTCTTATTTCAGATTTTCATTCTGTGTCCCACTCTCTTAATTTAAATACAAGTTATTCTTTAATAGATCAAGGTGACTGTATTACATAGCACTGAAGCCTCGTTTCTGAACAAAAGAAACGAATCTTTATTCATTCACGGACGTTAAGAACACTTAAGAATTTAATTGAGATTGAGTAAAAAGATCTGATTAATACTTAGTATAATTCTAAGTATAATACTGGAGGTTGAATAAAAAGGATAAATATAATTTAGATATGTTTAAATACATACCCAGAATATGATAAAAATTCAGATACAACACTGCAATTGAAAGACCGAACGTTAATTAACAGTTTGGACGACCACCATATACGTTCGTTCACGAAGCAATGATCAGACGAGCGTTCGGTTACAAAACCGAACACTGCTTAGGACGAACGCCAGGTCAATGACCAAGCACCAAATAAGGACGAACGCGCATTTGAACGAACGTGCATTTGAACGAACGTTCGGTATCAGACCGAACGCTAACTAGGACGAACGCTCGATCTGAGACCGAGAGCTCATTTTGGACGAACGCTCAATCTGAGACCGAGAGCTCATTTTGGACGAACGCTCAGTATAATACTAAGCGCTGCTTATGACGAACGCTGGTAAACAAAACCGAGCGTACTAATACTCTTCAATTTATTTTTAAATGGTTGGACACGCTAAGCTGAGCCGAACGCTCAAACCTAACTCTTCACAAGAAGACGCTCGTTCTCGATCAGAATCCTCTCCAAATGAAAGAATTCTTACTCTAAGTTATTTTCCAGTGAAACCGAACGGTATAAGACCGTTCGATGACGAGCGTACATCATCAATCAGAGAAGATCAGATTTCCAGATTTTTCATTTCCATTAACTTCAAAATTTTCATACGATTCATAACTTAGAATTTATCTTCCACATAAATCTCATACATTACAGAATTCATATTATCATCTCATAAATACAGAATCTTCCATTTTCCAGTTTCAAACATATCATTATCAACATACAGTTCAGATCAGTATCATTCCAAATTATGCAGAAATCAATCACATTACAACTCATACATCTCATACACTGCATAATTTCACACAACATTCCTGATATACATCTATTTCCAATTCTGCTCATTCACGCATATTCAAAATTCATATATTGCATACATTTCAGACATCCAGCACAATTCATTACTGTCATACAGATCAAACATATATTAAATTAAATTACTAAAGCTTCCCTTACCTGTTATTGCAGTGTACTTCAAAATGCTAGAGTTTCACTCGTTCTCTCACAGCTTCTATCCAGAATTTCACCCCACAATTTCCACTTAATCTAAGATACCAAAAATCATTAACAGATCAGACTTCTAATCATGCATGCAACCAGAATTTTGGTTCGCATGAACTAAATGGACAATTATGCAGAAACGAGAACTTACCAGTTCAGTTCTCAGTTCTGTTCGGATCCAATTGATGCTCACGGCGCAGGGAAAGTTTCTACTGGGTCTGAAATGAGATTAGAAAAGATGATGATGAGTTACTTCGGAGAGGAGATGAAAACGGTTTAGGGAGGTTGCAGAGAATTTGAGATTTAGGATTTTCAGAGAAGAAGCTGAAACATGCAAGAGGAAGAGGGAGAGTTTTCAGAATTATTTTTCTCTCTTCCCATGCAGAATTAACTCCCCAACCTCCATACGCCACTTGTCTTCCACTAGCATTCTCAGAATGCTCCAACCGTGCCACATGGCAGGCACATGCAGAGTGAAAGTGAGTGGAATTTGACGTGTCCAGGTGCATTCAGAGTGTGATCAGAGGGTTGATTAGTGTATTAATTATCAGGTTCTCACATTCCCCCTAACTACAAAAATTTTCGTCCTCGAAAATTCTAAAGCTTACCAGGGAATAGGTGCGGATACAATTCTCTCACAGCCTCTTCAACCTCCCATGTTGAGTCACCAGTCTTTGCATTCCACACCACTTTCACGAGACGAACATCCTTTCCTTTGTAGAGTCTGGTGCGGCTGTCTTCCACACATACAGGTTGCATCTCCAGTGTCCTGTCTGGGTGAATTTGGATGTCTTCTAACTCCAGTACGTGTGATGGATCAGCTATATACTTCCGGAGCTGAGAAACATGAAAGACTGGATGAAGGTTGGACAGTTGAGGTGGTAAAGCCAATTCATACGCCACTGCTCCAATCTTCTTCAGAACTTGATAAGGTCCAACGTACTTGGGAGAAAGCTTCTTTGGACGAAGGATTCTTCCCACACCAGTGATTGGATTCAACCTCAGGAACACGTGATCTCCAGCAGCAAATTCTAAGGGTCTTCTTCTCTTATCAGCATACGATTTCTGCCTGCTTTGGGAAGTCTTCAAACGCTCTTGGATCAGTTTTACTTTCTCTGTTGTTTGTTGGATTAATTCAGGTCCAGTTACTGCAGTTTCACCTTCTTGGAACCAACACAAGGGAGTTCTACACTTTCTTCCATAAAGAGCTTCAAACGGTGCTATTCCTATGCTTGCTTGATAACTGTTATTATACGTGAATTCAACAAGCGGCAGAACTTCATCCCATACTCCCATATGATCTATAACGCAGGTCCTCAACAAGTCTTCAAGAGTCTGGATGGTTCGTTCAGATTGGCCATCCGTCTGAGGGTGATAAGCAGAACTCATTTGCAGTTTGCTTCCCAATTCTCCTTGCAAAGACTGCCAAAAACGAGATGTGAATCTCGTGTCCCGATCTGATATAATGCTTGAAGGAACTCCATGCAATCTAACAATCTCTTTAACGTACAGCTTGGCCAAATTTGTCATGGACATCTTCAAATTAACGGCCAGGAAGTGGGCACTCTTAGTTAATCTATCAACAATCACCCAAATTGAATCATGGTTTCGGACTGTACGTGGCAGATGAGTCACGAAATCCATAGAGATGCTATCCCACTTCCATTCTGGAATTTCCAATGGATGCAGCAATCCTCCAGGTCTTTGATGTTCAGCTTTGGCTCTTTGACAAGTTAAGCAAGAGGACACAAAACGTGCAATGTCACTCTTCATCCCAGGCCACCAGAATGACAAACGAAGGTCCTGATACATCTTAGTCATGCCAGGATGCATGCTAAGACGGCTGTGATGTCCCTCCTCCATTATGATTCTCTTCAGCTCACTGTCATTTGGAATACACGTTCTACCCATATAGCGCAGTAAACCATCCGTTCCAGTATTGAATTCCTTAGCCTGATTTGTGCCAAGCACGCTCAAGATCTTCACCAATTCTGCATCCTCTCGTTGCTTCACTCGGATCCGGTCGAACAAATTACTGGAGAATCTAAGATTACAGCATCTGATAACGTTCGTTCCTACATCAAACTGTAATCTTAGATCTCTAAAGCTTTCCACCAAATTCAGCTCCTTCACCATCATTGCAGAAACTCTTACGGCCTTCCTACTCAAGGCATCAGCCACCACATTAGCTTTTCCAGGATGATACAACAGTTCAAATTCATAATCCTTCAAGAATTCAAGCCACCTCCTTTGCCTCATATTCAATTCCTTTTGATCAAAGAGATACTTGAGACTCTTGTGATCACTAAACACTTGAAACGTTGCACCATACAGATAATGCCTCCAGATTTTTAATGCAAACACGACTGCTGCTAGCTCCAAGTCATGTGTGGGGTAATTCTTCTCATGAATTTTTAACTGCCTGGAAGCATAAGCCACTGCCCTCCTTTCCTGCATCAGTACACAGCCCAAACCTTGATATGATGCATCACAATACACTTCAAAAGGCTTGGCCGTGTCTGGAATGACCAACACAGGAGCACTCGTTAATTTCTTCTTCAATTCCTGGAAGCTCTCCTCACATCTATCTGTCCAAGCAAACGGCTGATCCTTCCTGGTGAGGTAAGTCAGAGGGGCTACTATCTTAGAAAATCCTTCAATAAACCGCCTGTAGTAGCCCGCGAGTCCCACAAAGCTCCTAACCTCCGTGACAGAACGTGGACTCTCCCAATCCAGCACTGCCTTCACCTTGGCTGGATCCACTGCAATACCACCAGCAGAAACAACGTGCCCCAAGAATTGGATCTCCTTCATCCAAAATTCACACTTGGAACGCTTGGCATACAGCTCTTTCTCCCTCAACACGCTCAAGACAATCCTCAAGTGATCTTCATGCTCTTCAAAGCTCTTGGAATAGATGAGGATGTCATCAATAAACACCACAACAAACTTATCTAGGTACGGTCTAAAAATTCTGTTCATATAATCCATGAAGATTGCAGGTGCGTTAGTCACTCCAAAGGGCATCACCACATACTCATAATGGCCATAGCGAGACCGAAATGCAGTCTTCTGAATGTCCTCCTCTTTCACTCTAATTTGATGATAGCCCGAACGTAAGTCAATCTTTGAAAATACACACGCACCATGCAATTGATCCAGCAGATCGTCTATTCTTGGTAGGGGATACTTGTTCTTGATGGTCAGCTTATTAAGTTGTCTATAATCAATGCATAGCCGTGAGCTGCCATCCTTCTTCTTTACCAATAATACAGGCGCTCCCCATGGTGAAGCACTCGGCCTGATGAACCTCTTGTCCATCAATTCTTCAATTTGCTTCTTGAGTTCCACTAATTCAGCGGGTGCCATTCTGTAAGGTTGAACCGAGATGGGTGCAGCAGTAGTTACCAGATCAATCGTGAATTCTACCTCACGGATGGGAGGTAGACCAGGTACTTCATCCGGAAAAACATCTGGAAATTCATCCACTACTGTTCGTCCTCCACTGTTATCAACATTGGATGAACGTTCCATCTCATTGCCTTCATACGTCATGATAAGGAAGCAGCTTGCTCCTTCCATGATATCCTCCTTCAACTGACCGAGAGTGAGAGACAATTCTTCTTCTTCTTCATTGGGAAAAACTAACTCCTTCTTCCCACAATCAATGAGGATCCGATTGGTAGCCAACCAATCCATCCCCAAAATTACTTCTAAGTCTTGCAGGGGTAAGCAAATAAGATTGACCTTATATCTACGCCCCTCAACTTCTATAGGACATCTTACACAAACTGTAGATGTCTTAATCCCACCAGCTGCTGGGGTTGACACCACCAAGTCAAACTGTAATTCACTCTCCACTATCCCCAGTTTCTCAACACACGCCTTCGAGATGAAGGAATGAGTTGCCCCCGAGTCATACAGTACACAGCAAGGCTTTCCATATAACATGCAAGTGCTGGTGATGAGTGTACCTGAACGAGAAGCTTCAGCACCAGTGATTGCGTACACCCTTCCTGTGGCTTGCGCACGTCCACCTCTCCCTTGTTGGGTTCTCCCAGCGTTTGGCGGCCTCATTGCCGCCCGTCCTCCCATACTGCACTCGTTCTCCAAATGCCCATTCTGTCTGCAACGAGTACAATATTTTCCTCCTGGCAACTGCGGACAAGCCCACCGATAGTGTGGTCCTCCACACTGATAACAGGTTAAGCTTCTCGGCTGTCCAGATTGGCCAACAGTGACCAAAGCTTGTGATCCACCCGAGGATTGAGTTGTACGAGCGTATGGGGACCTTCTCAAATTTGATGCACCTCTGGACAAAACCGGACCCCTACTCACTTGTTGTTTCTTATGTTGTTCGGCCTCAGCAATGTTCTTCTCAAGTACCTTTGCTCTCTCAACCATAGCAGGGAAGGATCTGATACACAAGCAGGATATTAATACTTTCAGATCACTCCTCAACCCGTTCTCAAACTTCCTGCATTGCCATTCTTCACTGGTTGCCATGGTATTAAAACGGACCAGGTGTTTGAATTTATTGGTGTATTCCGAGACAGACACACTGCCTTGCACCAATTGAAGGAACTCCACTTCCTTGGCAAACCGCACACTGTCAGGAAAGTACTCTTCATAAAATTTTGTTCTGAAAACTTCCCAAGAAATTGGACTTTGGGATTCTGTCAACAGCATCTTCACACTGGACCACCAATGGCTAGCTTCACCCGTCAACAAATATTCTGTAAATGCCAAACGGTTTTCATTTGGACATCTTTTGGCATCATAGATCCGCTCCATATCTCTAAGCCACTGATCCGCTTCATCAGGAAGTCCTTTTCCATTGAACTTTGCAGGGTGGTGCTGCAAGAAGCTTTCCAAACTCCATTCGGTATGAGGTGCAGCATTAGAAGAAGAGGCTCCTGGTGTGCCTCTAGTAGAGGTCAGCAGGTCCATCAACTGCCTCTGAGTTGCTTCAGAGCTGATACGTGAGGCCTCCAAACTCTGCAGTGCTTCCTGGTTTTGCCTCATTAAAGCAGCATTCTGTTCTATTAAAGTTGTGTTCTGTTGTTGAAGCCTGTCAATGACTGTCTCCATCATCCTGGTATTATTAGAAGAGTCAGCCTCGTTTGGCTGAGGTGGGGGAGGAAGTCTAGGCGCCATTCGTTTTCTGGTTCAGAGAAAACGCACGTTAGTTATGTTCAAGAGTTAAAATTTATAACTCATCAACACACAATAAGCACACAACGAAAGTATAGTGCACTCATAACCCTACATGTCCTTAAAAGAACAAAACTGCTCTGATACCAATAAATGTAACATCCCAATAAAGGATAATTACCCTTAACCAGAATTGATCACATTTACAGAGTTAAACAGTGCAGTCTTAAAATTTACAGTAGCAGCTCAAAAATTTAAAACTGAACCAACATTACAGTGCAGCGTTCAGAATTCAACAAAATACAGAACCAGTTCAGTATTTACAACTCTGCAAAACTATATACAGAAATCCCAAAATACAGTACAGAAAATCTAAAACTGCTACGGAACTAGTCCCTACTGCTCCGATTTAACTTCAACTTCTACCAAGTTGGCATCCTCCAAATTTTCTTCTTCCAGCATTGATTCCAGGGGTGCCTCACCATCTGCTCACATCCACAACGGATGATCATTGCATTGACAAGACGGACATACAGAACAATAGACAACACAAGGAAATTGCAAGGGTAAGCTTAGGTAATTTAATTCAATACAATCAACATAACTTAACATATAAAAGCAGTCATACAGTTCATACAATATTAACCACATATCCACGCATACAGTAAATCATCCAAATTCTCATAATTAAAGACTGTCCGGACTGTATGATCCATGTATCTACAGGCGTTCCTGCACCCGGGTGATGTAGTAACTGGAACATCCATCAGCTGCCACCCGAGGTTAACCCTATCAGTCCAAAGTACTCAATAGGACTAGGGCCTCCTGCCATTCCCACGCATGACCTACTCCCCTCTACATGAGGATGAGCACTCACGGAATATCAGGATGAACAGCCATCAGCAGCTTTACCATGATCATACTACACTACTTCTCATATTCACATTATAGAGACGTTCCTCCTTGGAACGCTCATTCACAATCCAATTCAATAGAGTTCATTCCAATTACCAATCGCACATAATAACCATTTCTCTTATTTCAGATTTTCATTCTGTGTCCCACTCTCTTAATTTAAATACAAGTTATTCTTTAATAGATCAAGGTGACTGTATTACATAGCACTGAAGCCTCGTTTCTGAACAAAAGAAACGAATCTTTATTCATTCACGGACGTTAAGAACACTTAAGAATTTAATTGAGATTGAGTAAAAAGATCTGATTAATACTTAGTATAATTCTAAGTATAATACTGGAGGTTGAATAAAAAGGATAAATATAATTTAGATATGTTTAAATACATACCCAGAATATGATAAAAATTCAGATACAACACTGCAATTGAAAGACCGAACGTTAATTAACAGTTTGGACGACCACCATATACGTTCGTTCACGAAGCAATGATCAGACGAGCGTTCGGTTACAAAACCGAACACTGCTTAGGACGAACGCCAGGTCAATGACCAAGCACCAAATAAGGACGAACGCGCATTTGAACGAACGTGCATTTGAACGAACGTTCGGTATCAGACCGAACGCTAACTAGGACGAACGCTCGATCTGAGACCGAGAGCTCATTTTGGACGAACGCTCAATCTGAGACCGAGAGCTCATTTTGGACGAACGCTCAGTATAATACTAAGCGCTGCTTATGACGAACGCTGGTAAACAAAACCGAGCGTACTAATACTCTTCAATTTATTTTTAAATGGTTGGACACGCTAAGCTGAGCCGAACGCTCAAACCTAACTCTTCACAAGAAGACGCTCGTTCTCGATCAGAATCCTCTCCAAATGAAAGAATTCTTACTCTAAGTTATTTTCCAGTGAAACCGAACGGTATAAGACCGTTCGATGACGAGCGTACATCATCAATCAGAGAAGATCAGATTTCCAGATTTTTCATTTCCATTAACTTCAAAATTTTCATACGATTCATAACTTAGAATTTATCTTCCACATAAATCTCATACATTACAGAATTCATATTATCATCTCATAAATACAGAATCTTCCATTTTCCAGTTTCAAACATATCATTATCAACATACAGTTCAGATCAGTATCATTCCAAATTATGCAGAAATCAATCACATTACAACTCATACATCTCATACACTGCATAATTTCACACAACATTCCTGATATACATCTATTTCCAATTCTGCTCATTCACGCATATTCAAAATTCATATATTGCATACATTTCAGACATCCAGCACAATTCATTACTGTCATACAGATCAAACATATATTAAATTAAATTACTAAAGCTTCCCTTACCTGTTATTGCAGTGTACTTCAAAATGCTAGAGTTTCACTCGTTCTCTCACAGCTTCTATCCAGAATTTCACCCCACAATTTCCACTTAATCTAAGATACCAAAAATCATTAACAGATCAGACTTCTAATCATGCATGCAACCAGAATTTTGGTTCGCATGAACTAAATGGACAATTATGCAGAAACGAGAACTTACCAGTTCAGTTCTCAGTTCTGTTCGGATCCAATTGATGCTCACGGCGCAGGGAAAGTTTCTACTGGGTCTGAAATGAGATTAGAAAAGATGATGATGAGTTACTTCGGAGAGGAGATGAAAACGGTTTAGGGAGGTTGCAGAGAATTTGAGATTTAGGATTTTCAGAGAAGAAGCTGAAACATGCAAGAGGAAGAGTTTTCAGAATTATTTTTCTCTCTTCCCATGCAGAATTAACTCCCCAACCTCCATACGCCACTTGTCTTCCACTAGCATTCTCAGAATGCTCCAACCGTGCCACATGGCAGGCACATGCAGAGTGAAAGTGAGTGGAATTTGACGTGTCCAGGTGCATTCAGAGTGTGATCAGAGGGTTGATTAGTGTATTAATTATCAGGTTCTCACACATCAAGTTTTTCGTTTAAAGAGATTATTTTAAAAAGTTAAAAAATAATAATAATAATAATAACAATAGAGATAATGGATCTTAATTGAAGTAGGGAAGTATTGGTCCCTCCTCGTCACCAGATTCACTACTTTTTAAAGTTTTCCGTAGTAGAGATAAACCAAAATTGTTGTTAGTAATTAAGGAAAATACAAATGTGTCTTGTGGAAAATGAAATGTAGTGGCTTTGCATATTTTCCATTTTCTAAGCATGAAGACATTTTATACACATTTATATATATATATAGTTTGCTAATTTGTGTATTTTTTTTATTTGGTACATTTTAGCAATGTGTATAAGATTTTAATAGACAAAACTATTATTTATATAATAGATTATAAGTTTTAAGGTTAAGAGTATTTTAATAATTTTTATTCTCAAAACTAAAAAAAATAACAAACACCCAAACTCTTACTCACCTTCCTCGTTCCTCTTAATCCTTCCTCTGACATCTCTTTCACTCTAACATTTTTTCATCCCTTCGAAAAAATTAGAAACACTTATCTAATCATAATTTACCTTGTTGTTCTATTATTGATATCATTAGACTTTATATATCTTTATTTAAAGAGTAAATCTTGTTAGAAATGAAGAATGAGGAGTTTGTTTTACAATATTGAATGTAATTGATTTTAATATTACAAATTAAGATAGAAAAATGATTGTTTAAAATATATTTAAATTTTTTATATTTATTTGACATTATCTTTATTTATTTTTTTATTTTTTTAAAAAAATACAAAATTTTATACTTTTAGAATTATTTTACTTTTATATTCTGTTTCAAACGAACTTAAGAATGTATGATGCAACTGATTAAAGATATATGAGTTTTTGATGGTTGTGGAATAACTTTTATATAATACGCTTCTTTAAGAGTTTTCATTGGTGCCTAATTCGGTGGCATGCATGCGAGGGAATCTAAAAAAAAAATTTATAGAGAAATCTAGGTCATTGATTTTGGAAAAAGTTCAAATCGTAACGGAAATTCAAATTTAGGAAATGAAAAATCTAGAGTTGTTATCTAATAATTAATATTTGTCTTTGGGCAATAGTTTGAAAGGCGAATCTAGTTTTGTCGGCGAATATTCATGTGGCAGTGGGACCCGCCGGACATTACGCCAATTATGATTAATTATATTAGTTATTTAAATTTCAAATGATAACTTTTAGTCATATCTTATAACCCAAAACCAACTTATGGTTACTATTACAAGAAATTCCAAATTTAGGAAAAAATTACCAGTATTTGTAAAATAAATCCTTTTTAGTATTGAACTTTAAAGGCCAAAATAGACTTAGTTGAAGAATTATCTCTTAGTCAGCCATTCAACAAGTAGTGTGAAAAATCATTTCATTTCTTTTTTAGTATTTAACATTTTTCTCACATTTGTTTTCATTGTTTTATAAGTAATCATCATTGTTACTTTTTAATTGTTGTAAAACTAATGTTAAAAAATGGTATTTATTTACAAAACTTCTTTTCACGCTAGGGATCCTATAACCCATTATGCACTATAGCACTACTACCTCTTCTCCTTGCGCTCCATGCTACATTTTCCAAGTCAACAACTTTAATTTATTTTTTGTTACGATTTAAAATGTAGGAATATATATATATATATATATATATATATATATATATATATATATATATATATATATATATAATTTCCCATTTGGTAAAAAAAACTCAACAATTCAAATCAATCTAACTCAAATAAATTGAATTGGAGTTTCTTTGTTATTAAATCAAACTTAATTAACCTAATTCATTTTGACTCAATCTCCTACGTATTGAGTGGTGGATTTTGTATATTGAAGTGATAATCAACTTAACTAATACTCAACTCAACTAAAACTATTAAATAATAATAATAATTAAAATTATTCCAACAATTTTTTTTAAATATTTTGAAATCGTTTTTATAAAGAAAAAAAAGAACCAATAACCAATTACCTATTAAGACAAAATCATCTAGAGAAACTAAATTGTCTAATAAATATTTTAATGTTTAACATACAATACTTAACAAAATATTATTTATTGAGTGAAGGGTATAAAGGATGTGCTTACTAAAAACAACGTTGAACAAAATAAGTGTTTTTCAATATAAATTGTCTATCAAAACATCATTGAATGAAATAAACATTTATAACGTTTTATGAAAATAGCATTTTTCAAATATGTGTCATCTACCGAACAATGTTTAACAAACAATGTCTAACAATGTTAAACGACTAAGTATACGTTAAACAAAACACTAAAGCTTAAAATTTTATATCCAAACAATATTAAACAGATAAGCGTCTAAAGTAAAGAACCATCGAAGAAAAGCTCGCTAAACGATGTAATAGGTCTCGATGGCTAGCCTCTAAGTGTGTAGATTAGAGCTTTTAACTTATTGTTTATCTGTCTGGTAAGTAAGAAATATAGCATGTTAGTATGTTATAGATTAGAGTTTTTAACTTATTGTTTAACTTGACCTGTCTTGTTGGTGAGTAAGAAATAGAACACGTTAGTTCGTAGTTTCTTTTTTTAAAATTAAAATTAAAATAATAAATAATTTAAAAATATATATATTATTTGAAGATGTAAATATATAATAATATATAATTTAAATTATTAATTCTTACATAATAAGTTTTAATTATTAATTATAATAGAATAATTTGTCATATAAAAATAATTATCTACATTTATTTTGTTAAAAACATTAATAATCAATTAAAGTTTTAAAAATTACTCACAAAGTAATAATTTTAATATGTGTGTGTTAAAAGTTTTAAAAATATAAAATTTAAGAAATTAAAAAAAAGTTAAAAAAAAAGTAGTTAATGGATAAGTTCGTCAATCCATTAACCCGTCCTTTTACGATACTTGTTAGAATTTTTAATCCCCTCTTCTACTACCAAACAATAACGTTGTTATTTTTTATGGACCAATATTAGAAGAAGTCAAAAGGAACGAATTTACGTGCTCCAAGGAAAATATTACCTTAAGTAGGCTGCGAGGACCATAGCAAAAGGAAAATACCATATCAAGTAGAATAAGGGCTATCATATATTATAATAATGTTATATTTATGCCTAAATTGGTGCATCGATTATGAGAATCATCAGTTAAAAAACGTAAAGAAACAAACTTTGTTTCCCTCCTTTGACTCCCTATCACATACGAAACAAGTTAAAGCGTGGGAATTTAGATTTGAAGAAAAAATAAAAGCATTTTTCTCCATATATAAATGGATAATGATAGTCAGGTAACTTTTTTTGACAACATTTGAACATCATCTACGTATTATTCTGTGATTGGTTCATGGTAGTGTTTATGATTATTATTATTAATTGTGGAATAATTTTGGACCAATAACATAATAACACATAAACAATGTTCAAATATTATCAAAAAATGTTGTCTAATTATCATTATCCTATATAAATAGTATATGACAAACGTAAAACTATTGCATATCATGCGCAGCCTAATGAACAGGCTCCATTGAGTCCAATCATATAACTTCTAAATTTGTGCACGCGAACGTACCGACATATCATTCTTTTATCCTCACCTTTTCTCCCAAGTTGTTATTTCCGTTTCCATTACAGAAATTAATGTTTGCTCTAATGGAAGATAAACAATGAATATCTTAAAACGTACATGGGTAGCTCGTGACATGACATTGTATTTATTTTCCTATTTAAGAATCAACTGAAACAGTGATTGCAGATTGTGGTCACGTCATCATAGATTAGCATTTTCAAGCACAAGCACAGAAGAGCCTCGATTTAATTAGTGATGTTTGGATTTGAATCTTAGATATATATATATATAACTATCTCTAACATAGAAAATTTTAGAATTTTGTTGTTCATGGTAGTCCTACCTGATGTAAACGTGGTTGCATTAGCAGAGAGAATACATATATCTCTGAAAAAAGTGACTCCAAGGAAGGATTTGTAGCTTTTAATGATGAAAAGCATGTTTTGAAAAAGTCTTGAATTGAAGAAAAAGTTGTTATTCTCATAATGATTATAATTAGTACAGGAGAGAGATTAGAGAAAGCAGATTCTATAAGTGGAAGTGGTGCAAGGAATATTGTGTGATGAAATGGCAACCCCAAGTTAGTTGAGTTATTAGGTGCCATTGCTTTATGGGTTGGAATGTTGCAGAACTGCTCATGATATCAATTCTCTGTCAACCTTTCTCGCAGATCTGTATTATTGCCCTGAAGGAAAATTGGAAGAAGAAAAATGCAACCTTCAGAAAATGAGAGGGACAAAATAGGAACCTAATCAATAGCTATACTTTTGAAAAAAAAATCTGGGTAAATCTTAAAAAGAGTGTGTAAGATATTGTTCAACTAGAGCATTATTCTTGTTCCACTCTTGCAATCATGGCCAAGTTAATTTTGAAATTTGAAGGTCGCCACAGATATAGCTAGGCCATGACTCGCATCCAAAGAGGCAAAAGTGAATCTTCTTGTTAGATATGCAGCAAGA
Source organism: Vigna reflexopilosa (assembly GCA_027742785.1). Lineage (NCBI taxonomy): Eukaryota > Viridiplantae > Streptophyta > Magnoliopsida > Fabales > Fabaceae > Vigna > Vigna reflexopilosa. The sequence goes on along the minus strand of CM050911.1, from coordinate 47,577,667 downwards.
TTGCTCAAGATAAGTGCCAAAAGCAGTACGGCTCTGCCCCATTCCTCTCCTTTTCCAATTCAGAACACATATATTGTTGATTCCTTGTTGGGATGCCATGCCACTTTTACCTACACCAAGTGTCACCCACCACTTTCTCTTTTTGTTATATTATTCATACAATTAACAATATAAGTCACCTATTATTGATTTATGTTCTCAAAATAGACAAAAACAGTTAAATACAATTAACACAATACTCTACTATTTAATACATTCCAAACCAAACAAAATAGAACAGTTATTACATGCTGTTGGGTGATTTGCTCCACTAACTCTGCAGAAATTTATGTCATACACATTGATCTTGATATGCTAATTAATCACTGTCAAATCTAATGCTAACGGCTTGTATCATTGTTGAACTAACACTTTGGATGATTTTATGAATTTGATAGGTATAAGATAGATATAATTTCCAATTCTTATTCCCTCGAAGTGTATGGAACATGTGTTGAGCTGCAACTGGGACAAAGTTTTGTGACTGTGTCGTATGCTAAGGTTTTTCCTGTTGGGTTGTAACAGCAGCACCTTCGTACTTTTGATTAAATATATGCCTTATCCAGAGTGTGAGCAATAAGCAATGGTTATCCGATGTCTCTAAAAACATGTACGAAGTAGAAAGTGTAAATCTGAGTTGAAGCTTTTGAGTTCCATCCCTATCAGATGTGAACCTGATACGGTTGGTTTGGAACCCAATAAAGAAATAAAGGAATGTGGATTTCACACGGCTCTTAATTCATGTGAGGAACACTTTTGGGTGGTAGCATATAGCAGATGGTTGCCTGTGACTGGTTTCACAGCTTTGCAAAGATTCAGCACTTCTTGGCTAGGTGAATACGTGGGTTATATTCATTCAGTGAAAAAATATGCAAAGCCAATTTCTTTTGAATTCAAGGTGTAAAAGATTCTTTCACTCCTGATAAGGTCAATCAATTTCCTACTACTATTAATTCAAAAGAACAAGCTGAGAGTTACATATTAATATGTTTTTCAGCTGACTAAGAACGTGTTCACATTGAAACATGTTTGATATGTAAAATTCTAAATATAAAAATCAAATATTTAATCTCATCAAATATTATGGTCAACTTTATTGATTGTGGTTTTGATAAATACTGAAAAGAAACCTCATTTTGTGACATGAAATGAAAATAGTGGGATATGTGGATAATTGTGAAGAGGGGACAGCTAAGGGTATGATAAAAGAAGAGTTTAATAATGTGATGAGGTGAAAGAAGACGGAAAAGGTGAAGATAATTGAAAAAGTGTTGAAAATTTCGTATCGATTAGAGATAGAACAAATTTATAATATATAAGTGAAGTGTAAATCTCACTTTACAAACCGGTTTTATGAAATTGAGTTAAACTTAAAATCATCTTTCTAGTGGTGGGAGCCTATGTTAAAACCCACTTCTAATATAAAGAGAGAATTGCTAGAAAGAAAGAGAATAAAATAGGTAAAGAAGGTGCTTCCAAATGGCGAGTAGGGCTAGACGAAAAGAAGACAGAAAATCTAAAAAGGTGAAGGTGATGAGTTTTGTATGATCCATTTTTGGAATACATGCTTCATGTGGCGTGGGCATTGCATGCATCCTTGTCATCGACCTCAGTGGCTTCATAAAATTCTGATAGTTATGATTGTGTGAGTGAGTGAGTGAGTGAGGTGCGAAAGAGACTCCCATTCCCATTACCAAGATGTGTTTTTCTGAGGTGGATTTTGTTCATGCATTCCAAAAACTTCTCATCATCTTCCAACAAGTGCTTCTTCTCTGTGTGGCCAAGATTTTCAGTGTATGAGATTAAATCCTCAACTTTTAATTCATATCTTCCATTCCAAACTATCTATACCACCATATCTTCATTTATCTACACTCCATTACTTCTCCATGCAACACTTCACAATGTTATTATCACTATAAATAATGTTACCAATTTAAAATACTATGGAAAAGGTCATTATTTTAGGTCTCCCCATTGACGGAGACCATTCAAAGTTGTTTCCTAGTTAGGATTAAAAGAAGATTCCACCCATAACTCGTGTCTGCACGACACCGTTTTAAAGTAAAATTGTGTTCATCTTAAGTGTATAGCTTTTATACCAGGATAGTTTTATAATTAGGACATGAAATATTTAAAACATTGGAATTTTAATTTTGTAGTAATCCGTTAGGCTTTCATGAAATTACGGAGATTAATGTAAATTAGGAACCGTTCAAACTTTTACTTAGAGAAAAACTAAATTGATTGTTTTAGAATTACAATACCTAATGCAAGATTTCTTATGATTTCAAAAAATACTAATATTATATTTCATTAATAATACAATATAAATTTCTTGATTAAATTTTCGTTGATAAATTTTATTAGATGATTTGTTTTTTCTAAAATAATATAATGTCAAATGATAAAAGCTTAAAGTGAGAAATTTCACGTTATTTTATTGACGAAATTATTAATAAAAATATTCATCAATAACAATTTTAGATTACTGATAAATTTTATTTGACAAATATTTCTTTAGTAATTTAAATTATATTTTATTGGAAAATTTTATAAATAAATTTATTTTTATCAAAAATATTTGTCAATAAAACATTTTATTAATGATTTTCTTTTCATTATTAATAAAATTTCATAAAAAATTAAAGAGTTTTTTTTTAATATATGTGATAGTTTTCAAGATTTATATTATTTAAACTCGAAATCAAAATTGAACAATTTCATGTCACTGAGTTGCATACCAACAAATGGTTAATAATTAATATGTTTTTAAATAAATCAGTATAATAATGTATTTAATTTCATACGACTATAAATTTAGTTGGACAAATTTTTCATATATATTTTTAAAAATTTAAATATACTTAAAAAAAATTAAAACTAGGTTATATAAGTTAAGTCAAAATTAAAAAATATATATGTACAAAAATCTTTATATAAATTAATTTATGAATAAACTAATTTTAACTTATCAAAAGTTATTTTATTTTAATATATATAGACAACATTATTGAGACATATCTGTATTAGATTTTCTCAAAAACAAATATAGGATAGTTTTGTCAAATAAACATATATTTTTCTTTAAAATTGAAAGCATTGAACTACTTTTTTAATTTTTATGTGTAATATATAAATCAAATTTCTAGACTACTTTCACTAGTAGATTCTATTGTCATTTTTTCTCATAAAGAACCGTGTCTTATAAGCACCAAGTGATTTTGTAAAGAACGTAATATTTTTTTTTCTAATATCACATATGATTTCTTTTATCAAATCTTTATATAATTTCATATTTCACCTAATTCATCCATGCATCGTAGGAGTCTATGATCCGGTAATAATAGCTAATTCAATTTGTAGTAGTCATTATATGTCATGGTCTCACACAATATTTTGAAAAATAAAATTGATAATTATTTTAAAATAAAATTAATATAATTTCTTTTTTATTTTTAAAGCAATAATTGTATCATGAAGTTGTGCCTTTTGATATTAATGCTCCCCTCATAAATGCAGTCACTGATTCTAGAATTTGCTTTCAAGAAATGGAGCTACTCAAATCTGTGGTTGTGAAAAAAAATGTCTCAATCTACTGGGTGGACTGAACAAATGTAGTGGGGTGACTACTCATTGAAGTTATGCTTTGTCATAATATAAGTGACAAGAGCTTAAAAAATGTGGGGACATATAATATAAATTAAACATTTCATCTTATTTTATTTCTATTTAAAAATAAAAAAATACTGGTAAAAATAATAAATATAGTAAAATTAACTAATTCTAATTTATATTTTAAAGGTATCCATCTAGTTAAAGAAGTTTAAGTATAAACACTAGTTTAACTTAAATTGTGTGATAAAACAGCAGTTTTGAGTCGACTTTATTATAAAGTAAGTCGATTAAAACTCACGATTTTGCACAAATTTTTTTAAAGTGTGTTGTGAGTATTTTTGAAAAGAAAGTTTTTCAAAATTATGCATCTAATTGTTACAAAGTCGACTATGTACGCAAGGCATTCGACTTAGTCTGTTATGTTTTGAAATTCTGTTATATTCAAATCTATTAGTAGCAAAGTTGACTTAGGAATGTCAATTTTATCAAACTATATATAGACGCGAATTTGAATTCTGCAGAGACTTTTGTGATTCTAACAATTTGATTGATTTCTTTCAGATTATTGATCTCTTACAGAACGTGGAAAAAGCTCCAAGAATTCATAAAAAAGATTGTGGTGTTCATCTTTGGTGATTGCTTGACGAGCAAGATTTATGTGCTTTGACTGTCTGATCAACCTGCACTTGAGGTGTCTATTTTCATTATCAGTTTCTCTCGATCTTGTGAAAATTGTTGTTGTCCTGTTGTGACTACAGGAAGAGGATGTGCGGTGTTCTGGAATTTGAGGATTGTTCAAAGTATTGAAGACTTTAGGAGAAAGGGCATCTTGCTGCTGTTCTTCTTTTATATGCCTATATTTTGATTAAAGGGTAAGATATGTGTTTTATATTTTTGACGTGGAGGTCGCTATAAAAGCCTTGTTGTAAAAACTTTGATCATTATAGTGCATTTGCTTCTTGGATTGGAAGGAGACTGAATGTAGGCAAATTGGCCGAACCAGTATAAAAACCTATATTTGATTTCTTTGTCCCTGCACTTTTACTTTCAAAGTCGACTTTAATTTTTACATAGTCAACTATATTCCGTTGTATTTGAAAAATTTTATATTCCTTGCATTTCAAAAAAGTTTTGAAAGATCATTCTTTTACGAAAAAGACTTTTAAAAAACTCTGATTTTAAGTTTTATGACTTCATCCCCTTTTAATGTGAGAAATTAAGTCATATCATAACAAGAAATGCTGAATCTTTTCATACTAAGGAGAGAAGTATACAAATAGAGAAAAAATATATTTTTATACACCTTTCGGTGCCACATTCATAAATCACAAATTATCTAATACACATTCAACAAAAAAAAAAGTGGACTAAAAAAAACCAAATAACGTCAAAATAAAATAAAAAACCTAAGAACAATGCATAATTGTGGACACCACCTTAGGTTCCATACCTGTGCTAAAGTGCAGCTGAAAACGTTACTAGATTTTGTGGTTGTAATTGACAGTGCTTGATTATTGCATTAAATGGTGCAAAATGCTTCGTCTTGTTCTTTTCATTCATCTTCAAACTGCTATCGATGATTTGATTTTTCCTGTTCACTTCCCAGGTTCTCATTTCGTCATCACCTTTCATTTTCTTTTTTAATTTTAATGACTATTTTTTTCTCATAACTTCCACAATGTTTAGGTGTATTAAAGACAATTTAAACATATTTTTCTTTCAATTTCTTAAAATATATTTTAAAAACAAAATCACCATATAAATTCCAGGTTTTAAAACAGATAATATTTTAAAAGCAATTGTTTTAGAATACCTCTATTTTTTTAAAAAAAATTAAATTGACCCTAATCTATTTATGTTGTTTTATGTTATTCTTTTATCATTCTAAAAGATTTTATAATAGGTTATTACATGAAAAATTGGAGAAATAAAAGTAAGGAAAAGAAATAACTGAAAACGAATAGTATTCTTAATTATTAGTAAGAAAATTAACACAAATATTTTAACACATTAATATGAAAATCAGTACCCGAATAATATTATCTATCTAACTTTTTAAAGTGAGTTTCTGTATTTTAGAGGACTCGATACGCTAAAAGTATAATGACGACTTAGTTCAACACGTCATTTTGTATTTTGTAGAACTTTATAATAGAGATTAAATAATAGTTATTGTACTATATCTTGGTTACGGATCGAAATCTGGAGCCAAAACAGACAATTTGACTGATTGTTAATCAAACACTAATAAGCAAAAGTAAATATTATTAATAATCAATTAATATATTTAATGGCCATATTAAGGATGAATATATAATATTTATGACTGATTGACAGATTATATTGCTCAAAAATATATTGCACTAATGGTTAATCAATGGACTTGGATGCCACAAGCCCATATACAATTGGTATCTAGGTAGACAGATAGGCATTTTTATGAAACATATATGACTTGAGCGTCCTTTTTTATCCTAATAAAATATATATAAACCTCTTTATGAAACATATATGACTTGAGCGTCAGAGTGTCTTCTACAGATTATTGGATTTAATTTATTTTCCATTCATATTTGGGCATTTATGTTCATATATTTATATTCTATTTTTATACTTATATTCCATTTTTATATTGCTCTAAACAGCTATATATATATATATATATATATATATATATATATATATATATATATATATATATATCAATTGTACTCTCTCTTTATTATGAAATAAGATACACAATTTTCATCCTTTCTTTTCTCATAACATGTTATCAAAAGAAAATTAATTCTTCCGCAACCAATTCTCTTACTACCAAAATCTTCATCTTCTACCTCTCGTTATTAGCTTTCCTACAATTTCTTCTCCTTCGATGGCTTCTACAGTTGTTTCTTCTTCTAATAATTCTCAAGCGCAGTCACATTCCTCAACTTTGGGACTTTCTTAAGAGCAAATTCAAGGTCTATTGGCACTTCTTCCTCAATATAATCCCACAGTCACACATTCTACCGGTATAGTGAGTTCTCATAATGTTTCCACTTCTTCTCAGGATCAAGGTAATATCTCTTCCCAATGGATTCTAGACATAGGTGCTACTGATCATATATCCAATTTTTTGTCTCATTTTATTTCTTATCATAGAATCTCACCATTTGCAATTTCTCTACCCAACAAGAACTCTTCATTTGCTTACTTTTCTGGCACAGTTTCTCTTGGCCCACACCTTACCTTACATAATGTCTTGTTTGTTCCTAATTTTTCAGTCAATCTTATTTCGGTCACAAAGTTAACTAAATCTCTATCTCGTAAAATTATCATTTCTGAATTTTCATGTGAAATACAGGACAAGTCAACCCTACACATGATTGGGAAAGTAGAAGAAAGAGATGACTTGTATGTCATGATAGTTCCTGCATCCACACCCCTTGCTTCACCAACTGCTATTTCTCCTGAGAATTCTATTGCTTGTTCTACAATAAGACCTGACTCTACAGATATTTGACACTCTAGACTAAGGCATCCTTCTTCTTCTTGTTATACCAAATTACGCACCATCTATGCCACTTTACCTGATACAAAATACACTCCTTGTGATACTTGCCACTATTCTAAGCAAAGAAAATTGTCTTTTCAATTAAGTACTATTGTTTCAAAAGCTCCTTTTGATTTAATTCATGTTGATATTTGGGGGCCATATTGTACTTCTTCTGTTGATGGTTTCAAATATTTCTTAACTATAGTGGATGATATGTCTAGATTCACATGGATTAAATTGATGGCAAGTAAGTCTGATACAAGATCACAATTTATTGGCTTTGTTTCTTATATCAAAACTCAATTTGGCATTGATGTAAATGCTGTTAGATCAGATAATGGTAATGAGTTTGCAATGACAGATTTTTATAGACAAAAAGGGGTAAAACATCAATTATCTTGTGTTGAAACACCTCAACAAAATGGAGTTGTTGAGAGAAAACATCAACACATTCTCAATGTTGCTAGATCTTTAATGTTTCAATCCCATTTGCCCATAATTTTCTGGTCTTTTGCTGTTCGTTATGCTATGCAACTCATTAATATTTTACCTTCCAAAGTTTTGGCATATTCTTCTCCATCTCAGCTGTAACACAATGTTAAACCTGACATTACTTACTTACGAGTTTTTGGCTCACTTTGCTATGCTTCAACACTTCAAGCTCATAGAACAAAATTTCAGCCTCGTGCAAGAAAATGTGTTTTACTTGGTTTTGAAAAAGGAGTGAAATGTTACCTTTTGTTAGATTTCAACTCAAGGGAAATTTTTATATCACGAAATGTAGTATTTTATGAAAACATATTTCCTGTTCTTACTAGTGACAAACACTCACCTATTGATACACAAAATTCAAAGTCCTTGGATTTTGTCACCAAAATCAATTCCTCTCCATCACCTCTTTTCTCAGAAGCTACTGATCAACCCTCTTTACCACCTACATCTCCTCCTTCTATTGTTCCAGACCCTATTATTTCTTCTTCTCAACCTGATCTATTGAACCTGCCACTGCTACTCCACAAAGGAAATCAACTAGGCCAAAACATAAACCATTTTATCTGCAGGACTATCATTGCAACATGTTATCTACTTCTTCTGCCACTCAGTCATCCACAGGTACCTTATATCCTATCTCTTCATATCTCTCATATAATGCATTATCATCTCTTCATAAATCATATGTCCTTAATCTTTCCCAAGTTAGTGAACCTAAAACCTATAACCAAGCCATCAAACATGATTGTTGGAGAAATGCCATGGATCAAGAAATTGCAGCTTTAGAAAATACCAAAACTTGGGTTTTGACTGATCTACCTTGTGGAAAGCAACCTATCGAATGTAAATGGGTATACAAAATAAAGAGGCATGCTGATGGGAGTACTGAACGATACAAGGCAAGGTTAGTAGCCAAAGGCTACACACAACAACAAGGCTTAGATTACTTTGAGGCTTTTTCACCTGTTGTCAAACTCACAACAGTAAGATTGGTTCTGGCTTTAGCAGCTACCAAATATTGGTATTTACATCAACTAGATGTAAATAATGCTTTTTTACATGGGGATCTAGATGAAGAGGTATACATGTCTCTTCCTCTTGGCTACAAAACAGAAAAACCAGGGCAAGTTTGCAAGTTGTTGAAGTCTTTATATGGACTCAAGCAGGCCTCTAGACAATGGAATTACAATTTGACATCTACTTTACTTTCTTTGGGCTACATACAATCAAAATCAGATTATTCACTTTTTGTCAAAAGTGATTATGCTCATATCACCACCTTACTTGTTTATGTAGATGATATAGTTTTGGTAGGTGATGACATGCATGAAATCCAAACTGTGAAGGCTCTATTGAATGCAAAGTTCAAAATTAAAGACCTAGGCCAACTTAAGTATTTTTTGGGCTTAGAAATTGCAAGATCTCAATAGGGTATTAATTTGTCACAAAGGAAGTATGCTCTAGAGTTACTAGAAGATGCAGGATTGTTGGGATGTCAACCTGTTTCTACTCCCATACAGCCAGACACAAAATTCTCCAAGATAGAAGGGAAACCCTATTCAGATGTGCAAGCCTATAGAAGACTTCTTGGCAGGTTATTATATCTAACCAACACAAGACCGATTTATGTTTTGCTGTTAGTATTCTCAGTCAATTTCTTTCCAATCCTTTGGAAGATCACTATGCAGCAACAATAAGGATCCTGAGATATATCAAGAACAATCCAGGACAAGGATTATTCTTTCCCTCCAACATAGAACATTCTCTCAAGGCTTTTAGTGATTCTGATTGGGCTGCTTGCCCTGATACTAAAAGGTCTGTGACTGGTTTTAATGTGTTCTATGGTGCATCCTTAATCAGCTGGAAATCCAAGAAGCAAGGTACTTTATCTAGATCATCAACTAAAGCAGAATATAGAGCCTTAGCTTCCACAACATGTGAAATTCAATGGCTTTTGTATTTGCTCCATGATTTGAAACAACCTCTACCACAACCAGTTCCTCTGTTTTGTGACAATCAATCTGCTATACAAATTGCACAGAATCCAACCATGCATGAGAGGACAACACACATTGAAATTGATTGTCATCTCATAAGGGATAATGTTCAAGCTGGTGTAATTAAGCTTCTGCCTATTTCTACTTCATCACAACTTGCAGACACCCATACTAAAGCTTTGCATCCAGCACAATTTCAATCTTTGTTGTCAAAGCTGAGCATTAAGGATATATATGTTGCAGCTTGAGGAGGGATATTGGATTTAATTTATTTTAAAAGGTCCATTTATATTAAAATGAACAAAATTAAAATATTGTTTTCGAAAAGGAGTGCATATTTTAAAACTGGATTTTTCTATTGAAGTTAGAAATCCTGGGGGTGCACCATGAAAAAAACCTACAAACAATTGGTTACATAGACAGAACTTGGGATGTCTAAAGATGGGCTAGGCCTTTTATTTATTGTTATTAATTATGGATAGTTTCTTCCTGCACTCCCATATTAAAAGTAAAATATTCTTTTTAACCCCTTCCAACTTTTGAAAGTAATTTTTAGCTTTTGACTTACATAATTAGGAAATCACTTATAGGTTTTGAATTGTGTAATCTGAAAAGCTTCTGAATTACATAATTTAAAAATATTTTTACTTTTGAATTGCACAGTCCATAAATCAATGTTGACTTCTAAATTACCCAATTCAAAACTAACAAAATAAAAAGTTTCTTCACATGGGATGCAAGAAGAAACATACAGAGGTGCAGGGAAAAAATTCTTTAATTAAGTTCGTAAACCATTTGGGTTTTGAAGCCTTTTTGGCATAACGACTTTGGACTTAAATGTGATCGATTTATTATGAGAATCTCTTATGTGAATATTAGTTGAAACGTGTGTTTTAATGGTTAACACCGTATAAATAAATAATAGAAAACAATATTATTAAAAGTGTAGTTGCATATCATATAATACATGGAACATCCTTGTATTGCATCTCTCATAAATCATCCATTTCTCTTCTATGTAGAGGGAATTAATGACTTTGTCCAGAGACAATACAAGATTTAGTTAAGAAACTAAAATTACCAATAACCATTAAAACTTAATCTTCCTCTTCTTCTCTATTCCTTTGGACAGCTCCAAAGTGTTTTACCAGTATGTCTACAACAATAGGCACCAAATCCTTGCAAGGCACACCCTTGTTATACAACTCAGCTAAATGTGAATCACTTCCAATTCTCCCACCCAAGAAAATATCCACACCTTCAGTGGCTTTACCATTCTCATCCCTAGCCATGCACCCCATGAAACCAATATCTGCAACTTGCACCTGTCCACAGGTGTTGGGGCACCCAGTCCAATGCATTCTCACAGGCCTAGTCACAGCCACTTGCCTCTCAACTTCCTCAGTAACTTTCAATGCCCTGGCTTTTGTCTCAATAATTGCTTGCCCACAGAACTGGTTACCAGTGCATGCCACCAGTGTTTTCATTAGGAGAGAAGGTTCAGGTGAAAACCTCTCTTTCAAGAGAGGCTCTTTGAGCAAAGCCTCAAGTTTTGATTTTTCCACATTTGGGATTATTATGTTTTGCTCCACTGTGAGTCTGAGCTCACCAGTTCCATATTCATCTGCCAAACGGGCCAACTCATCCATCTCATCTGCTTCGACTCTCCCAACTGGAATGTGAATACCAACATAGCTTATACCCTCCTGTTTCTGTGGATGAACACCTAAGTAGTCTCTTCTTTCCCATTGTTTCTTAACCAGATCTTCCTGTGCTCTCTCCAGCTGCTTCCCTGCCATTCTTTTCTCTACCTCTGACCTGAATACTTCTATCCCCTGCATTTTTCAAACACTTATCACTTACTTCCCTTGCAGATACACCTATTTTCCTTCTATAAATTGCATTAGTCTTTGTTTAGATTGATTACAATTTACAAAAGAAAATATTAAGCATAACTCAACTTAAACAGATGTTAGACAAAAGTGGAAAAATTTCATAAAATAATCCACTTACGAGTTCGTCAATCAACCACATCATTCTTGTTTTCTGCCTGTTCCCTCTGAAGCCAAGGTCCCTATATGTCTCAAGTACAGCTTTACAAACTGGGATTACATCATCTGCTGAGACCCACGCATCGAGTGGAATTGCTTCAGCACATCTCTTGGCACTAAAGAAACCACCAACCAGTAAGTTGAATCCAAAACGACCATCCTTATTATTAGCCGGCATGTAAGCCAGATCATTGATGTGGGGATGCTCAAACAGATCGTGGGATCCCACCACACACACATTCCACTTCCTAGGCCTGCACAATTTCAAACATTGAATCTAAGGACCTCACACCATTTCTTAGATCATAAAATGTATTGCTCAACAACTAATGATTCATAAGTGGATGTTTGGATAAAACTTATCGATAAGCTCTCTAAGAAAAGAAAAACAACTCCTTAGTTTTTTCTACTTGATATGCTTATGAAGAAGTTTTTCCACACATACTCCATTAAGTGTATACTTACAAGTTTGACATGGCTGGATTGCCATGTGAATTGGCAGTGATGAATTGAGATAACAAGTTGTTGTAAGGTCTAGTGTCAATAATCTCATCAGGGTCAATGCCTGCAAGAGGGTTACCCACAGGGTTTCTCACATTGTCCATGCCACTCTGCAGACTCGTCAAACCAACCTCTGCTAGTCCCTTAAGAATTTCTGGCACATCAGGTAGCACCACACCTCTAATTTGCCAATTCTGCCTCGTTGTTACATCAGCACACCCATCTTTTCCGTACTTCCTGATCACACTAGCCAAATATCGAGTCTGAGCACTAGTTGTCACCCCGTTTGGAAGCTTCAGCCTCATCATAAATCTACCATCTGGTTTTGCAAATGAAAAGAAATTAGCCCAACCAACCTTTAATGCGTCCTCTGTGTGAGTTACTAAGACTAAACTCTAGTTTTGATTCAAATAGAAAAGTACAAGCACTTGTAATAGTGCTGAAACTAAATTCTGTTCTTCACCAGAGTTTGAAATACAATTAACTTAAAATATCAACAACTTATGTGGTACTCACAGTTTGAGACTCAGGGTATACTTTCAAGCTTTCTTTCTTTCTTTCAGGATTACTTACAAGTTACAAACTCTTTGTTTCCACTGATCAAAGCAAAAGGAAGTTGAAAAGGTGAAACTTACAGTGATGCTTTCTCCTATGAAAAAGACCAAGCCACTTGAGTCTAACATCAATATCATCCTTAGTGTGCTTGGAGCTCTCAATTTCCTCAAGCGACATCTTAGCCAGATCCTCAATCCCACCTTCCATGAAAAGCTTCATGGGGTCTTTCTCAAGCTTCACCTTTTCTTGAGGGTTGATGCCCCCTCTGTACTCTTCCTTCAAAACCCAGTACCCATCTCTCTCCTCCACTCTAGGCTCCAACCTCGACGCCTCCACAACATCTGGGGCAGCCGGAGCCACCGTCGGCGTGGCACAGAGCAATGTCTTGGAGCGAGAGCTGGGACAACATGGAGGGGCCAGAAAACGAACAGCAAAAGAAGACATTGGATGGAAGGTGTGTTGAGAATGAGTTGGAGGTTACTGTAATGGCGGGTTGAGAGAAGAGTTTGCATTTTTGTAGGATGAAAGGACCAGAATGAAAAAGGACCTTACAAGTAAGCAAGAGGTGATCTTCCTCGGATCAAGAGACCCTTCAATGCCACCAAGGGTCACTTCCTCATCATATTAACCTTACATGCAATACCATCTCATCTTTACTTTTTACACTAAATATTGGTTAGTTTTTTCATCCTTTTCTAAGTTTAATCAAAACATTTATAGATAATAGTGTAATTTTTTTCTACAATTGTTGAAAATAATGAATAATATTATTGAATTTTTCTTGGTACTTTTGTGGATTTAGTAGTTTCTTTTTTATTTTTTTTATGAAGATCGTTAAAAGAGATATAATATTCTTTTATAAAATAATATTTTATTAATCACACGGTTCTCTCTTTTTTATCTTTTGTAAAATGTTTTTTTAATCATTTTTTTTACAACTGTTAAATATGGTAGTTGATAATTGTTCTGTTTTAAATATACAGACCAAGTGACAATAATTTATTATTGTTAAAAAAATTGTTAATATGTATAATTCTTTATTTTTTTATTCTGTTTCCTTGGTTTTGGACTTTTAAGATCACTGATTGTATTGTGAATCTATATGCGGCTGCATGCAACGTTTTTAGATGTGATTTAAACGAAGACCACAAAAAGAGGACTTGAATATAGTTTATAATAAAAGGAGAAAAGAAAATGAAAAAGAAGAAGAAAAAGAAAAAGAAGCCAATTTGAAATAGAACTTTAAAAGGTCACGTCTGCAACTGGGATTGCATCTATTGAATTATTTTAAGAAATAATTATTGATCAGTTGTAATTTTAAAATAATTAAAATTTATTTATTTATTGAATTGAATAAAATCTTAAACATGCACTTAATCGTAAATTATTAGAAACACATGGGAAGGGTATGACAAATTTTGTGGATAGGAGGATCCTTAAACCTTAGGAGTTTGCGAAGAGGCAAAGGTGATCCAAATACTGCGGAACTATAAAGTGACAACTGTGCATGTCTATTCGTCATTTCACCACTTCTTTTTTCACCATAGATTGATCTTTTTATCCTTTTCTATTTATTCTTTTCAAAAGTTTAGATCCTGTTAATTATTTTTTATCAATTATAATAATTTTAACTGATGTTTAATTAATTTACTCATAGTTACTATGGTGAAGAAATCAAAAAACAAAAATATAAAGTTTCATAATTATTTCAAAACTGAATATAAAAATTATAATGAATTTAACCTCGTTCAAAAAATTGATTAATTTACATACATTTCGGATGTAATTATTGCATTTATATAAATCATTTTTAAATAACTACTGTATGGAAATGGCCTATAAAAGTTAACGTATGAGATAAAATAAAATATTAACATTTTTTTTCTTTTAAAACTAAACTCTTGATTTTTTTCTTTCTTAATCTTCATTAAAAAGATACAAATAAAAGGTTATTATTAATAACAAAAATAATTAAAGTATTTATTTTAACAAAGGTGGATATATATATATATATATATATATATATATATATATATATATATTCTTCATGTGTCTATTTCAATTCTCTTTTAAAATTGAGGTGTCTTCCTGTATATTAATCTGGATATCCCTCACTAACTTGATTGTAAAAGTGTTTAAAAAAAAACATAAAACACATCATTCTGATAATCAAATTAACAATATGTCAAACAATAAATATTATATTAATTAAATCAGTTCACATACACGATGAATAATACCTTAATAAACATATCTTTTGCGTGCCACAAATTCATAGGAGTATTCAATCTTAAGTTTTCTTATCTTATTATTAATCGTTTTAATTTTATTAGTTATTCTTAATTATGTTTATTAGATTGATGTTTCTCGTTTGGATGTTCAATATCTTTTTGTCCTAAATCAATAACAACTTAACAAAGAGTAATAAAGTAGCAAAAATTTAATCTCCCTTATTGCGAGAATTTGCAAGGAGTACTAAGTAAATAAAAAAAAAAACAGAATTCAAAGCACAAAGAGACAAAAATAATTTTTAACATTGAAAACCCTTCAAAGCAAAGCTAAAAATCACAAGTTGTCCAGAGAAAAAAAATCTACTATGATCAATAATAGGATACAAAAGATTCTCCAATAAAAACACCAAATGTTGTTTTTAATCAGCCAAGCAAACTAAGCACAAATGCTTACAAATGAGAACAAAGAAGATGAAAATTCTTCAAGACAAAGCTATTGATGCAAAACTATTTTCTCCCAAACTAGACTTCTGATTAACAATCTGAACGCTTAAAATGAAGAACCATATGTTTGGAACCCGCTATCCAAAAATCAGCCCGATCGAACGGTGAATGACTTCACAACGATAAAAACACTAGTGTAGATGTTGTCGGTAATTACCGAAGGATGTTTCCGTCAGTAAATCCATCAGTAATTACCGATAGCCAAATTCGTTAGTAAATTCGTCGGTAATTACCGACGAAAAAATCTGTTGGTAATTATTGACGAAAAAATTTGTCGGTAAATATTGCGATATGATTCATCTTGTTCTTCGCTCTCCTTCTTATTTCAAACATCATATATTTTGCTGCATCTGTGGATTCCAGCATCTGGAATTGAAGTTCCAAGCCTAGGTTTCCATAATTCTCTTTCTTCTATTCACCCGTAAACCATTTCTATATAACTACACAAGATACAATTAAGCATAAACTCACAAAAACACCTTAAACCTAAGCTGTAATTACCAAATTATAAGAGTTACTCTTGCTGATTTTAGAGGACTAGATATTTGTGTTTATGTTGCTTAAGAAAGTCTTAAGAAGATCCTTGTTAGACATTAAGATAGTAATATTATCTGAATTTTTCACTTTATAGAGACTCCAAGAAAGAAGAGAGGATGGATTCTAACTAAAAAAAAGAGAAACTAAACAAGATCACAAGAACAACACATAGTAAACATATAAGCTAAAAATTGAAAAGACAAAGATGGAAAAGAAAGAGAATGGACGAGGATGGGGATAATGGCATGCTACTTGAAGGATGGTCCAACCTAAGATGAGTGGTGGTTATTGCCACTTGAGGTTCAAGATAAGACTAGGGATAAGCTCACTCTAGAAGAGAGGCACTCACAAATGCACATAAATGTGTCTTAAATTCAACATTTAACAACCCTTTACAAGCGGGGAAGAGACCTTCTTAAATAGGCTAAGAGAAAGACCTCTTACTACTAATACAAAGATGAGGGATACATTAACAAAATCATAAAATATCTTTTAGAAACCTTAATGATGAGGTAGAGGGATAATATTCTCCAATCATTGCAAAATCATCAAAAAATGATTCTCTCTCCTCCAAGTGAGCATAGTGGTTCTCACTTTCAAAATTTTCTCGCTTTTCCAGTTCTAAGGGGTCTTCTCAGCAAAAGAAGGAATGTGGTGAGTACACTCCATTGGACTAGGTCCTACTAAGCCCTTCGTTCCTCTAAAAGGTGACAACCTAAAAAAAGAGGTGTCATTAGCAAACTTACAAAACTAAAGAAACAGACATAAGTCTAGAATTTATTTTAAAACTCAACAAACTAAGAGAAGAAAGGTGAAAGAACTCCCCTCCTAATCATGCTTAACTTTCCTAAGCACTTTCCCACATCCTTGGTAAGGGTTAAGGGCTCATCACTCTCCTAGAAAATGTTTTTTATATGGACACCATAATCACACTAAAGTTATATGTTATTAAAATGTTTGTTAGGGGTTAGGGGTTAGGGGCTCATTGCTCTCCTAAAAAATGTTTGTTATATGGACACAATAATCACACTAAAGTTGTTTGTTATTAAAATGTTGATTGGATATACTCCTCTTATTGGACATCCACTTCCAAATATCATGTCTTCATTAATGATAATTTGATCTTTTGAAAGAGTGAGAAACAAAATGTTATACAACATCTAGTGCGAAAGTATAATATAAAGTTATGACTTCAATTACTCGTGTGATTTAACAAGTTCCTTAAAAAATTACAATTTGGAAAGTTAGTTAAATGAAAATTATACCTGACAATCAAGATACTGTTTATATTAGCTCAAATCCCTCTTATAAAAAACTAAATATATTAAAATTGATTATATTTGGAAAAAAAATTATACGGAGAAATCAAGATCAAATTTGTTAATTCTATAATCAACTAGTAGATATTTTTACTAAATCATTATAAGGACTTAGAGTTAATTATATTTATATATACAATATTTATGTACATCCAAGGGAAATGTTAGATTTAAGAGATTTAGGTCATATTTCGTTGTATTTTCCTATGTATAAATACATAACATTATGTGCTTTATACAAATTAAGAAATTCTGCCTATGTCTCTCTCTATTTTATTTTAACAATTTTACATAAATAAAATTTCCTTATTTGTATCAAATGTTTATTAAAAAAATAAAATCGAATTAGGTTTCAAATTTGACCTATTTTAAAAATGAAATAATTTTAAAGAGCTTAGTTCTTGCAATTCTTTGGAAAATGGGTTTTTTTTGGGGTAAAAGTTTCCACATCTAATATCTCTCTTTGATCATTAGATTGAGAGAAATATGTACCGCATATAGCTTTGGACTTTCCTTCCCCTCTTTTACACTGTGTTCGCTTGAACAAATTACTATTCAAGCGAATTTGCGAGCGAAGAATACAGTCGAAATCGTGTTCGTTTGTATTGATAAGAGACGATGAAAAAGCGATAATTTGTGTTGATTGTACTGTTCAGACCATCTCGCCATTTTGAAAAGATTTGTGCTGATTTATAAGTAAATGACTTATATACCCTGTATCATTATTCAAAATTCCAAGAGAAATCTGCAGCCCTTCTTAATATTAAAAAATCATAATATTAACGTTTGAAACTGTCCATGAAGACCATTAATAACACTGTGTTAACGTATAAGTTTACATATAAGTTTGGTGTGTGTATTAAAACCGATGCTTGTGTGTTTAGATAGAGAGAAGGAAGTTTGAGACTGTGTTTACTTTGACGACCTTTGCGCGAAGAGTTGTCTGTGTGCTGAAGAGTAGCAACTGTGGAGAGTAGGAGCTTTGGAGATCTTCATCTGCTGAGGTAATGTTTCTCGCACACATTTATGTGGTTTTTGCAGGTTGAAGACGTGTGGTTGTCGTGAAGACGAAGAGAGGGGATGAGGAAGAAGAAGCTTCATGATGAGGAGACAAGCGGATGAAGAAGACAAACCTTGAAGCAGAATACATGTTCATGTATTCGGTTGCAGAGAAAGCATATTCGAATCCAGGTTTTCCAAGATTTTGCGGAGGAATGGTATTCGGATACATATCCGAATCCAGGTTGTTGAAGATTTTGCGAAGGAAGGGTATTCGGATACAGCTTCGCATATCCGGTTCCAGGCGACGTTTTCGTATCCGATTCTTTGGATAGCAGCGATGGATTGTTTCCGGTTGCAGTCACCGGTTGGCCATACCTTTGTTCCTTGCTCCGTCGCAACAACTAGCTTAGGAGAAGTGTGTTAAGCTTCGTGCATGGGTGATGCGTGAAAACGGAAGAGAAGGAGGAAGAATGGAATTGTTTGGTGAAGGAAGAAGAAGAAGATAGTGGAATGGAAAATTTGAGGAATGAGGAAGATGATGATGAAGTTGAGGAAATTGAAGGTATAAGGAATGAGGAGGTGCAGGAGAAGGAAAGTGTTTTGGTGAAAGAGGAGGAAGGAGATAGGAAGAAGGAGTTGTTGATGGAGACGATGGTGGAAGATAACCACAAGATGATAGAGATGATGGCGCAACTGTTTCAGAGGAATGAATTGCAGACTTCACTTCTGACGTCTCTATCACAGAGGGTGGAGCAGCTTGAGGGAGCCATGGCTTCTGAAAAGTTGAGGAGGAAGAAAAAGAGAAAGACTGAGAAAAAATAAACAAACTCATCTTAGAAATTGCTTCATCTGAGTTTCAAAACAATCTTTTTACTTTTGTAATCTTGGTTTCTTTTTGTCCCTTGTAACTGGTTTTTTTGTTGAAGTTGATGTTCATTGTAATTCATTTTTCCTTCATACTATCAATAAAGTGTTCTTTAAGGTTAGTTTTGGAAACTCAATTGCTTTCAGAGAATACTGATATAAATGGTAGTTCATGTAAATGAAATATCTTATATAATTTTAGAAGACCTTGACAGAAGCATATGATATTTGCATTGTGAATAAAAGGAATCTTATGTTGCTTTCAAAATTAGAAACACAATATTAACTCTGATTTAAAATTAGAAGGACATTCTCATCTCAAGTTTTATAATGTCTATAAAATAATATACCTATAGACAGTCAAATCAATTAGATAAAAAAAATTGAATTTCGTAAATTTAATAGTTTCGTAAATTTACTGCATTTAAAAATAAATTCATTTATTACATTATAATTTTTTTAATAATTAAAAATTAATTTTAATAATTATTAATAAATTTACTCTCTTTATAAACCATTTTACATTTATATATAACATTAAAAAATAACATTTCATATTACTTTAATAACTAGAAACATTTTGATAATATTTCATTTCTATCAATTAAACTAATTTTTTTGAATCTGTCACATCAATCAATTTTACACTAATTCTCACAAACTTTATCCTTAAATCCACTCTTAATTACCCACAAATCCACTTAAAGAAACAAAAAAAAAAATCCACTCAAATCCATTTAAATCATTTCCTCCAAATCATCTCCCCCAAATCTCACTAAACGAACACACCCTTAATCATGTTAAATTTAGTTTCAGCTGTAGCTACCCTGAAATCCACCATATCACCATTTTTGTTATGAAAATGTATGGCCCAACACACCCAGAAATTATACTCAAGATAAAACTATATATCACTGAATTGTTACAATCATCACCAAATGAATATAATTCAATAGATTAAATGAATTAATCACTTTATTTAATTATAAAATCTTTACACATGATTTCACAGAAAGACCAAACAAGTAATGGATGTTAGGTAAATATGATTTCACAACTCAAACAAAATGAATAACATGAAGAATTAAGATTAATAACTCCTCCAATATTTATGTTCATAATTTCCAGACACTAAAAAAGCTCGAGATCATCAAAACAACATGAAGTCATAATGTGTCTTGAGTGAAACATCTGGTGCTTCTATTATATTTTCAGTTTTTCACTCACAATATACAAGAACTGTGACTTCTAGATGATCAGATAAGAGCACTAAAACTAAGCATTAAATATGGATTTGCACTTCTACAGAAACGAGTTTAAAATTAAAGTGTGATGTCTTATATAAAACATCAATGAGTTGGCCAAGAAACTAGGCATAAATAAAGCCATGCCATATTCACTGCCATACTCATTCCTAAAACTCTAGCTAGTGCGCAGCTAAGTGAAGCTAATTCAGGTAGAGCAGAGATACCATTTAGCGCATGCTACACAAAAATGACTTCAAACTTGGCACAAGGATTGTTCTCCAAGTGATTCCTGAAATCAGCATCACCTTTGAAGCTGAAGGTATAAAGAGCTTGTCTCTGTGTCAAGCCAACTGGGTATATTTTGTAGAGTTTTAAATCACTCCCCCCTCTTATAACTTCAGGCCTTTCAGTCTTCCATACAGGCACAAGATTCAGGGATGTGAACTTCAAAACAACAGCAGCCTTCACAGCATTCAGAGTTAAATTGCTAGACCTGCCATTTGGAATTAAAATCATGAATTGTCAGTTATTTCAAGAGCCATAATGGTAATAGTCACAGATGGTCTGAGTCTGATGAAACAGAATCAAAAGATATTCTTTCTCTTTGGCAGCTTTTATTCTCTGCCAAGTAACCAAGAGAGATGCCAATGCCATGAAGTTGGATGGGAAAGAATTATCATAGCTGATGACTGTAGACTAAAGTAAAAATTACTAATCAAAGTTAATAGATACCTCAGGTAAATGGACTCCATCTCAAACCTTCCCCTTTCTCTGACATAGATATGATATACAGTTTCTGGCCCTCTAGTGCACTTGCAAGGACGTCTCTTAAGGCTTGGATTATTTTCTTCCTTCTCTCTACTCACTGTGGCCAAGTGAATGCAAAGACGGCACGATGAATGCACAGCTGCCATATCCACAAGGGCCTTGAAGGAATCAGATGGACCCTCATACTTCCACCTATATTAGTAAAATAATTCAGGATGCATCCTAGTGCTCACAAAAATAAAGAATAACAGCACAAAATCCATTCACATCTTTAAGCCAGATAAATGGTCAAACAACTTCTTTCTCTTCAGCATTTAATTTACCTCAATGATTGATTATATGCTTCGGGATTTTCTGCTAGATATCTCATGGTCTTTGCAACAGACTCAACATCCTCTATCTCTTTAATATGTAAAATTGAACCAGGAGAAGGAGCAAAGTCCTGAATATTTGGAGCACCAACAACCACAGGGACAGTTCCTACAATAACATAGATTAATATCCAGAACCAGCATTATAAGTGGGTTCTTCTGATATCTCAATTGCGCAAAATTTGAGAAACCAGACCCGATTCCGTTAAGTTTATATGGAAATGCATTTTTCAAGTTGAAGCATCCCAGAATACAAGAATATGACTTGATTGCACATTAATATATTATCACGTGTTAGATAAGAAATTGTCTTTCAGGAAATTATTGTAAATTTCCATTCACTCAGTGTATTTCTTGAATTTATGCCAACAGTACTGATGGGACTTTGAGAGTGTACGAAAGGAGGAAGAGGAATTAAATGAAATACGTCTTAAGCTGTTATAAGCTGTTAGGAGGGCTAGGAGGTCAGTTAGGGCCGTTGGGAGGTTAGTTGTTGTTTGTCTGGTAAGGATTAGCTTTATAAGATGGAAGGGGTGTCTAGGGACAGACATGTTTTGCTTTGTTGTATCATAGAGACAGGACCATTGCATCCTGTGTGAAGGGAGAGTGCTCCCTTGGAAGTATTCAGACTGTATACCTTGTATTCTTTGTCATCAGGAATAGTAATACAGACTCTTTTCAGTGTTTCTCTGTGTGTGTTGGTGTGATCGGGTGTGAGTTTTGGATTTCTTGTTTCAAGAAATCTATCAAGTACACTATCACCAAGTGTACCTTGCATACTATTTTAAGTTCGGTTCATCATTTCAATGTTCATTCACAAATGCTGAGTGTATTGCCAGTTTATGATGCACACAAACACAATGTGTATCTCATACACTACATCAATACATTATGTATATCCAAAGATATATAAAAGTTCATAAAATATATAATTGCAATTCTGAAAATCCATTTTAAAAACACACTTCTAGGAAATTACAAAAAGAATAAAAATTATAAACCTTTGTTATCATAAATCACTCTCTATTGTCCAAAAATAGAAATAGAATACATGTTCTCCCCTTCTTAAATCTGTCAAGGGACAAAGCTTCAATGTTCCTATATTATAAATATTATAATTGCATCTATGTCTAGTATAGATTTCTATTAAATTTTTGTAATTTTTTAAAGGCTTGAAATCATAAATACATAGTATCAGTATATTGGTACCAACTATATATTGAATACCTGAAGCAGATTGAAATACCAGTATCGTTGGCAATTAGTTTGAAGCAATGAACTCAAGACACTGATAGAGGATCATATTTAAGTGTGAAAAATTCAAAGAGCATTATGTAAGAGTTAAGATGATTAATTGCAACTAAAGAATGTCTACACCAGCCTACAACCGTAAAAAGGACTAGTTGATCAATAAATTTAAGAATTTCATTATTTGAACATAAAAAATTGACAGTATAAGTTTTTTAACTTTATCTTTTCCATATACATACATCTCTAACAATCGTCATAAAATCAACGGAACAATGGTTTGTTGTCTAAATTTTATGTTCAAGAAATATTTTCCTGAATTTAGTAGTGAACCTTTTATCGTCCTTAATTTGCTGAACTTACTCAAAATTGAGCATTCAATTCTATTTCAACAGAAAATTGTAGATGTAAAAGAAAATCAGATGGGATGTAAGAGCCAAACTAAAATGTTTGTGTAGCCCATGAACTAGTGTTATATTAATAAATGTTTTTGTATATATAGAAAAGGCAAGAGAACGGAGATAAAATATATACATATCCATACCAGCAACAAGGGATTGGAAGAATTTTTCAGTTACATAATCTTCCTCATTCGAATTTTCAAACGCTAAGCTAAATTTGTAGTGCTTCAGGGCTTCCACTTTGTTCACTGCAATAGAATAAGATAATAACCATAATCATTAACAAATAACAACAGCATCACATAATCTTTGGAACTTCGGAAGTCATTGACTCATGCAAAGGAATAATTTCCTTAAACTTTAAAATCAATTAGTCATATATCAATCAAACCGTTCTTGGATTTTACATAACAATTATAATTGAGATTCGCAATGTTGAGTTGTGAACATAATTTGTTCATGTCCAACAACATATCTAGCTTCAAGCATAATTTTGTATGTTTCCCCTTCCTGATCATGTGCAGCAACTAAAATCCAATTCATTCAAAATGCATTTTAAACTAATAAGTAAGTGCAAGATAAAGATAGAACACTTCCATGTTTCACACTCCTCCCTCCTTTCTATGGGATGATTCATTAAGAAAAACTACTCTTCAGTGTCAACAAGGAACAAAAGGGAGATAGGAGAGAATTGGAAATAGGATAGATGTTAGATATATTATCTTTATTTTATATTTATCTTTTATCTTTAGTTAGTTTGTTATTATTTCTTATTTGTATTTTGGGCTTAGCCCATATTTCTTCTATTATAAATAGAGAACCCTATGTGTGTATTTTCCAATATATAATTTTTATTATATTTAACATGGTATTAGAGCCTAAGGTTCCTCTAAGGTAAAAGTTTCTGGTGCCTCTACCACTACATCCGCCGCTGCCGGCGGCGGGACCATCTACTGCTGTCGGCGGCACCGTCGTCTACCGTTGTTGTCTATTGCTACCATTACCGGAGTTTAAGTTTCGACCGATGATCACACATTTTTTATCGTCTCGGTCAGGTGACTACCATGCCATTAACGACGCCTTCATCCATCGAAGTTCCTTTCAAAGTTATGGATTTGCTTTCTTTTTCGTCGTGCATTGTGGCATGTTTGGTAGTTATTTAGAGCATCGAAGTTGCTTTTTTTTCTTTTTTTTGCTCTTTTTCCTTTTTCAGGTGCCTTGACTGGAGAATTTTTATTTTTATAGTTTCTCTCTCCTGTTTATCCATGGCTTCTTCCGCTGCTGTCTCTTCTGACCTCTCTTTTCACCATTGCGTTTGACCCGTCCATATATGCTTTTTTCATGGAAAAGATGGTTTGTTGTTAGTTTATTTATAGCCGTGGTGACTCTCCAACAATTACCTCTTTATCCACTGGTGGCATTCTTCAAGGGCAATTTGCAAGAAGAGATTTACATGGAGCAACCTCCCAGATTTGTTGCTCAGGGGGAGTCTTCTGGGTTGGTATTTTGTCTTCTATGTCGTCTTGCAAATCATTAGCAATTTGGTGTCTCTCGAGTGTAGAAGCAGATATTTTCACTAAGTCTTGATGGATATATTAGTAGCAAGCTTGGGACATATGTATGTACCAGCTTGAGAGGGAGTGTTAGATATATTATCTTTATTTTATATTTATCTTTTATCTTTAGTTATTTTGTTATTATTTCTTATTTGTATTTTGGGCTTAACCCATATTTCTTTTATTATAAATAGAGAACCCTATGTGTGTATTTAACACAAGGGATTAATTCCAATATATAACTTTTATTATATTTAACAGTAGAGAAGTTGGAGAACAAACTGATAATATTACTGGAAACCCTGAACTGAATTCATGTTTAGAGCAAGAGCCTTTTGAAGAACAAGTGAAAAAGTTACATGCCAAAATTACTCCTAAATAAAATATAATCCTTAATAAATCCACAAAATCTACCTCAATTTTTTTTAATTTCCTTCTTTTTTTTCATTTTCAACCCTCTAATTTAAAAATGCACAATATCCTCAAAGCGGTTTAGACAATGCTTTCTAAAACATTAGATAATGCTTTTAAACAAATAGTGATGCATTTCCAAAATAAGAGGCTCTAACATGTGCAAATGAGGACGTTATAGTGGAGAGGGAGTTTGTTGAGCAGGAGGGACACGTGTCAGAAGGAATAAAAAAGATAGTGGTGCACAAGAGATCACATGGGAAAGGGAAAGAATGTTATAATTCTCTCTCTGTATCCCTTTCTTCTCACAAACCTTCTTTTTGAAATACCTATTGCCATTTGATGTCAGGAATGACACTTGCTAATCTCAACTTCTTCTAGTCGAGCTCCCTAATGCCATTGATGAGTTCCACAATGCCATTGCCGAGCTTAACTACATCCTAGTCAAGCTCCATAAAACTTGGCTGAGCTCATCATTTTAGCCCAAACTAGGGGCATCGACCTATTGTTGTTTTTGTTTTCTTCTTTTTCTTGAACATTCTTATAGTACTATTACATTGGTGTTTTCATTGACTTCCATGGCAAAAAATACAAAAATGAAGGAAATGCAAGCTAAAATTCGTACCAACACAAAGGATATTCACAGGTTGCGACAGTGAAAAAACTCCAGAAAACAATGGAAGCTAGGAATAATGCCTAGGAAGCTACAATGGAGGAGATCAAGCTATTATTACAAAACTTAGTGCAAAATTCCACCAACAATATTGGAAGCCCTTCGAGCTCAAATGCTACGGCGAAAGTTTCCCTAATCACAATGGTTTCTCCGGTCAAAGACATTTCTATAAGGTTCCCTCATTATGGTGGCTATTCGTCAGGTAGACAAATTCTTTAATTATCATAATACACCAGATTTAGAGCGGATTGAAATTGCTTCTATGCATTTCAAAAGGGAGGTGGTACCATGGTTTCAGATGCTACAGAAGATTCAAGCAGTTCCAATGTGGTAAGCCCTAACCAGAGCATTAGAATCTCAATTTGGGCCTTCTCCCTTTGATTGTCGAATGGCAAAATTATTTAAACTGCTACAGAACAGGTCAGTCTCAAATTAATATTTGAAATTTATGTCTCTTGCTAATAGATCAGAAGGATTGACAGATGAAGCAATATTCAATTGTTTTATCAGTGGTTTAAATGCTGATATCAGGCATGATGTTATGGCTTTTACCACACCTAATATATAGCAAGCAGTGGCTTTAGCTAAACTGTATGAAGATAAATACACGTCTAGTCAGAAAGGCATTCTGAATTATTCCACAAAGAACTCACAAAAATCCTGATAGGATATGGAAGGTTTATGGTAGAAGGAAAAACAAAAGGAAGCGGTGGAAAATGTTATCAAAAAATATAAGAATAAAGGAAGCAGTGAATAAAGGAAGGGATGGAAAAAATAAGTGGAGGAAGTGCAGTCAGTTGGAAGTTGGTCTATCTAATTAGACCAATCAGTTCCTTAAGGGGGAGGATAATTTTGTAGGTTGAGCTTTAGCTCTTTGTGAAGGGGAAACCCTTGGAGGAGAGAGTGCTCTCCTATTTTTGTTTCTTTTCAGTCTTTTCAATAAAAAATATTACTCTTCTTTCTCTTTTCAATTTTGGGTTCTTAACACATCCTTTGTTGGTTCATCTATCACCGCAACTGCCAAAATGATTCCCAACAACACAGTATCTAATTTACCACCATTATTACCTACAACAACTCCACCGCAAAAAATAACCCAATATGAAAGGTTAAGTCAAGCAAAAATGCATTTGAGACGGGAGAAAGGCCTTTGTTACTTATGTGATGAGAAATTTTCATTCAACCACAAGTGCCCCATTAGACAATTGTATGTAATATAATTGGGAGACGACGATTCTGACCACATGGAAGGAAATGCTGAAGAGTTTAATGAAACTGAAATGGAACGGACTGAGGGTCATCACTTGTCTCTCAATGCTTTAAAGGAGGCTTAAGAGTTGGTACTATCAAATTCATGGCTCATATGGTAAAAGTGTTGATTGATGGTGGAAGCTCTAATAATTTCCTACAACCTAGAGTGGCCCAATTTTTGAAACTTCCAATTGAGAAGGTCCCAATGTTTAAAGTGATGGTGGGCAATGGTAATTATATGGAATCGGAAGGTTTGATCTAGTGTTTAACACTGCAAGCACAGGGGAATGTTTTTACAAAGCCAGAGTTTTTTCCCATTTTAGGTGCATATCTTATATTAGGGGCTCAATGGCTTAAAACAATTAGATCGAATTTAGCTGATTATGAATCACTACAAATCAAATTCCTGCATAAGGGAAGATTTACTACACTGCAAGGTGAAAAGGATATTGTTTCTACCACGGCTCAACTACATCATATTATGAGAAAGGTAAATATAGATGTCATTGTGGAAGTCTATAGCATGTATGAGGTTCAAGAAAATACTCATTCATTTCCCTTGTTGGAATTACCAGAGGGTATAATAAGATATGAACACAGGAAGCATGATCAAACAGAGCTACAAGAATGTTTAAAGGCTCATGACTCTTTGTTTAAAGAGCTGAAAGCTAAATTACATTAGTCCCAAAACTATAGGAAGTTCCAGGCTGATAAAAAGAGAAGGGATGTCCATTTGTCAGTTGGTGATTTTGCTTTGGTGAAATTACAACCATACAGGCAACAAGCGGTTGCTTTGAGAAAGAAAGAAAAAATGAGTCTTAGGTATTTTGGTCCATTTGAGATCATTGAGAAAATTGGAAAGGTTGTTTATAAATTGCTTTTGCTTGACTTTGCTAAGATATATCCAGTATCCCACATTTCATAACTTAAGAAGTTCCAAGGTCATCCTAAGCAACAATACTTCCCTCTACATTTGTCAGTAAATGAATTGGGTCTAGTAAGGTTGCCACACAAAAATTTGGTTGTGCCTTTGATTAAAAGAAATGGGAAGGAAATTTCAGAAGTCTTGGTTCAAGGGGATTCACGGTATGATGCTGGCATTTCGTGGGAGGAGTTAGATGAAATGAAGAGAGCATATCTACATATCAACCTTGAGGACAAGGTTGTTTTCAAAGGGAAAAGTAATGTAACATGCGCAAATGAGGACACGCGTAAGAATGAATAAAAAGGATAATGGAGCACAAGAGATCACGTGACAAAAGGGGAGAATGTTAAATTATGTGAATTGAGATGTGGAGAGCAGATTTGTAGTGGTATTACACTTTCTTCTCGTTGTTGAAATTCTCTCTCTGTATACCTTTCTTCTCAGAAACCTTTCTGAAATACCTATTGCCATTTGATGTCAGGAATGACACTTGTCGGGCTCAACTACTTCTAGCCGATTTCCCCAACACCATTGCTGAGCTCAACTAAGCCTGACCAAGCTTAACTATGTCTTAGCCAAGCTCCATAAAACTTGGTCGAGCTCATCATTTCAGTCCAGACTAGGGTGGCCGACCTCTCTTTGTTTCTGTTTTCTTCTTTTTCTTTGTATCACGTTTGAACTTTCATATAGTACTGTTACTTAGGCATTTGAAAATATAGACAAATTTCTAGAGTAACTAAAACCAAATTTGAAAAGTTTAGAGGATCAAAAACATACTTTACTCTATTCTCTAATTAATATAAGACTTTGATCTCAGTAGCCAGTGTTGACCATTAATCTAACCTTTATGATGTGAGTTATGAAGATCAAACTTCAATTTTAATTAGATAACAACACTAAAAGTACCTAAAGTTCGGAACCTAAGTTTGTCCCTTCTAAAAATATAAAAGAAAATTAGAAATACAAGTGCTTAGACAATGCTATCAGGTTCAACGGAAATTAGAAAAGCTTTTGACCAAAAGAAAAAAAACGTTATCCCTAGAAACCCAGAAGCATTTGCAGGCACATTGCAGACATTTTTCAATCTTTTAGTGTCTAAATTCTGCAATTAAATTGCTTTCTTGTTCTTTTTCAGAGAAAAATAAGATGTGAGCATTAATGTACAAAACCAAGTCCAATTTCAGAAGTCATCTTCTAAAAGGTAGAAAAAAACACCACACAAGGTCAGCTCTGCAAATACAATTCCGACTAGAAAACATCTACAATAATATTAACACAGATAAAAGATCACTAATAAATATTGAAGTTGAATCTATAAAAAAAAATTATAATGTACCTCTTCCATCACGATTCCTGTGACAACCACCATAAGAATCAATCTTGATGTTTGATTTTTCAAGGGCCTCAAGAGCTTGCAACCGGAAATTTCGAGCACCACAATTGGAAATGAAAGCAGCTGCAAGAGCAGCTTCGGTTTTCGGCTGCACTGGTGCCATCATATCATACTCAGCCCATGAAAAATATCCAACAGGAACATCCGAAGATAGACTGGTTGTCATTACGATATTATATCCCCTCCTAGTACACAAAGGCATTGTAATATTAGTTTAGTTATTGACATCTGAAAAAAATGGCTTACTCTGTCCACTTTAGCAGAGAACAAAAAGAAAGAAAATTTTCAATGAACAAAAGTAAAGGCAGTAGCTAGAATTGCAATGATATCACATGCAAATAAATGTAGGCATCTAATGAAATAACACTTTACAACAGTGCTTACCCACCGTCTTGCCATGGCAATATTGTTCTCAGCATAGTATTCTGCTGATTCCATTGATCGCAGAATGCTAGCTGTTCCACTTGGTTGAGGTAACCCAAATGCGGCATCTGGCTTCTTATCCCCACTAAACCCAAATTTACATCCAACCGAACACGACTTCCACTCCTGCATTTGAATGAACCACAATTTAAGATCAACAAGAACAATATCTGGGACTTCGTAATTATAAGGAGCTCATGAATTACATCTTGACCTATTATCAGCATCAAGCAAACATGCCAACAAAGAGATTTGGATTGAATAACAAGATAAGGTGTTGTTAAAGAGAGAAATATCCACCACAATCAGCTGGAGGATCCTGTTATTCAACAACTAGCACGAGAGGAAACAAACCCCCACGTAAAGAACAAAATAACAGAAAACAGTAATTCTTCAACGCCACACTCAAGAACAATGTGACCATGTCTTCATCCATGACCATGCTAGATGACATACATCCACCACCACAGCAAGAACATAAAGCCTTTTCGCACTAGGTGAAGTCGGCTACATGGTCACCCAACATCATTCAACTCGGATAAAGATCAAATTTACAGAGTTAACAACGTCCCTCCCACTATCCTTCTTGGTCTTTTCCTCCCCTCATTCACGAGACTAATATGTAATATAATCTCTTGATCAAAGCTCTAATGGCCTTCTATGCATGCACATATCCAAACCACTTTAACCAATTTTCTATCATCTTTTTCCTCCAACACCAATATCTCCTCCTTTGGAGCTAAATACCAACCTAGTGAGAATCAACTAAAAGTCCAAAGCTCCAGAACCCCCAAAAAGAAGTCTACCAGAAGACGCTTAAACTAACGATACTTTTAATTAAAAAAAGGGGGGAGGGGGCCGTACAACCAAAAAGTGGAGAATAGAAACAGAATTAACCAAACCTGGTCAGCTCCAGAAACAAAAATAGGCTCTTTGGAAAAGTCCCTCGAATACGTGACAGCATCCTCCCTCTCCAACCATTCCTCACAACTATCCGATTCAGAATTCCGATCAGAAGCCACCAAACCCAACCCCAAATCGTCACCTTCAACGACCGCTCGAGAGCGGTAGAAGAAGTCAGCGAGGGAGTCAACCATGGCGGCGTTTTTGGCCATATCCAACCTACCCAGAAACGCGATCTCCGCGATGACCACAAGGGCAACAACAAGAGGCATTAGATTGCTCCATTTCCTCTTTGGGTTGCCACCCGGAGCCAAAACGGGTAAGCTGTCTTGTTGGGCACCATCTGTTCTCGAGCCTCGAAGATTCGTCAACAGACCCATCATTCAATTGCTCCCCCAACTGCCAATTCCGCAAATAAACTAAAAATCAAAGGGAAACGGAAAATTTTGGCGTTATGAGCACGATTCCATGATCGGAGTGCTTGTTTAAAGAAAAAGAACGATAAAAAAAACACAGCTTGCTGTTGATTTTTTGTTGTGATGGGTGGATGGTTCCCTGAAAGAAAAAAGAAAATGCAGCGTTTGAGTTAGTCGCGGAAGTGGCTAGGATTTTCAATATTCAAAGTCCACGGGATATGGTGAAACTGAGTGGAACCAATGATCAACGAAAAAACAAAAGAACCTGAAAAAACACGACAACAAAGGCCTCCTAAAATACTGCTCCTAAATTTCTGACTTTGAACAAACGGCTTTTGTTAACGGTACTTCGTTTATAATTTATTTTTGGGCTTCATCTTGTGCTTTAACCGGTTTTTAGTTTCATCAATAATTTTGGGCTTAATGGCCTTTTTTTTTTTCCTATTATTTGTTTATTTCTTTCCTCTTATCTTTCGAAAGTGAATTAATTTATGATAGAAATTAGAGACAATAATTTTATTATAATAACATTGACTATAGTGCTAATTTAATTTAGTCCTGGCACAAAGTTGTATTATTTTAAATGAATTAGGACTACGTATTAATATTGAGGCAAAATTAAAATAACTAATGAGATTAAAATGACAATTAAGGTTGAATTAATCTCCAATTGTCTAAACTTTTTTTTATACATAACTAGTATTTTGACTCATATAATACACGGGATTTATTGATTTTTCAATGATTATATTAAAAATTGTACCGATGATGGTTTTTAATTGATTCACAATTTTTTATTCCCATGTATAACCATTAAACTTAAATGCAATTTCATAGTGTTATCTACTAATAAAAAAAGAGTTCTATCTCATTAAGTTGTATATTATTTGTAGTACTTTTTCTAGGAGAGAATTTTTTGTGTGTCCTCATTGTCTGTTGTATATTTCCATATTTGTAGAAAACTACTTTTAAATAGAGATTCCTTAACTAATTAAAAAAGATATTCAGAATGAGATTCTGTAATATTAAAGATAATTCTTAAAATTTATATACATGATTTGAAGTAAGGGACAAAGAATACACTAAGACAATGATAAGTAATAATTAATAAAATTATCGTTGTCATCATCGTGGGAGTGAAAGTTCCTTTCGTAATTCTTAACTTCTATTTTCTGATGATGAAAATTGAAATGTTATCTCAGTGATGCATTATTTCTCTGAACCTGTTCTTCTTTCAACAATTTTATATTTTGGGAGATGGTAACTGAAGAACTGCGAACACCATAATAAACATGTTAAGGTAGGTAGTGGAGCAGTTCAGTGTGTTTCGGAGTTATTATTATAGTATTACTATTTCACCTGTAAAATTTGGAATTTGCTACCTTAAAGCTGCACTATAACTACTATATTCAAATTTGGTATGTGGACGTTGGAATTATTTTTTCTATATTTTAGGTTAAATGAGTTTTTCGTATCTCTTTCTTATTCAACTTGATATCTTCAAGAAAATGTCAGCATTTTTAATGCCTAATATTTAATAAAACATAAAAAGTTATTACTCAGAGTAATTTTTTTTTTTTAAGAAGAAATGAAGTTAACATCTAATTATTTTAATATTAATTCTGATAAGATATTAGTAGATTAAGAATAACGGAATATAAAACTAAATTTACATATAATTACAAAAAAAAAATTAAATATTAAAAGAAATTGTTTCGGATGTAGGATCGAACGTTCCTTAAAACAATTTCCTGATCACATGCTCCAGTACTATTATTTCTTTATTCAAGTAGGCTGTTTTCTAACCGATGAAAAGTACATGCTAAAGGTGCTTGGATGCTAAAGTAAGTTCAAATTTGATTTCTTAAGCAATCAATGTTGTAATAAATGTGTAGTAAAAGTCTCAACAATTATACCTTTGAACTATATTTATAGTTTTCTCTATGGGCTTTTGATTAAGGTCAGCCTAGTCATGGTCCAATCTTATTTAATCTTGATTTTAGATTAACTAGAAGATTAATTAATTATGATCGTGATCGATCGGTCTCCTCCATGTTTGGTAACACCTGTTACGTTAACTAGTTGAGTATTCTAAACCACTCTTGG
Source organism: Vigna reflexopilosa (assembly GCA_027742785.1). Taxonomy (NCBI): domain Eukaryota; kingdom Viridiplantae; phylum Streptophyta; class Magnoliopsida; order Fabales; family Fabaceae; genus Vigna; species Vigna reflexopilosa. The sequence continues at coordinate 47,544,330 of CM050911.1, read as the reverse complement.
TAACCTTAGTCAATATTGGTAACACTTGTTACATTAAATAGTTTGAGTTTCACCCACTCATGGTTTCCACTAGACAATCCTGATATCTGCCTGATATGATGCTTAGTTGAGTTTCACCCACTCTTAGTTTCCACTAGACAATCTTGGTATCTACTTGATACGCTGCTTAGTTAAGTTTCACCCACTCTCGGTTCCATTAGACAATCCTGGTAAGACCTATTACTCTGTCTAATAGGAGTTTAACTCAACTGAGTTAATCACCAAGTGTTTGAATTCTCTTTAGAATGTACAATCAATCAGATTGTTTACAAATCTTAGACGAGGACTCTCACAAAGAGGATGTGTTTACAATACAACTCAATCTAATAGACCTTGTAGGATTTTCTCTCTTCTTACAAATGTAAGCTTATGACTTTATAAAACTTGTAAGTATATTCTTAGTGTTTTTGTGTTCTTGCACGAGTATGAGCTTTTCTTTTGTCTTTCACGTGGTTTGTGTGCTTATCCTTCTTGTACTTGTTTCCAAGGATTCTTCTATTTATAGGCTTCATGGAAAAAGATTCGTTAGTCAATGTTTGTCTTTAAGCTTCAAATCTTCGTATCCTTTTTCGTAGGTAACAGTCATAGGTTAAAGTCAACGTGTCACAATAGGCATGCTTTTTTGAAGTACTTTATCCAAAGTAGCTTGTACGGTATCCTCATAATGACTTTTGATAGAGAGAACATTCCATGAATATCTCCTTTGTTTCTAACGTCCACTTCTGATGTATTCATGATGGAGTAGGTGGATACTTATAATAAACATATGCACAAAGTATAGTAGAAATACATGTTGGCATATATGTCCTTTTTCTCATAACTTTTATTGTTAGAAACGTTGTGCATTTAATGATTTGCAATATGTCTTCAAACCAACTTTGTAATTCGGTTAAGTACTTTTGACAATATACCCAGTATGATTGATAGGGATTTCATCGTTTGATGAAAATAACATTTTGTATAAAGGTATCGTTTAGCTTTTACTAGACATTTTCTTATTAGCGCTTTGCTTAGTGATTTTTGTTTAGTATAAGAGCACATTTAGGAAAGCTTTTTTCAACCCATTGTTTTTGGAGTGTTGTTTACTGTAACACCCCGATATTTGGGATGTCACGGGTTTACAAAAACTGAATATTTAAAACATTCTTATAGCGTGAAAACGTATTTTTTTTTCAAAAACTTAACGTGAATATATTATTCAAAACATAATAGTTCCAAAAGCCTTGTTCAATTACATTATTAAAAAATAATTAAAATAACGAAGGAAATAGAATAACTTCGATTACATTAAACTCGAAAGTCTATTGATGAATCATTATTTTGTACTATTCACTTAGCTTTTCACACCGAATTGTATTAGTGAATTGTATTTAATTCTCCATTATTGTCTCATTTTCACTATTTGGGCTTAATTTGACTAATAATTTTTATTTTAATTAATTTGAATTATTTGGGCTTAATTATTCCAATTATTATTTGCAAGACAATTTTAGAATTATTATTGGGATGTTAATAGGGTTGTCACATCATTTAATTTCGTTTTGTAATTTTAATTATGTTAGTTTAGGACAAATTTGACGTTTGGACCTATTTTTGGTCAATTTCATTTTCTCTTTTTCTTGTACTGAGTCATCTTTATTTTAATTTAAATTTCGTTTTATGCTTTTAATTCCATTTCGTTTCAATTGCAATTTCGTTTATGCCCCTTTCAATTCCATTTTTTTTTGCCATTTCAATTCCCAATTTCGATTTTTGCATTGAATTGCGTTTTATGGTTTGAGTTCGCTTTCAATTGTTGTTCCTGTTTCAATTTCCTGTTTTAATTTTGTATTCCAGCTTTCCATTGGAGTTTGCGTTTTGCCTTTGTCATTGCAGTTTGCTATGTTTAATTTCATTTTAATGGAAGAGTGACTATTTAGGTTGGTAATTGGGGATATGGCATTGCTTACTTGAGATTTCTGGACTGTGAATTGTAATCTGATGTCTTACCTTGCATTTTATTAAGTTGGGTCTGTGCTTGCAATTAGGTATACACTGAGTTACCTAATTGGTGGTTGGTCTTCGCTTAATTGATTAATCTGTGTGGTGCAGAATCAATTGAATGTTAGCATTGCGTTTGCTTAATTCGCTTTTATGAAAACATGGTTAATCTTTGCTTAGTTGGTTAGCTTGTGTTGGATTAGGTGTAAGATGGGCGTTTGATTTGTTGTTAATCAAGGATGGGAAGCATTGTAATTGATCCAAAAACCAACCTGTGTTTATTTTGTGCTTCAATTAGTTTATTTCTGCTCGCAAAACTGTCCATAAACCACCCCCCACGTGTTCGACCTATTGCCTGAACCACATTTGGTCTTGCTGAAAATAGAATGACTTAGTTTCAACACCAAGAGGGGGAGGGGGGGGGGTGAATTAGTGAAACACAAAAATCAAAGTCTTTTAAAATCTTTTTCGTAAAAGGGATTAGCTTTCAAAAGTTTCTTGAATCGCAAGGAAAAAGATTTTTAAAGTGCAAGGGAAATAGTTGACTACGTGAAAAGTAAAGTCGACTCTGAAATGTAAAAGTGCAGGGATAGAAAATTCAAACGCATGTTTTTATACTGGTTCGGCCAAACTGCCTACATCCAATGTCCTTCCAATCCCAGGAAGCAGATGCACTATAATGATCAGGGTTTTTACACCAAAAGTTTCTATAGCGACCTCCACATCAAAATATAAAACACCTCTCTAACCCTCTAACCAAAATATAGGCATATACACACAAAGAACAACAACAAGATGTCCCCTCTCCTGCAGTAACAATCCTCAAAGTCTTTGAACGCAACACCTCGGTCTTCTTGATGAGTTCTTGAAGCTTAGGCATGTTCTGCCAGAGATCACAAATCTGAAAAGAATCAATTAACACGTTAGAATCACTAAAGTCTTCTGTAGAAATCAAATTTGCGTCTATATATAGTTTTCACAAAACTGACGCTCCTAAGTCGATTATGCTACTAATGGAGTCGATTATACTCAAACCGTTTTAACAGTTAGTAGTAGTCAAATCAATTTAATCGATTACGCATTTAATATAGTTGACTCACAATCAATGCTTGGTCAAAGATATAAAATATAGACGTTAGACATCACAAGCATTAATAGAATTTCAAAACATAACTAAGTAAGTCGAGTAGCTTGCACATACAGTAAACTTTGTAACACTTCAATGCAGTTTTGAAAAACTTTCTTTTTAAAATTATTCACAGCACACTTTGAAAAAGTTTGTGCAAAGCCACGAGTTTTAATTGACTTGCTTCATAATGAAGTCGACTTAAAATTGTTGTTTTGCCACACATTATAAGTTCAACTAAAGTGTATGTGATTTTCCTTTTCTAAAACATGTCTTGAAATCACAAGTAAGATATCATGTTGAACGCAATGAATTGCAGCAATGACAAAATCAACACAAACATGTTCTCAAATAATCATAAACGTGAAAGATATGAACATGTAACACATATAAAAACACATAACAACACATGTGTTATTAATTATGTTGTCATCATTAAAAACTAGAAGTTCTTTGAGATTGTAAGGTTTAGCTAAACCAATTCTCTCCTTATCAACAATCTCAACAATCTCCCCCTTTTTTGATGATGCATAACCATGATTAATAATCAACCATGTTTGTACACAACAGTTCATATAATCAATCTTTATCAGAGCAAATGATCAAAATGTATCAGAGCAAACGTTGAAATTTTCAATATTCTCATTTTGATTCAGAGCAAAACCATATCAATTCATATCAGAGCAAACAAAGTGTATATCAGAGCTCAAAAATGAATTCACAAATGAATATCAGAGCATTTTACCAACATTCTCCCCCTTTGTGCATTAGCAAAAAACGTATGCCCTATGACAATGATATGAATATCAACCATATATCCAGAGATGCATCAGTAAAAAATATTAATCAAACCGTGATGCTCCCCCTATAAGAGATAATCACATGAAAAAGATAAAATCTCCCCCTTAAGTTTAGGCATGTGAAATATTTAAAATATCATGCAATGCTCCCCTTGCCATTATGCATGTTTTATAATCAAAACCCAAATGCACAATGCAATTGTCACAAAACATTTCAAAGCATGTATAAGCAAGTGGCAATATTGTATCAAGACAGAATTTGTGCAAACACATCAATGAAGCATAGATACAATATCAATCAACAATCTCAATATAATCTCGCAAATAATTTCAATCAATCAAGGAACAAAGATATATTGAATAAAAATAGTTAATAATATGTGATCAATGCACCGAATAACCAAATTCCAAATCATGGAACTTATAACCCCTGTAAACCAGTAATCGATTTATCCACTGTTGCAATTGACTTCATTGCTTTCCATTGAGTAGAAACTCCAATTTTTCATCTAGAAGCAATGTTCCTGCAAAACCTTTCAAGATCTTTTCTAGATCAATCATTTTAGAATCATTGCAATGCAAGAATTTATACATGTAAGAAATGAATATGCAAACTGTATCAATGTAACAATAAACAACAACATAATCAATTTCATCCAACACAGAATCGACTTCACTCAGATAAAAACAGATTCAATTATAAAGTCAATACTGATAGAGTTAAACTAAAAATTTGATTTCATTAATATTCCAAAAGATATTACAATCAAGTAAACCAGATAGTGGCATATAAAGCTTATTACAAAAGAAACTAAAAACATTAAACAACCAAACTAAAACAAAACACTTCATCAAACACGACTCATGACACAATGTTGTAAACACAAGACCCCTTATTCTGTTTCGGAAGACTCTACAATCATTTTGTCAGCATTATTCTTTCAACTATCAGAATCATCCACTTAGGTATCTCCAAAATCATTTATCCTTAATGCATAATCCATCTTCCGATGTAGGTCAAAAAATGATTTTTGAAGCATTATCATTTTCTCATCCAGTCTTTTGAACCTTTCATCCACAAATTCTTCGAATATTGTTTGAGGTCGAAATTTGTATCTAGATGAATCAATGCTTACAGGATTCATTTCTTCAGTACCAGGAATGTAGTCATCCTTGAATATCCAACCTTCTTTTCACTTTTCTGAATCCCACAAAATCTAAAAACAATTTCTCCAACACATTCTTGTTGTTGCAACTGATAGTTCTTTCATTTGTGAGATCCAAATTTTGCATTCTTAATATTTTGCTGATAAAGACACCATATGGTAGGTGATCCTCCTTCTATTTTGCAGCCTTCATCATGCAGTCACCTATCACAGAGGACCAATCAGTTGGCATGCCAATCTGCAATGCATACAGTAGGTATACATCTTCACCATTTGGTAGCAATATCCAGGTGATCACGTGTGCACACAAACTTTCCTCCTTGCTTAAATTCTCAATGCTAAAAGATTCATATTTTCCTGCCATATCAGGATTCTTCAGGAAGTTGTTGTATATCTCAGTTTTGTAGAAACTTGGAATTCCTTGATGTGCCATCAATCCTTCTTTTTGAAGTCCTGCAACATATTTCCAAATGGAATAGTCGATGCAGACATTTACACCCTTTAGTCTTGATATAAGACTTTTTCCTTCCTTTTTTAGGTTTGAATAGAAAACCTTCACTAGGTTTGGATAGCAATCCCCTCGAAGTTCTACAAACTTTGTTAAACCAGCTTTCTCCAACCATTCTTGAAATATGAAACCTTCATTGCGGAAGAATAGAGTGCTCATGCAGTTGTGCCTGATTACTTCCTTAAAACCCCACTAACAAATGAAATCAGTCCTCTTATTATCATCACTGAACCACCCAAACAGATTTGCTTCTCTTCTTGAAGACGCAGAGCGTTTTCCTAGGTGAGATGATGAAGCGACCATTTGCAAAATCTTGTAGAGATTATAGAGAGTTCTTTAACAGAAATAAGGGTTTTTGTGTACAGCACGAATGAAACAGAGTCATTACAAGCAATCATATTTAAAGGCGCGAACTAGGATACCCTTAATTAGGCCCGTTTTAAATTTTCAAATATAGAAAGCCCATGATAGAGATATCTAGTCGATTTCATTAATTTCAAAGTTGACTACTGTATGACATAAAACATTCAAGCAAATAGAAACACATATACAATATCATATAGTCGACTATGTACTTAATTCAATCGATTCAAAGTCGTAAACATTGATTTTCACAGAAAACAATCATAAACAATCAATCAATCAGTCACACAATCATCAACCAATCATTCATATACATATCATACATGATGCAATAAGAAAATGATTGTTACCGCTTGTAGATACTCCTGAAAATATGATATAACCATGTTAGTTCATCCTTGAGATCTTCACTACTACAACATCATTTGTTAACCTGCAAAACATTTGAGATTTTTGATGCAGGTTCCCATTTGAATTTAGGTCCTTGTTTGTTAGCAGATAAATGTTCCTTGGGAATCCACTTATATAATCCTTTTGGAACACCAACCTTTCTATAAAAGCAATTTCTAGGAGTGTGACCAATGTTATTGCAATAAAAACATGCATGCGTGACAGTTTACTCAAATCAACAAACTTCTTTGAATTTGTCCTATTTGATTGCGATTTGTAACCAATGCCTTGTCTATATACAACTCTACCTGAAGACTTTAAAACAACATCCAAATTATCTCTACCCCGTGTGAACTTAGCTAGCGTGCTAGTTAAGTAATCTATTTGTTCAATATGAGTAGGACATTTTTCACAATTCTTTTCTTTTAGAGTTCAATCGATTGACCTTGTATTGTAGTCGCATGGCTTCAATGTGTATCTCTTGAAATGCAAACAACAGTAAGTCATACTTCACTTCAATTGGCTCTTTTTCAAACTCTACATCATTATCATAATCTGTCAGCGATGTTCCAACCATGAAGCAAATATTTGATTCCTCTTCGCGATCACAGTCTTCATCACTATTCTCCCAAGCAATGTAAGCACTTTTTTGCTTTCTGTTCTTATCCCGAGGGAACCTCCTGCTTGCTTTTTGCTTCAACTTCAGATATGGACAATCAGGCTTGATATGTCCTTCTTTGTCGCATTCATAACACTGAACTACATTTGATCTGGTAGCTTTCTTTCCTTTACCATTTCCTGCATGGTCAATAAGTTGACTTGTATTTTTCATAAACCGATTAAACTTTCTTACCACCATTGACATCAGTTCATTGTTGTCCAATTCAGCTTCAAATTCATCCTCAGATAGTACAATCTTTGAGGCTTTTTTGCTAGTGGCTTTCAATGTTATTGACTTCTTTTCTTCAATCTCTTCCTCTTCTTTCAATCTCCCAAGTTCGAGCTCATGTTCTCTCAGCTTACCGAACAGGGTTGCCATGTTCATGCTTGTTAAATCACTTGATTCAGAGATTGCAGTGACTTTCGGTTGCCAGCTTCTATTCAAACTTTTCAAAATCTTTATGTTGATCTCTTCTTTATCAAACACTTTTCCAAGAGCCATTAGATGATTGACTATGTGAGTGAACCTTTTCTGTACCTCGTATATGGTCTCACCAGTCTTCATTCTAAAAAGTTTATACTCTTGTATCAAGGAGTTCTTTCTGGCTCTCTTTACTTCTTTCGTGCCTTCATGAGTGACCTACAACACGTCCCACATTTATTTTGCAGTCTTGCACTGTGAGATCATGAAAAATTCATCAATTGTTAGTGCAGAAGAAATTATATTACATGCCTTAACATCATATTGTGCCTTGCGATTTTCTTCTTGAGACCACTCAGAAAAAATTTTCATAACAGTTTTTCCATTGATAACATGAGTTGGCTCAAAAAGACCATTTACAGTTGCATCCCAAACACCTCTATCCACTGATTCAAGAAAAATTTGAATCTAAATTTTCCAAAATGCATAATTTTCACCAGCAAACAGTGGTGATCTGTTTGTTGATGCACCTTTACCAAAGGTTTGAAAACTAGAAGCCATTTTCCAATAATAGTCGATTTAAAGAAAAGAGTAGTCGACTAGTTTTTCAAATATTTTACGAAAATTGGCTCTGGTGCCAATTGTTGAAAATAGAATGACTTAGTTTTAACACCAAGAGGAGGGGGATGGGTGAATTGGTGAAACACAAAAATCAAAGTCTTTTAAAAAAATTTTCGTAAAAGGGATGAGCTTTCAAAAGTTTCTTGAATCGCAAGGAAAAAGATTTTTAAAGTGCAGCGGAAATAGTTGACTACGTGAAAAGTAAAGTCGACTTTGAAATGTAAAAGTGCAGGGATAGAAAATTCAAACGCAGGTTTATATATTGGTTCGGCCAAACTGCCTACATCCAGTGTCTTTCCAATCCAAGGAAGTAAATGCACCATAATGACTAGGGTTTTTACACCAAGCCATCTGTCGCAACCGGAAATCGCGACGGTTTCTATACGGCCTCCACGTCAAAATATAAAACACTTCTCTAACCCTCTAACCAAAATATACATATACACATAAATAACAACAACAAGATATCCCCTCTCCTACAGTCTTTAATCACTTTGAACAACCCTCAAAGTCCTATAATGCAACACATCCTCTTCCTGTAATCACAACAGGGCAGCCACAATCTTCACAAGATTGAGAGAAGAAGTTGATCACGTATCAGGCACCTCAATGTGCAGGTTGATCAATCATTCTATCCACACACAGATTCTTGCTCTTCAAGCAACCCTCAAAGAATGATCACCTCAGTCTTCTTGATGAGTTCTTGGAGCTTAGGCACGTTCTACCAGAGATCAAAAATATGAAAAGAATCAATTAACACATTAGAATCACCAAAGTTTTCTATAAAAATCAAATTTGCGTATATATATAGTTTTTCACAAAACTGACGCTCCTAAGTCGACTATGCTACTAATGAAGTCGATTATACGTAGAAAGTTATAACACTTAGTAGCAGTCAAACCAACTTAATTGATTATGCATTTAATGCAGTTGACTCACAATTAATGCTTGGTCAAAGATATAAAATATAGTCGTTAGACATCACAAGCATTAACAGAATTTCAAAACATAACTAACTACGTCGAGTAGCTTGCGCATATAGTCGACTTTGTAACACTTCAATACAGTTTTGAAAAACTTTCTATGTAAAAATATTCACAACACACTTTGAAAACGTTTGTGCAAAGCCACGAGTTTTAATTGACTTGCTTCATATGTCATGCAATCACAAGTAAGATCTCATGTAGAACACAGTGAATTGCAGCAATGACAGAATCAACACAAACATGTTCTTAAATAATCATAAACATGAAAGATATGAACATATAACACATATAACAACACATGTGTTATTAATTATGTTGTCATCATCAAAAACCATAAGTTCTTTGAGATTGTAAGGTTTAGCTAAACCAATGCTCCCCTTATCAACAATCTCAACAGGTCCTTGAGAGACAACCAAGGAGTCACATCTTAGTTTATACTGCACTTTAGTCGAATATTAAATTTGATTCAGGCACAACCTCGATCATGTATACCAAAAGAACATTTTAAGAAAACCCAAATATTTGCCCCGCCATCTCACGATTCTATCATGCCTCTAGATCATCTACAATATCATCTGCTCATGTATAACACATTATACGATCATCGCCGATAATTTCATTCACAAACATACAAACACAAACTTGATGGGCTAAGCTAACGATAAAACAATCATAAAACATTATACATACATGTTAATTATATCAATCATAATCACTCATCCTACATATACAAGTAATAACTAAGAACTTCCTAATCCTCTAACATAAATAATTCAATCATCTTAAATTACTCGATCATCGAACCTTGTTCAACCAGATCTTTGATCCCCAGCAACATCACCAAAAACTTGTTGATGGATCGACAAGTGTACTAAATCGCACAAGTAATATAAAATGGTAAGACCAAGTATATCATGTCCCAAGAGACTCTCGGCACTAGACAATCATGTGATAACTTGATTAATTAAGACTTAAAGAAAACGAGATCATTGGTTTCAGATGAAAAAACAAAAAATTAAACATGAATGCAAGTTGATCGATAGTAGAGTAGCACAATGATGAACGAATGTTGATTAATATGAGATGAGTATGTTGTTGGGGTTAGATTTCACCAAGTTCCCTCTTATGTATGTAAGAATTCTTCTTTATGCATTGATGTTAACGTCACTCACTAAATCACTTAAACTCGATCCCTTGGCGAATAAGCCTGTCCTTAATCACCAATTCATGCAATTCCTAGCATTCCTAGTAATTAAATGTGAAGATCAAGAGCTTTAAGACGACTAAGACTCATACCCTCATCCTTGAGAAATATTACTCTTGGGAGTAATTCAACAAGAACCTGAATTGTAAGGAACCTCTCGGCACTCATGCAATTCATAAATCATGCTAATGAAGAGTTAAACTTAGCAAACGTTGAAACAAATGAATTACTCTAACAATTAATGAAAGCATATATTAAGAATCAATTCAAATACATAAGAGTTCACAAGGTTACAATCATCCCCCAACAACAAATAGAGTTTAGTTCACCATAGACATGGTGAAACTAGATGAACAATGGAGAAGTATGAGATAGAAAAACCCTATATAAAAAGTGGAGATGGAAGCTCCCGCATCCCAATCCACCTCTAGAGAGTGAAAAAGTGTGTTGTTGCGCTCCCTCTACCAATGATACTAAACCTAAGACGTCTGGGTCCTTTAAATAGAGCAAAATAGAACAGAAAACGAAGTTCGACCCAAATCGCTGATGCTGAAGCGCCCCACTTAGGGCGCCCGGGCAGTGAGCAATAGTTCCTGACACTCAAGCCTCTAGAATGGCGCCTAAGCTTCGAGTTTTCGATGCTTAAGCGCCCCAAAGGGGCGCCCGAGCGATGGACGACTAAAAAAGCGCCCAAGCTTCGTGCTTCCCTCCTTTCCGGTGCTTTTCCAGGCCTTTCTAAGCTCCGTCTTCTTGACACATCACCTTTGCTTTCCATATTATCTCATTTCCTACCAAAACAAGGGAATTTAGTCATTATTTCATCAAACTCAACCTCAACTCTCTTATTCACACAACTTAACAGAAAATCATGATTTCAAGCAAGTTCTAAGCAGAAGAGGTTGCATTTAGTATCAAAATTACATCACAGATAACGGTATTTTCAATTGTTATCACAACCCCAAACTTAGAACTTTGCTTGTCCTAGAGCAAAACAAATTGTAACTCAGCTTTTCAGAACAATTACTACAATGATTCAACCGTCTTCAAAACTTTTCCTTTCAGGACAAGAAATCACTTTTATCAATTCCGCATAAAGATATCAGTCAAGATGTAAAGATTCCTTAATTCAATCAAACTCAATGTAATGCTCATACACTTTCAACAAATGCCATCCTTAAGAATGATCAATCATTCAAGCAAAGATTTAACAAAAATTTAAAAAAACTACTCCTCACCAAGGGAAGTGTTTCACTCAAGCACTCAAAAGTGTATCTCAAGCACTCAAAAGTGTATCACTCAACTCAAAGGTGTATAGTGAGGTGTTGGTGTCTTTTACACTCTACTAGCATAATGTCACACAAATTAACTTTTCCTTTCATTTAACCACAATCAAACATACTCACAAGCAACTCATCATCACAAGGGCTTTTCATGGCTTGTAACTTGGCTAGGCTAAGAAGGAAATTTGTTTTTTTGGTTAGCAAAATTCCTTTAGTTAAGAGAGACATTTATGAATTTATCATTCAAGCACAGACTCTCTTTCTTCTTCACTCCCAGTTTTCCCTTGCAGTGAGCTTTTCTTTTCTCTTTCTTTTGCTTTTCAATTGCTTTTGCTTTTCAATTGCTCATTGCTTAGAAAAATGGGTGTCGCAACCGCATTCGCGACGGGACGACGATCCAAATAAGAAAACGATTTTAGAAAAAAGAGATTTTTGGAGTCACCACCATAGTTTATTCTAGAAAACTACGAAAAAACCACAAAGTAAGACACGGTCCACGAAAACCAGATTCTGGATTCGGGAGTCGGTTACGTGTAGGGAAGGTGTTAGCACCCTACAACGCCGCCATAAGGCAAGACCTTTAATTAAATATGCGAATAGGATGTGGTTTTCGAAATGCTTAATTATACACAAAAAAACAACAATATAAAGAAACATAATATATTTTTTAGTTTTTTGGGCCCGACAAGGATTGACCTTGCTCCTACGTATTCTCAAAATGAGAAATCAGGGTTACGTAGTTCTAGAAAATTCTTGTTTGTTTAAAGATATTTTAGTTTTTGAAGATTTTATATTTTTTGGTATTTTTTTTTAAAAAAAAGGGGAAAGGTTTTTAGCACAAGGCCTACGCGAACGGTCACACGTGTGCTTTAACCTTTTGTATTATTTTTGTAAAAAAGAGGGAAAAAGACTTTTAGCATAAGGCCTACGCGAAGGATCGCATGTGTGATTAACCTTAAAACATATTTTTTGGTTATTTTTATAAGGAAGAAGAAAAGGTTTTCAGCGTAAGGACGTCGCGAACGGGCACACGTGTGCTTTAACCTTTAAAATATAAATTTTGTTATTTTTTAAGAAAAGAAGAAAAGGTTTTCAGTGCAAAGACGCCGCGAACAGGCACACATGTGCTTTAACCTTTAAAATACATTTTTATTTATTTTTTAGAAGAAGAAAAATGTTTTCAGCACAAGGCCTACGCGAATGGTCGCACATGTGCTTTAACCTTTTAAAACATATTTTTGAGTTTTTTATAGAAGAGGAAAAGGTCTTAGCATGAGGACGATGCGAGCGATCACACACGTACTTAAACCTTTAAAACATTTTTTTTATATATTTTTAATGTTTATATATTTTAAAAGTAGATAGATATTTAAAGCAAAAAAGGAGAAAAATAAAAATAAAAATAAAATAAAATAAATAGGTAAATAACTAAACGAAAATGAAAAAAATAAAATGAAAAAACAAGTAGAAATAAAATAAAATAAGAAGTGAAATGATGAAATGATAAAAAACAAAATACTAAATAGATAAAAAGGGTGTGAGGTGTTTAAATAAGAAAAAGTGGTATGAAAATTAGAACAAGGGGTTGCATAAAAGAATTCATTTTTTTAAAAAAAAAAACAAACCGGGTCTAAGCCCAAACAAAAAAGAGGTAGTGAAAGTGAAAATAGGGGTGTAGAGAGTTAATCAAAACATAAAAAAACCTAAAAGAAAGCAATGTAAATAAAAACAAAAATAAACTAAAAAACAGAAATTTGTTAGACCCAGGCCCAAATGGTTTTACCCAGAAATCCCCTAGGGGTTCAGACTACTCCCCCTCATTCCCATCACGCACACTTCATCTCATCAGAGACCTAGGGTCTCTCTCCCTCTCTCCCCCGCGAACTGCCATCAATGGCGTCGCCGGTAACGACGCATGACGCCAGAGCCGCTGTCAACCCCGGTTCCAGGCCCCTCCTCCATTTCGTCTGGCGCTGCGCAACTAACCACCGAGCCAACCCTGTCGCGGGACCACATTCCCCAGTGTCATCGTTGATGAAGTCTGCTGCTGTCGGTGCCTTTCGCAAACAATCCCCCTCCACTGTAGCTTAAACCCTTGGGAATCACACGAGATTCTCCCCCTTTTCCCTTCGCGCACGAGAAGCTCTCTCGCTCCTCCGTTAATCGTCGCCTGAGCGAGTCCAGCTGTCTCGAGCCAGGGCGCCACCAGTCACGACCAAGGTCGTCGTCGGTCACCACGTCGTCCTCCTCTACCGCCGCGACCAAATCCAACTCTACCTTTAAAAGCTTATCGTCACAGCCACCTCCAAAAACGCTAAAGGCGACCTATAACCCTAAGGGCTCATTTGCTTAATTAATCAGAGAATACAGCCGTAGAGGCCTGCCAAGACGATGTTGGGGATGATTTGGAATTTCATATTTTGTGCTTGTGCTCTTGTGCGTGTGTTTGGCAATTTTGGGTTGCTACTATGGAATTGTGTGTGTGTATTTGGACATGTATGAGCAACAATCGCCATCTGTTTCCTCTCTTCTTTTTTTGGCTTAGGATTGTGTATGGTGGTTTCTGGAATTTGTGAGGATGGTTTTTGTGGCTTTGAGCAATGCAGGTTGAGGAGGATGGTGTGAGTCAGGCACAATGGCTATTGAACTAGACGTTGGGTAAAGGCGAGAAAGAGAATGGTTGCCTAGGCCGAGAGAAGCAAGACGAAGGCTACGGTGATGGCGCCCTGAGAAAAAGAGGAAGCAATGCTTCTCTGGGTTTGACCATCATGATGTTTTATGGTTGTATATTGAAAAGATGAACATGAATGTTGAGTTCTATGGAAAACCAGAACTCAAAAGGGAAGAAATTTTTTAGAGACTTTGTTGTGCAGAGCGTGATCATGGAAAGGGGATGGAGATACCTTGGTGATGGGGAACATTGAGAAACCAATACAATACAAATGCAAACACAGAGTCTACGAATGCTAGCACACAACCTTCATAACAAGCAGTTGATTCATACTAAAAAGCAAATAGACTAACACTACAAGAAAAAACATCATTATGTACAACGCAAATCCGTATATAAGGCCCAAAATCTGTATATAATAGTAGGTTATATACGGATTATATACGGGCAAAAATCCGTATGTAATACCCTCATAGGTAATTTTATATACGGAAATATCCGTATATAACTTATATACGGATACTTCCGTATATAAGATCCATATACACCACCTAAGTTTTGTCTGCATAGAAGGTTCCCCAGCTAGTTCATGCAAGCACACCTGAACATTCAATATTGACAATTCATATATGCAGACCTGGATATTCAACATTCACAATCAGACCTGGATATTCAACATTCACAATCAGACCTGGATACTCAACATTCACAATCAGACTTGGACATACAAATAAGTTTTTGACATTCATAATATTGTTTACATCAATATAAGTGCAACATTAAACATTAGTTAAAACATCAGTTTAAGTTCATAAAGTGGTTCTAGTATCTAAATAAGTTCAACAGTAAGTAATCGAAATAAGTTCTATAAAAATGCCTAATAATGCATATATCTATTTCCATCTGGTGGTGGCTGGTCCGGTGGTTGTTGTTCTGTAGGTTGTTGTTCTGCTTGGACAGCATTGGGTGCTTGAGTTTGAGCTGGAGTATTTTGGACGTTTAAAAAGTCTTGTGCAACTGCGGCTGCCAAAGGCGGAAGGAATGGAAGGAGTACGCCAAGAAAGCCTTGAAAATTTTCAAGCTGCTGACCATATTGTTGTACTTGCAATCTGAGGTTAACAATTTCCTCTGAATTTTGCTGTTGAGCGGAAGAAGATGCCTGTGTCTGTTGGACGTAACTATCGACACAGTCATCTTGGGAACTGACATTTCCAATCCCGTATACGCGTCCCTTGTATTTTCCACCAGCAGCCTCTAACCAACATCGGTTTCTCAATCTTTCCTCATCAGCAGGGTCTAGAGGACTACTTGCTGAGGCACCAACAGATGCATTCTCAAATCTTATTTGAGAAAATTTTTCTACAAATTGTTCCTGTTAATACAATAAATTTTATCAGTAAACATAATGTTTAAAAACTAAGAATGTATAATGTGATAGAGTTAGTAGAAACTTACATGGGTCCGCCTAGACCTTTCGTCCACAAATTCCCTTGTTGATTGACGAATATGTGTTTGCTGAAATATTTCATCAACATGCACAGACCGACCAAGCTCCTGTGACTGTAAACAAAATGAGTTGTTAATAAATCTTTGTAAAGCTTATGATTACAAATTTAAGAAATAAAATGTACAAGTTACATACCAAACAAATAGCATGCTCATGCACACTAATAGATCCTCCAGTGTGCAAACAACCACCCTTTTGAGATGTGCGATTCTTCTTAGCTGTTTCACACTTTTGTCTATAAAGTGGCATGTTCCACTTTTCCAGAAGAGCATTCCAAGTATCATCCCCCAGCCAATCAGGTCTTTTTCCTAGAGTTCTAGCTTTTTTATACATCTCTGAGAGTCTATGAGATGCCTTGGTGTGAAAATTTATTTTTACCTTTTCCTCATCTTCAGGCTTCCATGAAACCTTTCTCTGTTATATATTAGAAAGAATAGTGAGAATAACTAGTTTGGTGTATGATGGTTATAGTGAGAATGAAGAAGAATGGGAGTAAAGGAGAGAATGAAGGTATAATAAATATTTTCCATTGTGTACTACAAAGACAGAAACACAGACATTATAAATCAACTACCTTAAAACGGTCGAAGAAAACATCTCTAGTTGGCTTAGGGATTTCTCCCCATGTTAGCCATGGCTCATCAAACTGTTGCTTGATGGTAGTTGTGATTGCCTTGGATGCAGTTCTTGTCGGATAAAACCTAAACCAAAATTAAACTCAAACATTAGAATAATACAACAATGAATTGTCTATAAATATTAATTGAGTTAAATTTTTTGTTACCCTCCTCCAATAGGTGTAATCATTGGACGACTGTTGGAACATTGTTCCACGTCATTAGTGGCTGAACCGGAATGTGCATTTGCATCTACTGTACCAGGTGATGGTGCAATATTTGTGGGAGTTGATGGGTTAAAACCAACATTGGGAGAGAGTGATGCCATTTGATTAGTAGGCAGTTGGTATGAAGTGGGTGTCAAAGCAGGCATTTGTAATGGAGATGAAAGAGAGGTAGGTGTAGATGTATGTGGAGTGGGAGTCAAGCCAGGAACTTGTAATAGAGATGGAACAGATGTACCAGTGGAGGTAGACGTAGGGGTAGTTGCCTGACTGCTTGAACAAATTTCATTATTGAAACGCTCTGTCAACTTGATTACATAAGATTTCTTCCCCTTCCCCTTATCAGATTTTCCTGAAGGTGGAAAAGGAGGGACAGAACCACCTGAGGCCATATTCCTGAAGGTGCAATGATGGAATTAAGAGTGTAAGCACGATTCAATCAACAAGAGAAATATGCAAAATTATTATAGGATAACAAATTATTATTGAATTGATTGATCAAGATCATAACATATCAATTTAAAGCAAGATTAAAGATACAAGATTAAATCATATACTCTATCATGAATTATGAAGTGGACAAAAATCATATACTCTATCATTAAATCATATACTTTGTGATTTTTGGAGATAAATTCCTAGTCAAGAAGATAACTGTCTATCTAATGTGTGATGGATTAATTGATAAGGAAGTGGATCCTTCTCTTGATTCAAAGAATAGTGATTAGTACCTGAAACTTTGATAGGTGACCTCTTGCGGCTGCGGGATTCACTTTAGCCCCAAATATAAAGATGTTATTAAAGTGTATGAATAGTTGGAACATAGTAAGACAATTAACTACAATTTAATGTTGTGTGTGTTGCAAAATAGAAGCCTAAAAAGCCAACTACATTGGAATACTACATTTCTAAACTTAACAACATTATAAATGCAGCTAAATTAAATCAAGAACACACCCTAACTCTATTCAGTGCTAGAACTCTGAAATTCTTCTTCGTTGTCATCTTCACCTTCTCCCTCTTCATTGTATTCTTCTTCATCAATTGTATCTTCATCCATTTCCCCTTGAAATGATGAAATATTGTTTGGGTCCACTTGTTCAAGACCAGCTTCTATATCTTGTAATCGGACAACTTCTTCAACTTCAATTACGTCATTAACATGTGACATTTCCTCCACTTGGTATGGCACATCGGTTTCTACATCATTAGAATCAATGCGTCATCTAGGCTTCGTCTTTATCGCAACACACCAACCTCGTTTGTCCGTGCGCGATATAGGATATGGTACATAATAAACTTGTTGTACATTATGTGCAATTATAAAAGGATCAAACAACACATATCTTTTATCCATTCGAATATCCACAATGCCATTCGAATATCCATCATATCTGGAATCGATTTTAGGCATATTTAATAATCTTATTTTTATGATAAAATCTTTTAAATATCGATCAATTGTTTGAGAACAGTCTTAGTCAATTGTCATTCACTCTGCCAAATGCATATAAACATTTACAAACACTTCATACTTTCATATCCCTTTTTCACCTAACTATTGGACTAATGTGCTACAGTGCTTCTATAGAATGCCAAAACATTTATTCTTATATTGAGAATCTAACCACATTTATGCTCTACAGTTACTGAATAAGTCAACACACGAATAATAGAGCATCAAAGAAACATATAAGAAATTCAGAATCTGATAAAGTTATTATCATAACAGAGACCTGCAAATCAGTATTGCTTCAGTCCATAACAGTAATGGCCGAAGGTAAGAAGTTACTATATAGTGAGTGGTACTTTTCTTCCAACTATTATCACTCTCTACAATATCAGAGTTAGGTATCAATTGCATTGAATCAGATAAAATAGTTAATATAGGAAAAAAGAATAATAACAGCAATATAACCTGGAAGAGTATTTCCCTTGTGTGGAACAATAATGGACCAACACCCCTATATTGCAAAAATGATAATGCCAATTGCAAGAATCAACTTCACTATGATAGGATTATTTTGTAACAAATTACTAGACCTGCAAAAGGCCACACAAGCGAATAGTTTATAATACATGGAAATATTCAATAATAATCTTTGATATTAACCTCTACATTTCCTTATTAATAACTTACGATTGGTTATTATATTTCCTTATCAAATCATGATTTATTTTCTTAATTAGTTAGGATTACGATTAGTATAAATAATAGCGTTATACCTTTGTTGAACATACAAACATTTTTATACAAAATAATTAATATCAATTAGTATATTTCATTATCATTTACCAGTGTGTTTCAAACAATTTACATGGATATCTACTTCATTGGAAGTAATTATTTTCATTGATCCATCCCTTGAATTAAAACATTTTTCACAATAAAAAATGTTCAAAAATATAAGGATTGGATTCCAATAAGCATTTGATCACAATGCTGTTTACATGTCTTACAATTTGAGGTGATGGATTGTCTTCAGGTGGAACATGTACTACCTAATGGAAAACTCATTTTATCTGAGGATTCTGCTCCTAAAGACTTAGACCTATTAAACATTCACATGGAACTAAAGGAGAGTAAGATAATGGAAATTGCATTGTTGAAGTCCTGAACAACAAACTTTGACATCTATTACGCCAACTTTGCAAGATGAATCAAGTGAAACATTCATTTCTTTATTTTTTACTACTTCAGTTGGATCTGTTTTTGAATATCAAAAGCGAAAATAGCTAAGCATGCTCATCCAATTATTCTAAATCTGTTTAACTTTATCTATGATTGATAATTACTTCTATTATTTATAATAGTATTTTAATCAATTACTTCCTTCTCCAATTCAATGCGGACCAAATTAGATTTCCAAGTTAAACCACAGACACGTTAATGCCTTACAGAGCCAATCATTCGTAGTTTAAAGTTGCTATAATAATTTTATAAAATCATCAAAGAAAAAAGATAGATGTTGCTACCAAGGTGAACCCAAAAGTCTAATGCTAAACTAGTGTTTTAACCAATTAACCTACCTAACCAATTAACCTAGAACGTCAACTAACTATAGAATTAGCTAATTCCAAACAACTACTGATCTTCATTATTTCCACATCCATAGACAATGCATACTCGAATAGCATTCACATAATAGCTTCCTAAATGAAGATAAAAAAAAATCTTACAACTATCAACAAAGGCATTAACCATAACTGCTAATTGGCAGAGAACACGATACATACACTCTATTAACCCAACCACACACACATAACAAACGCCTAAACCAAGGGCACGAAAATCGAACTATTATATTACAAATGTGTTCACACCAAGTTAGGCACAGTTTAAAATAAACACCAATAAGGATAACCGAATTCATCCCTAAGATAGTTTTCACAAAGTGCATTAACCATCACAGTTTGTGTTGTTCAAAATCGCATACCTTAAACAAGTTATTACCCAGAAAACCAATACTGAGAAACGTATATTTTAAAAGAGAAGGAATTTATATCACCTTGAGCGTTCACTCTCCGGCAATACAGCAACGTTGACTTAAACCACTAAGAATCTTCTTAATCTGCTGCACAGTACCCTCAATCGATGCTTCCGAACACTCCAACAACGGCTTGAGACCGGAACCACAAATGTGTCAAATAAAACACAAAAAAATGAGATTAGGGTTCGCAATTTACAACCACTAAACAATTAATAGCATTAGGGTTCGCCATTTTCACCTCAATCGATGAAGCTACTCTTTCAGGGACCAACTACGGCACCGCACCGAACAACGATAGTTCAACAATCAGACCGAAGAGGGCTCCAGGAGAAATAATCATACCGAAGAGTGACAAAATGCCAGTGAATATGGTGTTCGATAGAAAAACGAAACCTCAAGGGTTTGAGAAACAAAAGAAACCTGAGAAATAGAGAGCTCGAGCTTCAGTGCAAGTGAATATGGGTTCTAACTACATATTATTAAAAATCTTATTTCCTTAATCAGAAATACATTTTATTAAAAAACTTATTTTCCTAATCCGTATATAATATCCGCATCTAAAATTTTGTTATATCTACATACGGATACTACAACTTATATACGGATTCCATCCTTGGATAATTTTCCCGCCACCTCGCGCCAACTTTATATACGGAAATTATATATGGATTTTTCGTATATAAAAAATCGTATATAATATCCGTATATAACGCATTTTCAGTTATCCGTATATAAATTCCGTATATAATAGCTCATTTATATACGGATCTAGATCCGTATATAATATTCCGTAGATAATGATATTATTTCTTGTAGTGTAACTATCATGGGATAGAAAACTTACCTGAAACTGATTCGTTTGGCTTTCTTCCGGTGAACTTGCTCCCTCCTTTGGCTGGCTGGTCTCTGTTTTCCTCTCTGCAGGTGAATGGTCGATAATTCTAAATTTCTCTTCACTAGAGACTTCCCTATTGTTGTTGTTGCTTTTTGTTTATCGCTCGTACTCTCTCAACCCAGCTGGATGATCACTCCCCTCCAAATTTTGATTCTTTTTTTTGTTATTCATGTTCTCTCAACCCCAATTACTTTAACCGTTTTGCCCTGCAAATATCCTCTGCAAAGTTACAATCCAAACCAACTTTGTTGTGTCCTGCCAACCAAATCGCGCTTGCAGAAGCCGTTTTTTGCTTTGTCTTTTTGGCGACAAAGTCCTTTTCTTTTTTTTTCTTTTTTTTTTCAAACGTTTTTTTCTTTTTTTTCTTATAAAAAAAACAAAATGCTTTAAACCTTTTTCTTTTTTTTCTTTCTGTCTTTTCTTAATTATATCGATTATGTTTTTCTTCTTTTTTTTCTTCTTTTTTTTTCTTCTTTTTTTTTCTTTCTTTTTATTTCTTAAAAAAAACTAAATCAATTACAAAATAGTGAAATACAATTAAAAATAATAAAATAACATAAAATAGAAATGAAAGAACATAAAATAAGATAACACCAAAAATAAAAAGAGATATATTATTTAGTCAATCCGGACGAAATTGGGTGTTGACAATGGGGTTGCTACCTAGGAACCCCAAACGTGACACTTTATCAGTACCTCATCAGATGTTCTCAACTTAACTCAGGGTAAAGATTTTCAGAAAAAGGGTTTTCAAAACATGCAAGGTTCAAGGTTCAAAGGCTAGAACAAACTGTTTTCTTTTCAGTAGGAAAAAATTCATGTGAAGGCTAAAAGAATAAGAGATAACAAAAGATGGCCTTGATCATATGAAACATGCAAGCAAGTAGTTCAATCATAGAAAATTTGGGCAAAGTCATTCATGCCTCCAAAGTAATAGTAATTACTTACAAGAAAACTCTGAAGCCCAAAACTCACACAGGTAAACTCTCAAGTCCAAGAATTCAGAAAAACACCCTGCTCAGTATCTCAATCAAATTTTACCTCAAGCACTTGTTTCATACACTATGAGCCATCACCTGTATATTAGCACATCATGCATCATCTCAACATCAATCAATACACTAGAGCATCACAAAGCAATACTTATCACAAAACAAAACACAGTTGAACCAAAGCAATGTGCTTCATTCAAGCCAAGTACATTAACCTATACTATAATATAAACAAAATAATAAAAACATAAGAAAAATATAGTTCAACAATGAAAACAATAAAGCAAAGAAAAATCCTTCTCTAGTGATAACATAGCATCCATCAGTAGATGCTATCCTCTGAATCTTCCAGCATCCATCAGTATATGCTATCAGTAACACCCATCAGTAGATGTCTAACCATATAGCATCCATCAGTAGATGCTAATATTTCTGGTCTTCATTGGTATCCCTCAATAGACACCAATTTTTCTCATCTTCATCGGCATCCATCAGTAGATGCCTAATCACCTAACATCCATCAGTCGATGTCTAGTCACCGTCCTCTTCCATAACAACATCCATCAGTAGATGTTGTCATTCATCATCCTCATCATAGCAACATCCATCAGTAGATGTTGTAGAAGCATCCATCAGTAGATGTTATCATCACTGCCATCAAAAGCATCATTTAACCTAAAAAAAACTCAAACACACAAAGAAAAAAATCAAATCAAAACCACACAATTAATTAAATTAAAAATAAAAGTTCAGAAAACTGGGCTATCATTCATCGTAACAACATCCATCAAGTAGATGTTGTTATCTGAATCCTCTTAGCATCCCTCAATAGATGTTGTCCAGCATCCCTCAATAGATGTTGTCCAGCATCCATCAGCAAATGTTGTCATTCCTGCAAAACAAAATCAAATCCACACCACACAACTAAATAAAAAAAAAACAAAATCAGAAACCGGGTTACCTCCCAGCAAGCGCTTCTTTAACGTCACTAGCTTGACTCACTATAATCGTGCCTCATTGTTTCCTTTTCTGGATATTTTTTTCTTTTTGTTGAATTTTTTCAGGAATTTAATATAACCAGGAACCTGTTGCAGTGTCCCAATCATAGGAATTTTAATCTCCAATTTCTTGAAGATTTCCATGAAATGCTCAAACTATTTTTCCTTCTCCTTCATATGATAATTCTTTGGGTGAGGAAGGGGTTTTTCATATGATTCTTTCTTTTTTTTTTCTCCCATCCTCCTCCTCTCTTTTTTTCTTTTCTTCCCTCTCTTTTTCCTCCTTAGAACACTGCTTATGATATAGAAGATTTTTCTCAATTTTTTTTCTTTTTTCTCTCAACCTCTTCTTTTTCTTTTCTCTCTTCTTCCACATTCTTCCCCTTTTCTTTTCTCTCGACCTCACTTTTTCTCTCTTATTTTTCTTCCTCTTCCTTTACATCTTTCTCTTTTTCACTCAACCTTTCTTCTTTTCTCTCTATTTTTCTCTCATTCTTCCCCTTTTCTTTTCTCTCAACCTCACTTTTTTTCTCTTCTTTTTCTTCCTCTTCCTTTACATCTTTCTCTTTTTCACTCAACCTTTCTTATTTTCTCTCTATTTTTCTCTCATTCTTCCCCTTTTCTTTTCTCTCAACCTCACTTTTTCTCTCTTCTTTTTCTTCCTCTTCCTTTACATCTTTCTCTTTTTCACTCAACCTTTCTTCTTTTCTCTCTATTTTTCTCTCATTCTTCCCCTTTTCTTTTCTCTCAACCTCACTTTTTCTCTCTTCTTTTTCTTCCTCTTCCTTTACATCTTTCTCTTTGTCACTCAACCTTTCTTCTTTTCTCTCTATTTTTCTCTCATCTAAAACTTTGTCACTTCTAGTGATAGTGGCTTGACATTCCTCCCTAGGGTTAACTTTCATATTGCCCCCAAAATCATCCAGCTTCTAAAGTATGTGACCAAGCTGCCTCCCTATCCTTCCGAATGCTACTTGAGTGCTTTTATGATGAGAATCAGACATCTGCATTAATTGTTGAAGTGTGTCATCCATCTTAGCCATTCTTTCTTATAGAGAGGGTTGTTGCTGCCATTATTGTTGTGGCAGCCTATCAAATTGTTTGAAAGCTTGCCCAAATTGATTTTGACCCATGTTTAAGTGAGGTTTCCACCAATGGTTAAAATTACCTTGGTGGAATTGAGTGTCCATATAGTTAACTTCTTGTCTGAATTGCATCTTGCAAGCACTAGACATAAAACCCTAGGAAACACTGTCAGCACAAAAACAATAAAAATAAACTAAACAAAACACCAATTAAAAATACAAATAAAAATAAAATAAAAATAAAAATAAGAAAATAAAAAATAAAGTCAAAGTTAATCAAGAATCACACAAATAGAATATCTTAAACCGTGAGTCCTCGACAACGACGCCAAAAACTTATTCAACCAAATCTTTGATCCCAGCAACGGCGCCAAAAACTTGTTGATGGATCGGCAAGTGTACCGAATCGCACAAGTAATATAAAATGGTAAGACCAAGTATCGTGTCCCAAGACTCTTGGCACTAGACAGTCGTGTGATAACTCGATTAATTAAGACTTAAAGAAAATGAGATCATTGGTTTCAGATGTAAAAATAGAAAATTAAATATGAATGCAAGTTGATCGATAGCAGAGTAGCACAATGATGAATGAATGTTGATTAATATGAGATGAGTATGTTGTTGGGGTTAGATTTCACCAAGTTCCCTCTCATGTATGTAAGAATTCTTCTTTATGCATTAATGTTAACGTCACTCACTAAATCACTTAAACCCGATCCCTCAGCGAATAATCCTGTCTTTAATCACCAGTTCATGCAATTCCTAGCATTCCTAGTAATTAAATGTGAAGATCAAGAGCTTTAAGACGACCAAGACTCATACTCTCATCCTTGAGAAATATTATTCTTGGGAGTAATTCAACAAGAACTTGAATTGTAAACAATCTCCTGGCACTCTTGCAATTCATAAATCATGTTAATGATTGAGTAAAACATGGCAGGCGTTGAAACAGATGAATTACTCTAAAAATTAATGAAAAAGCATATATTATTAAGAATTAATTCAAATACATAAGAGTTCACAAGGTTACATTATCCCCCAACAACAAATAGAGTTTAGTTCACCATAGACATGGTGAAACTAGATGAGCAATGGAGAAGAATGAGATAGAAAAACCCTAAAAAGTGGAGATGGAAGCTCCCGCATCCAAATCTGCTTCCAGAGAGTGAAAAAGTGTGTTGTTGCGCTCCCTCTAAGAAAGATATTAAACCTAGGACGTCTGGATCCTTTCAATAGAGCGAAATAGAATAGAAAACGAAGTCTGGCCCATATCGCTAGCGCTCAAGCGCCCCACTTAGGGCATCCGGGTGGTGAGCGACACTTCCTGATGCTCAAGCCTCCAAAATGGCGCCCAAGCTTCAAGCTTTCGACGCTTAAGCACCCCCTAGGGGCGCCCGGGTAGTGGACGAATCTCTTCAATGCTTAAGCCCCCTAAAAAGGCACCTAATCTTTGTGCTTCCCTCCTTTCTGGTGCTTTTCCAAGCCTTTCTAAGCTCCTTCTTCTTGACACTTCACCTTTGCTTTCCATATTATCTCATTTCCTGCCAAAACAAGGGAATTTAGTCATTATTTCATCAAACTCAACCTCAACTTTCTTATTCACACAACTTAACAGAAAATCATGATTTCAAGCAAGTTCTAAGCAGAAAAGGTTTCATTTAGTATCAAAATTACATCACAGATAACAGTATTTTCAACCGTTATCAAACCTCCTTGATCCTTGAACATCATACACCTAGACTGCAGTCTATCCGTTCATCAACACCTATGCTGATTATACCACATAATACAATCATTATCAACATAACATCCTCTAGAGCATCATCATCATTACGATCATCAATACATATACCTTCATCGTGAATAACCTCATCATGACCACCACCATGAGTCTCCACAAAACCATACACATCTTAGTGGAAAGATTTAGTCTCACTCCTGTATCCTACAACCTACCTATAGCCTGCCCTACATGATATTTGTAGCCTCCTCTATAGATATGCTGAAGTACTCCCGCAATCTAGCTAAGGAACATCTAATCCTGCCACACAAGGACAAGGAAGACACCATCACCCCCACACAAGGAAGGTTCAATACCCGAATAACCCTTCCTATGCACACAAGGCAAAAGGAAGCACCTATCCGCAAATAGAACCAGGATTTACTAGGTACAACAAGTAGACGTATCATCCACTCTCATGCTCATCAATCACACACTCACATGATTCATGGAAACTTGATTTATAAAGTTGATTAGTTTCTAGTGAAGTTCTTTTCCTTTGGTCTAATGTTGATATGAATATTGATCCAGAATAAAGTTTTGAAATTGCTAAGCTTTGCCAAAGAGTGCAAAAGGATAAATGTAGGGGTGTGATGAATACATATTTATGCCCTCATTTGGCCTTTAATAATGCATTCTTAATTAGTTTTTGTACTTTAGTAGAATATTTTAATTAGGATTTTTCATAATTAGTTTTATTTAGCATGAGATACAAAAACATGTTAAAAATAGTTTTTTAGTTGCATAAATGTTCTTTCGATATTTTGAGGTATGTTAGTGCATCTACAGCTAAGTTGAACTCATTGAGGTGTAGAAATAAATTAGTTAAAGTTTCATGACACCTTAAAGATAAATCAAAGAATAGAAAATAATAAAGACCACAAGAAGTCAATCCAAGCATAACATGAAAAAGTGGAGAAATTTAGCTAAGCCAAGAAGAAGGAACAAACAACAAAAATTAGATCTTGTTGTTTTCTCTATTTTTTCTACTGAAATGGCTTTGATAATTAATAAATGTTTATGATTAAATAATTTAGGGAAAATATATCTTAAGATATTTTATTTGATTACCTTATTTAACTATATCAATAAATATCAAAAGATAATATTTGCCAAATCTTTTTTAACCTAGCAATATCTTCTCAAATATTTTTAGATCTCCACAAAAATCAAATATATCTTGAACATATTAAATTATTTAGAAGATAATTAGAGGAGAATACATTATTATAAAGAAGATTACAACAACAAAAGATCTTGAAACAAAGCCCAATCCAATTTCTATATAAAGAGACTTAGGGAAACACATAAGGGGAGCTTAAGAACCCTTTGGGGGTTCAAATTTTGTCCTCTCTCTCTTCTTTCATTTTCTCCAACCTCTCTTCTTCTATTTTCATGTTATTTCAACATTCGATAAAATGCTAAGCATCTGAGGTTGATTTTGCTGTAATTTCTTAACTAGGTTCTAAGGTTAGATGAATAAATTGGTTTGTTGTTTTAATTCTTGTTGTGATTTATTTTTATCTATGTCTTTTGTTTCTTAGTAAAGTAAAAGTAATGTTTTTTACATTATATCAAGTTAACATGATGTTAAATCTACCTAACATATCAATCATATGAGTCCAATGGTTTTTACTTTTAATTGAGAATTTACTTTTATTAAAGTTAGAAACTTTCATGTGACTGAATGGGTTTTTGCCAATAATTGAGAATGCACTTTGATTAAAGGTGAAAACTTTAACAATAATTAATCAAGAATTTACTTTGATTAATTAGCTTTTTACTTGATATAAGAGGTAAAAGAATATACATGATTAAACACAGTAACATTTAATAGAAAATGTACTTTAGTTAAATTTACTATGATTAATCTACAAAGTTTTTGCTTTCAATTGACAATGTACTTTTGTTAATAGTGAGAACTCCAATAAATTAATTGAGAATTTAAATTGATTAATTTGAAAATCTAAGACAATAATTAATTGAACAATAATCTTTAGATAACCAATGATTAATCCTATTTTGAAAAAGTAGTGAAATTAACCTATTTTCTTTATAATTGTTTCTATCTTTTTAAATCTTTTTATAAATTTATTTCTTTCTACCTTTTGTTATTTTGTTCTTTAATCTTTTATTGATCTTTATCTTCTTTATTGTTTTTGTTTTAGTAACCTTTTTTTATAGTTTTTATGAGAACTAATTTGTTAAGAATCAATTTCGTGTTCGTTGGGAGACGACTTAGGGTTGAATTTACCCTTTTTATTTTGTTGGCTACTATCTTAGCAATACTGAAGTTGTTATAGTTTAGTGGTATTAATTTGATCGCATGAACGACAATGTTATATGTAGTGTTGTCCACTTTTGAAGAGCTTTCGTCTAGTCCTAGGCTAGTTATTGGATGCATTGGAGTCCACTTTTGATGCTAGAGATTTCACAAAAGTTTTGAAAATTTTCATTTTCAAATTTTCCTCAATGATCACTTCAAATAGAACTAATTTTAGAATTCTTTTCATTTTCTATTCTTTTGCAGAGTTTATAGAAGGCTTCAAATGCTTCATCCTTTGTGGGTTGAGAATAGGACCTGTGTCCATCTTGAAAAGTCATCAACTACTACAAGTCCATAATGTTTACCACTCACAAATGCAATTCTTGTCGGTTCAAATAGGTCTATATGAAGCAACTCAAGAGGTCTTTTAGTTGAAACAACATTTTTGCTTTTAAAAGACTCTCTGATATATTTTCCTTTCATGCAAGCACTACAAAATATTGTACTGTTGAATGATATTTTTGGAAAGCCTCTCACGAGGTCATGACATTGCAACTTTGAGATGAATCTCATACTTGCATGTCCACAGTTATTATGCCATGATATTAACCCATCTTTTATAGATATTAAGCATGAAACGATGTGAGCTTGTGATTCATTTAGATATATTTTGTACAAGTTATCTTGCCTATTAACAGTAAATACTATTGTACCTTTATCGTTCATGACTTTGCATTGGCCCTTTTCAGAGGTAACATTATACTCGTTGTCACACAATTGACTTATGCTCAGTAAATTATGTTTTAGGCCATCAACTAGCAAGACATTATCAATAGATGAGGAAAGGTTTGTACCTATCTTTCTAATTCTGATGGTCTTCCCTTTTTTGGTTTCCTATAAAAGTGATTGTTCCTTCTTTCTTGCTCTTCAAGCTTAGAACATACACTTTTCTCCTGTCATGAGACGTGAGCATCCATTGTCCAAGTATCAGGATATGAGTTTCTTTTTTATGATCAAGCAAATCTGCAAGGAAAATGATTTTGTCTTTAGGTACCCATATTGCATTAGGTCCTTGTTTGTTAGTTACGAGCATCTTCTTTCCAAAGATTGATGCATTAGTAGAAGACTTGACAAATTGAATATTCTTTGTTTCAACAACACAATTTGCTATGTCTCTATGAAATCCTAAACTTATTTTATCATAGGAATGTTTACTATCTTTGAGTAGAAGTCTTAGATGATTGTTCCCCTCAAATGTTTTGTTTAGAACTTTAGTTAGAGTGTCATTTTCATGATTGAGAAACTCAACATGTTTATCTTTAACCACAACCGTGTCTTCTACAAGCTTTTTATTTTTCAAAAGTATTTTCACTTTTTCTTTTTCTAAGTCAATTAGCTTCCTTTCAAGATTGCTAACATTTAGTTTGAGAGATTTTACCTCATCTTCGAACGATGTTACTTCCTCCTTCAAAATACAATTTTCTTTTGATAGCTTCTTGTTTTGTTCTTGCAATTGTTTGTATGTGTCAGAAAATTTGGAAGAAAATGAAAGTAATTCATAATATGCATGAATAATTGAGTGCAAGTTAGAGAAGTCTACCTCTTTGTCAGATTCGTCTCATGAGTATTCAATGTTTCCTACCATGAGGCACAAATTTGCTTATTCTTCTTCGTATAAGGTATCTAGGTCTCCCTAAGTGCTCATAGGCACTTTCTTCTTGTCATGCTTAGGGAGAGCAGTTTTTATTTTTTGCTTTTTCTAGATCAGGACATTCAGATCTAAAATGTCCAGGATTCTTGCACTCATAACAGACTATGGTTTCTTCCATTCGTTTGTCCTTTTGATTGTTTCTTGAGCTAGACCTTGTATGTCTACCTTTGAACAATGTGCTCTTCTTTCTTATCCACATTGATTGAAGCTTTCTTGAAATGAACGAATGATCGTCTTCCTCATTTTTTTCCATAAGGTCTTCTTCATCATCAGACTCCTCTAAGGATTCACCCGTTCTAAGGGCTTTTGTAGGTGTTCTTTTGATAGCTTTAAGAGCAATGCTCTTTTTTTTCTTTATTGATCCATCTTGTTGGAGTTCAAGCTCGTGCACCTTGAGAATTCCAACTAGCTCTCTTAGGCTCATGCCATGTTTTAAGGGCAGTAACCTATAGTCTCCATTATCTGGGTAGACTGTGCAAGATCTTATCAGTGTGGTCAAAGTTGTCATAAGACATTCCTAAGGATTTGAGTTTATTGAGGATCGTCTGAAATCTACTGAACATGCTCTGAATGTTTTCATTTTCCATCATGGTGAATAACTCATATTGTTATGTTAGTAGCCTAAGCTTGTTTCTTTTGACCTCATGTGATCCTTCATACGTTACAACCAATGTGTTCCACATTTCCTTTGATCCTTTGTAGGAGTGAACTTTTTAGTATTTTTCTTCAAAGAGAGCACACATTAATGGGTTACAAGCTTTAGAGTTTAGTAAGTACTTGTGTTTTTGCTCATCAGTCCATTTGCTTTTTGCAAATGGCTCTCTCTCTCTTCATTAAGAGGTAAATAGTTGTCATTCTCGACTACGTCCTACATGTTAATGTGAGAGGATTCAAAGAATGCAATCATTCTTTGTTTCTAGTTTCCAAACTATTCTTCTTTGAATAGAGGAGGACGGTTAACATACATTGACCTTTTCATAGTAATACATCGTTTAATAATGTGTCTATATTAAAAAGATCATTTAGTTCTAGCGCATTTACTGAAAACTTTTCTTTGTTCTTTCATATGTTGTAATGTTTTTTTTATACCATGTCTTTCATTCAACGATATTATTTTTACAAAGATTATTCTTTGTCAAATACTCATTTCGTTTATCGTTGTTTGTTAAACTTCAAAACATGAAAGTGTTAGACGATCTTTTCTTAACAATTTAAAAGATGTTCTCTTTTTGTGTTAGTTCTTGAGAACTAGGTTGATTGTGGAGAGCTCTTCTTATCATAAGAAGTTCTTCTTCACAAGGATGGACATATTCTCTCTTGGTTGTGCTAAGCTTTTCACTCTCATTCTCACTTTCCTGATCTGGGTTACTATAGACATCAATACCACTTAAGATCATGGTCTTTTTGGTGGGGCATTGTGATGAAATGAGACCTCTATTAAGACACTTAAAACAGTTAATTTCTCTAGTGTGAGTGTGAAATGATGTTCCCACCCTTGCTCTTTCCTTTTCCTTATCTTCTTTCTTATCTTTCCCTAGATTCCTAAAGGGTTCTTCTTCTTCAACTTGTTTACCCTCCCTCTTATGGTCTTTCTTAATACTAGAGTTAGAGTGGAGAGTTTTCAAACATTTTCTCAAGATTTCTTGTTCTACCTTTATGCAAATTTGTACCAAGTCATTTATGTCTTGATAGGGCAACAATTCCACTCTATCTCTAATATCAAGATTGAGACCACTAAGAAATCTAGAGATGGTTGTCTCTTCCTCCTCTCTAAGTTTCACCCTCATGGTATAGAGCTCCATTCTTTTTCTATACTCTTCAACACTCATGTCTCTTTGTTGGAGCCTTTGTAGTTTGTCCACTAGCTCCCTATGATAGTAGGAGGTCATGTGTTTTCTTCTCATGACATTTTTCAAGTCATTCCAATAGTTGACTTAAGGGAAATCAGAGAGTTTTCTCTCTCTCTCACTAGGGAAGCCCACCAATACATGAAATTCTCTTGAAAGCTTAAGGTTACTAGGGGAACCTTTCTCGCTTTCAGTTACTTGATGACATTCAAAAAGTTATTCCACTTTCATTTCCCAATCTAAGTAAGCTTCAACATCTTCCTTCCCATGGAAATGGGGGAGATCTACCCTAACTTCTCTTGGTATGTTATCTCTTTCACGTTCCCTTATTTGCACTCTATGTGGAGGTTGATAATATTGATTAGCAAGCCTACTATCTTCCTTTAGGATAACAAGATGAACATCTCTTTCAATTTTCTCTTTTTCTTTCAAAATGACCTCTTGCTTCCTCCAAAGTTTAAGTGACTTTAGTTCTTGGACCAAATTGTTTAAATTTGTTGGGACCTCTTAATTAGAATCACTTTCAATTTGGTAGGATGGAGTACATAACTAGAATCACTTCATATTAATTTTTTACTTAAGCGCAAACTTTCATAGTTCGAATCCAAAAGTGGTAATTCTTGTCATGTAACAAAGGAGAAATTAGAACTGTGATTATATTTTCATTGGAATAAAGGAAGAAAGGGTTTGAAGGATTTATGTAAAAGTTGGAACAACTCTAGATCATTGGTAGAAACGGGAAATAAAAAAATCAATGAATAAGAAGAAATAAGTAAGTGAACCACTATAAACACTAAGATGGTATTAGAGAAAATTTATCACATATAATTTCTAGTACAACCTAGTTGAACCAGTCATTCTCTTGGAAGTATTATACACAATGACACACGAATCAAAATCTAAAGATAATGACAATGCAATGTATTAATCAATTTAGTGACAATAATTAAATTGACATGAAGTTCTAGTACATAAAGAACATCATATAGGATTAAGAAAATAGATAAAATAATAGTACCATAAATAGCATAAATAGAAGTAGAAAGTTTAATATTAAGTAAAGGTAAAAGATAAATGGTATTCTTATGGGACTCTTCCTCCATAGTTTTGTCCCTTTGCCTCTATTGGAGTAACCATTGATACCTTGTCCACTATTACAATACAAGTGTTAGTATTGAAATTTCCACCATTCTAATATTGTGAATCATGATGGTTTATGACAACTAAAGCTTTGAGATCAAGAACAAAATCAGATGAAGTGAGAATTGTGTTCATATGTTTTTTTTTTATTGTATTAACATATTGGAAAGCTTAATTAGTAATATCAAGTAAGGGATCAAGCAACAACACCTCAAGAGCAAGTAGAGGAACACTTGTAGTTAATTAGAGATATGAAATTATTAATTTCTTCCTAACGGTTCTTAACAATATAAAATTTTGAAACCAATAGAGTACCTTGATTCATCTTGTATAGCTCTTCATGTAATTCTTCAATCATAATGAGATACGAATCGCAATGTTTACTATTGCTATGTCCAATGATGCTTCACTTTGCACCTTAAACTAGGATATATTTCGTATTTTGTTTTACAAGTTATTTCAAAATAATTTCTTTATTTCTTATTGTTTTACGCACTTTTTCCTATGTAATATTTGTCATCTTGTTAAACATAAAAGCTATTACTAAATATATTCTAATAAAGTTTTTAACATTTTTCATGGAAGTATTTAGGACCATATTTTGTATCTTTTTTGTTTGGTGATAAATGTTTTTTTACATTACTCTAAGTTTATTTGAATAATTCAAGAAAAACAAATATGAAACAAGATAATATTTTATATAATTTAATTTTAAACTGAAATATTTTAGAAGTAATAATAGAGTAAACGTTTTGTTAAATGATGTTTTCCTCATAGAATATCTTTTTATTTTGATTCATGCATCATTCTAATCATTCTATAAAGATGATCGCTGGTTCACGTAGGTTCACGTAGTTGTACTATAAATTATTTGTGATAAATTTGATCTGAAAGTTCAAATTTTAAAGAAATTGTT
The DNA here is from genome assembly GCA_027742785.1 of Vigna reflexopilosa. Taxonomy (NCBI): domain Eukaryota; kingdom Viridiplantae; phylum Streptophyta; class Magnoliopsida; order Fabales; family Fabaceae; genus Vigna; species Vigna reflexopilosa. The sequence goes on along the minus strand of CM050911.1, from coordinate 47,510,646 downwards.
TGAATTGAAAAAAAAATAGAATTTATGAATAAATAAAAAAAGATAAAGTTATATAGAGTTCAACAAATACCTAGAAGAAAAACCACAATTAAAAAAACTAACTACAATAAAAGTTATTGTAATTGTTACGTGAAAACAATTTGTGAAATAAAACTTAACTTCTATACATAAACCGAAACAATTTCCATTATCCATATTTACATTAGATAATTTTTTCTTTCCGGAATAAAAGCTGGCATCATGAATTGATATTAATATAACAAATCATCAATTAATTTTTCAAAATCACTAACTTAGCCTTCTAAAATTTATTAAACAACCAAATTATAGTCTCGAAACACCAAAACATCACCATATAGATGGCTATGGAAGATCAAATCAATGACAATAATTTTTAAAAGAAACATCTGACAACAAATTAAACCTTTTAAAAATTATTTTAGTAACAAAACATTTGAAAAATTAAAACGATATAACGATATATTATTTAATTTACACTATTTTTTTTTCTTGGAAAGCAATTATAATCAAACAGATAATGAAACCGATTTTCGTAATTTGAACCTCAAATCCATAGTCCATTTTAGTATGGAATAGGAAAACGTAACAAATTAAGATAAAAGTTAAAACTAGATAAAAATAAATAAATTTAAAATTGAAGATATTTGATTGAAAAAAAAAAGGATAACTAGAAAGAAAGAAAAAATAAATGGACAAAATTAGACCAGAAAAATAGATTGAATTTCACTCCTTTTAAAATTAGTTCCATATAGTTTTCCTCTTCCAAAAACTCCTTATTTTAATCTACGCTTTCATATCATTAAAGAAAGTAATATATATAACATATCAACCAATCATTTGTTGATATAATTTTTTATTAAACTAATTTTGATAAAAAAAAAAAGTAATATAATAACACGTCATTTTGAATGAACAAATCAATATATTATTATCATTATTATTCTAAAAGCTCCAACAAAGAGATTATACTTCCCACCACGACATTACACTTCAATTTTAGATTAATTCAAATCAAGCTGATCGACTAATTTAAAACAAGAGTCTCAAAGCCTAGATTTTATTTGCACAAATCACTTTCATTACCACTTTTTCTTATACTATATTATTAGTGTAGAGTATCAATGCATTACACTATATAAATAAGATTGCTATCCTTGACTTTTTTATGCAGCAAGCAAATATGGTAAAGAATCTTCCAATTGTTCTGGTAGATGATGCTGCACTATAATTAACCTAAGAAAGTAACGATCGTAGTCGCGTTCCTATATATATATATATATATATATATATACACATATAGAAAGGGGTTTGATCTTTTATAAGTGCTATTTAAAATTTCTTAAAAATAAATTAAGAAATGGAATGAATTTTCTTATTTTAATCAAGTATTTATAATTTATTTATTCATTTCTATATTATTGTAAATGCATATATGAAAAGTAAATATAAATATAAATACCAAAAAGGTAATTAATGTTATTTTAAATTTTGAAAATAACAGTTAAATAAAATTTTAAAAATGGTTAAAAAAATCTGACCATTAGAAAAATCAGGAGGTCTCGTTCACACGCTACATTCACGTAGAAGATTTAGAAATTACAAGATCACAAGAAATCTAACCAAGTACTTCCAACCAGTCTAATTAAACAGCACATTTTGATACGATGGACAATTTAATTCCACCACTGCCTAAAAACTATGGGAAACAATGGGGTGAAAAAATGTTAGCGAACCATAGTTCAATGCACATAAACAGATACCAGATCCTAAATAATAAATCTCATTGCTAAGAAAGAAAGTCATAATAATCATTGATAAAAATACAACTCCAAATTTATCTTTTCAACCACTTTAGGTACAATTATTGTAATGAAACATCATGAAGCTAGCTAAAGAGATGTAATACTAATCTTGGAATACCAAAACGGTTCCTTAACTATCCAAAAATTCGCTGACAAAAAATCATATAAAATCACAATTTTTACTTTGTCTAGGCAAGTTGCTATTTATAGTTTATCCGTTACACTATGTTACATCAAACACCCATGGATAACCTAACCAGCGCAAAATTCCACAAGAATAGAGTTGTTGTAACGTTTGATTTTTCTTTACAGAAGTCGAAACAAGTTCTTGAAAGGCACCATGCAAATTGTCAGTTCTCTCAATTTGTATCAGCATCCACTGTAAAAGCTGATGGTTCAATGTGTTGCATATTCTCTCACCTTCCCCTAAGAAAGTACGGCAGATCAGACTTTGGGAAATGGACTCTGGGAGTTCTGATAGCAATTCATGTCCTCTATTTTCTGAGGTTCCATTACTACTAATTGAAACATCTGGTGTGTGAAGTTTTCCAAACGGCACACTCTGCAGGTTAAAGGAATTTGAAAAGATATGCAAGACAATCCAAGTTATTTAGGACCTTTATCAGACAAAGAATAAAGTTTCCACTCTACTTGATCACTGCTTGAACCATCAGCTGCAGCTTTCTTCAACCTTTTCACCAAAGGCATGCAGCTTGACTTGGCTTCTTCATCCTTGAAGTTTTGATCGGTGACCTCTATTGAAAATACATAGAAAAATAGAATGATTGAATTAATCAAAGAAAAATTACAGAAGAATCTGTTGAACAATTTTATTCCCTATCATGTAGTCTCACAAAAATTATCTAAAAGGGTACTGCAAAAAAACAAATATTTGCTCCCACTCAATTAAAGTTCAAGACAGCTCTTATTTGATTCAAAATTCAAATTTTGATATGCTCTATTTGACAATATACTGTTCTTTAAGAACTACATGCATTGTATTACTAAACACTGATCGTTCTGTCCATGGATGAAGCAATAGCTCCGTGTTTAAGTTGGACAGATTACTAATTTACTTCTTACAAAAGTTAACTTACAAGTACATAATTAGAACAGCAGAACAGAAGCCGAGGTACTCTGTAAACCCATTGTATGTACGAGAAACAAAGGCTTTTGCAGAGAAGTACATAAATCATCCACACTAAATCTCGAACTCTCAGCATAGAAATAAACTTCATCGTATATTATGAAGACCCATAATCAAAATATACTGTCTCACTCATCATCCCCTACCCCACCCCCACCCAAGGTTGGTTTGAAGTTTAAATTAGAGTATTTTACACACCCAGGCTTCATTATTATTCCAAAAGAAATGTCTTGTGCAAATGGACTCTCTTAATCCGTGTTAAGTACATGTTAAAAGGAATTACAAGCACCATTTGAAATTATTTCCATTTTCTTAAAAAATCCTAAATGCAATGTGGTTATGCAATTAAAAGTTGAAAAGAATAGTGACTGCAGAACTGATTCACCGACAAGAACGTAACTGAGATACACAAATAACACAAAGTTATACATATCATGCATAAACACAAATAGCACATAAAGTTATATACATATCATGCATAAATATGAGAAATATGACAGGTTTAATTGTAATTCATAGTTACTTCTATCTGTAAAACATGTTTCCTTTTTTATTCACAGAAGGATATACAATGGGAAAAAAACATAAAGTACCATTATTGCTAGAGTAGTAAATAGATGAAGTCCACTGTCATCAATAGTGGTGTAAATTATTTCCACTGTTTGTGGTTTATTCAGAGTCTGGCTCATAAACAAACAAACACAAACTTAAAACTTAAGGCTTGATTTAAGTGAGTCATGCTCAAGATTCATGGACTCGAATTAGTACAAAGTAGTTCAAATTTGTATGTATTACCTAATTACCTAAATAGTTGTACTCTTATTTAGTATTTACAAGGAAAGTTATAATTCTGTACATTATTAACTTGTATATAATCCAATAAATCAAATTTTAAGCGGATAACTGGACTGTCCGGCTTTGTCATGCTGAAATTGAACATGATCCTAGTTTTAGGCTCTTTGCCTTCAGGCTTGAGTTGAAGGGGCTGTTATACCGTCTGGTCTCATTTACTCTGTTATTGGCAGACATCAAGGAATCACGGATGGATTCAGGCACGTGGCCGAAATGAAATTTCCTTCCAAATGGTAAAATTTGACTTAGATTTGCAATAGGCCAACCCCAGACTTTTAGGCCTTACATGTAGTCCTATGCATGTAGTCAAGCTCAGATACTTATAGACCCATGAAAGATAACAAAACACAAAAAGCACAGTATAAGGTGCTGTTCTCTGCGATGTTAACATAGGGTGAGGTTTCCTAGTTGGCATTACCTTGCTTAACAAGGTTGATTACCAGAAAAAGAGGAAGTCTTTAACAGTCATCTCATCCATAAATAATCTGAAGCATTTTGTAAGAAGGAATAGGAAAAAATATATACTTTGAATGCTTCTGGCTTAAGAACATAATAACTTTAGCTACAACAGTAACAATGAACTTTCTTAAAAATATTTATACCATTTTCATCATCAAAAATTTCTTTTCCAGATTCTAAGTCATTATTATGAATATAAAATTATATTTTTAAACAACTTTACTTCACTTACTAACATGAAAGTATCTATTGATAATTGAATACTAATTAACGAATAAAATTATTTAAAGTTAAATCCAATTGAAAAGATAATCAAACCATGTACAAGTTAAACTACGCCTAGTTCAAGCTTTAGATTTTTTACTCTTAAGTAATGTAGTTAAACTTCAGTTGTCTCTTATTTTCATGAGTCAGTCCTGAACATAAGTGCTCAACTCAAATATTTAACACCCCATCATCAACAGCAGCATAAAGACATGCGGATTGGCTAAATATTTTCAACTTAGTGCAGTCTAGGGAGGGTAGACCTGTACAATATTACCCCTGCAAGCAGAGATATCATTTCCAGGATTTTAACCTATGACCTGCAGCCAGATCACAACCTTACCATTGTGCCAACTGCCAAGGAACACCCTTTAGCCAGAAACAAAAATATTAACTTCATAATATAACTAGTAGTCTATAACCACAGATCCTGAACCAAGAGTACTACGAGCCATCATTGATAAGTTTTTACAGCAAGTAAACTCAAAACTAATTCATACAGAGCGTCCTTTGTTATTTGGTACGAGACAGATCATTTAGACCCCATAAAAACTGAGAAACTCCATGTTCTGTGAACTTAAATAACTGACCAAAATAATTTGATAATGTAACTGCTGATTGAACTATATGCAGGTGTTTTGAGAGAGAAAGGAAACAATCTGTATATATATGACAGCCATGTACTGAAGGATCAAGAAATTATGGGGTGATAGAAAATATCACATTCTAGCATACAGGATGGCCAATGTGCATTAAAAGAAATAAAATTGAAGGTACCTGTAGTACTGCAAGCCAATTCTAATGTTGAACTTCCTCTTGCATGAATTTCCTGATCACAAAGCAAGCCATGCTTGCAGTTAATAGGCTCTCCCAAACTACAGCCTCTATCCACAGATGCAAGTTCAAATTGACTTCCGGTAAGAATATGAGAATCAGCAGTGCTCTCAAACAAAGGTGAAATTCTTTCAAGGTTGATCCTCTTCTGGCAGGCATCTTGTAGAGCCAGGGTCTGAAAGCAACAAAAAGATAATAAAGCATAATCGTGCAGGGAGATGTACAAAAATTAACATACATCCACACCACAGAGATGATGTTTGAATTTATGTCTGACCTGCTTAGGCATATTATGTGAATTTCGCAAAATTCTATACTGACATGCTTCATCTGTGCTATTTTTTATGCTCCAAATACGTAAACGCATAGAACGATGCAATTCATTCACAAATGAGGTTTCTAAAGAACGAATATATAGACTGTGCTGCTGATCCGTCCATCTAGTTGATTGATCCTGAAAAAAAAATGAGCTTAGTATGTTTTTGCCAACAAAATGAAGAGAAAAATTTCCACCTTCACTAGAAATCACGAACATGGAATACAATTTAAGATTGAGAATTTCAAACTATCATATTTATCAGCAAACAAATAAGCTTTTATAAATAGCCTTTGAAATTAAGTCATGTCAAGTACCAAGCGATTTAAGTCCATGTAGGAACTAAATTAGTTGCTATACAACTAACAAGTTTTTTTATTATAATTCCAATAACAAAGACTAGATAATCTGAAAACTAAGAGCCAATCAAAAGTATTTAAATGACGCTTCATCTGAATTAAATCTCTCATTATCTATAAGTTTTTCATTGAATTGTCTAAAGCTTGTTCAAGTATTTCACATCAGCTTCAACTAGAATAAAAATAAGCTTTTTGATGCACATACGAGTTGACGTGACAAGGAGAAAGGGACACCAGAGAATATCTCCATTTAAACAGTAGATACAAACCATAAGCACACCCGTTGGAGCTACTGAAATCATATGCCAAACCACAGATGCTAAACGGTATAAACAATTTTGGACAAAAGGGTGAACAAGCACTATTTAAGAGGCCAAACATAAGAGATTGAAGAACAAAGTTGATTTCAAAGTGTCAGCATCGACGGTCAAACTCAAATCTTATAGAAGAGAAAAGTGTCCGCAAATTCATAACACGATTATCAATTTCAGTTCTTGATGCTATTCATCATATCAGTACAATTACTTCCCTTCCTCCACTGGTTTCAGATTTCAGATATTCTCGACTAATTAATTGCAGAATTTAACCAACAAATATCAGATACAGCCAGCGAAAGCATGCGAAGCAAAATTGCGCGCTTAAACACCAAAAAATCCAAAACGCGGACGCACTAAAAAGACCAAGAATTCAAACGGCTAATTACAGGCACGTTCCCGTTCGAGCTACGCTAAAAACCTCTAAGATCAACCCCTGAACACAAGTTCCGACCACAAAATCGAGAAACAAAAGCGAAATAAAAAAAATCCGTTACGATGTTGGGGAGAGGAATTGGAAAGGAGTGAAGTTACCAGAAGCGGAGCGGGCGCGGAATGAGACGAGAAGTCCTTGGACGTGTCCTCGACGGTGACAGCAGAGGAGTCAGAGCTGGAGCGAGTGAGGTACTCAGGCAATGGTTCCGGATCGGAGAAGAGCGGCGGCGAGAGGTGGCGACGGAGATCGTGCGGTTCCATGAAGCGTGATCGGAGTTTCAGCGGAGAAGAAACCCTCTATGTTCGGTTGAGGGGAAGAGAGGGTGTATGCGGGGAAGGAAAAAGGCTCCACATGGCTTCGCTTTTACACGTGTCAGTGCCGCCTTTGGGGTGCCACGTCATCCGGCAGATAATATCTTGGGGTAATGTGAGCCAGATATTTTGAAGGGTCGTTGAAGAGAGAGAGAGTGGGGATTGGGCGCATTCATTGGCGCGTGCAACTCATGCCCTATTTTATCGTATCCGCTCATCCCATGCGCGTAACTTGTTTTCAATTCGTGATTCATCAACTCAATTTTCACTTTTTCTATATATGGAAAAACTGGGTTATCATAAGCATTTCTGCATATATAATTTCTATTTTTAAATTTCTTACGAATAAGTTAAATTAAGACTGAGATAAAAACAATAATTAAAAGGAATATATAATATTTTTCAAGCAACTATCTGATCGATTATGAAAAAGAAAGGAGAAACTTTTTTCTCTTCTCTAACTTTACTTTCTATTCATCAAAGTAATTTTAACAATTTTTTTAATAATTTTTTAATAATAGATAATATGTTATTATTTTATTAGTTTATTTGAATTTATTTTTAAAAAACTTTAAAATAAATATATATATATTATAAAAAAATTATAAAAAAAAAGTTGCTAAAAAAATATTTTCCTTTCATAAAAAAAATAGAAATAACTCTGATATGATTCACCCCAATTTTTTATTTTCAAGTGAAGGGAGAAATAAATTTTCATTTTTCTGTTTCCTTTCTCGTGTCCCTTGCACTACCTGTTAATGTTTGAAAGTGGATTTATGGGGCTAATTATGTTTCAAGTCTCTCTTCAACGAAATTACAAATATATATATATATATATATATATATATATATATATATATATATATAACGGTTGATTGGTTAATTAATCGTAATTAAAGCTGTGAAAATAGATAATTCGGCACGACCCACCACGGTTGGTCACTTAGTGACTCAACCTAACATAGTTCATTTATTAGCAAGTCAGAAATATTCAATTCCGGCTCGACCCACCAGGTGTTGGTGGATAAATGGGTTGACTCACTGGTTTACTTAATTACATTTTTTTAAATAAAAAAAGTTACAAACTTTCTATAATTCAAATTTAAACAAATTTTACTGCCATGAGTGTTTAATTAATTTTGAAAATAGGGAACTTAACTAATTTTTTTAAGCAAAAAATAATAATAAATATTTTTTTATAAAATTAAAATTAAATTTTAATAAAATAAAATTAGGTAAGTGATTTGGTGGGTCAACCCGGGCCACCACGGGTTTAACCCGCATGAGCCGGGTTTAAATGAGCTGGGTTGAAATCTGACCTGCATAAAAAGAATACAACTTTTCAAACCCAATCCGGCTCAAACCCGTGGTGGGTCGGATTGACCTACGAATTGTGACCCATTTTCACAACTCTAATCCTAATATTAACCAAGATTGATTGGTTCATTATATATATATATAATGGTGATACCACTAATGTTGACCAATTTTAATATCAAAAACACTGACACTAATCAATCTTCTGATCACTTAAGTTAAATCATTAAATATAATATTTAGTTATATTATTTTAATTAGCGATAAAACAAAATGTTTCAAAAAAGTTAGAGTATAATATAGGATCATGGTAATCTCAAAATGACAATACAGTTATGGTTTAGAAAAAAGACACGGGTTTTATTTTAGAAATATATATCATTTTTTCAAATTGTTGTTTTTGCATATTTTGTTGGTTTAATAGATTCAGTGGTTCCTATTTGTGCAGTTTTTTTGTCAAGTAGGTTCTTCTATTTTCAAGTTGATCAATTTGATTCATGTTTTTGAAAAATTCGAGCAATTCAGTCCATGTCGTTAACTTCTCTGGACAGCGTCAAAAATCTTGCTTACTTGCAAGATGAGTTGTCATTTTCGAAAGACGTGACACAATTAATAATTTAATAGGTGAACTTAAATTATTTATTTAGCTTTTAAAATATAGGTGGCACATAAACAAATAATTTAAGTCCAAATGAACACTAGAAACACCATTATGCTCAGTAACATCCCGTGCCTCCCCATCTCTTCACATCATTTTGAATCACTTTGAAAGCGTCATCAACAAATCTTCCCCCTTTCTTCCAAAGGAACACTAGAAGCAACACCTTCTTCGTCATCATCTCTACGACTAGTAACAACACCTTCTTCGTCATCAAATTCAATATCCTCATCCTCCACATCCTCTTCCCCTTTCTTCTTCGATTCAATTCATCGCGCTTCATTTGCCATTAGCCTAATTTCCTCGATTTTCTTCTCCATTAAAAGTTGTTCCCCAGAAACACCATTAACGGACAATGACACAGTCTCAAAAATACGAAGCCCTAGAATCCCTAGAAAATACAAAGCCCCATTAACCGACAATGACACAAGTTGTTCCCTATTATGTAACAACAGAATCCTTAGAAAATACAAAGCCTCGTATTTGAAGATATCTTTCATGGAAACCCTCTCAAAAACACCATTCTCCCTCACGGCAACCTCATAAACCTGTAACTCTTTCATATTTTTAGATTCCCCTACGACTACTCTGGCGAGCGTCTCGTTGGAGGGAATTTCGACAGTGAGGTTGTTGTTTTCTTGTGGAACGGCGACAGGATGTGGCGTCGTTGACGAAGGTAGAAGAGGAAGTGAGATTGGGTAGGATTTGGTTTAGGTTGCAAGAATTTTGGGTCACAAATGGTTTTCCTCTATCATTTTGAACAAATTGGAATACGACGAAGGGTTCGTCCGTAAGTGTGAGGAAGAGGAAGGGACACTAGTGCAGAAATGGGAAAAGGCACCAGTTAATTTTTATTATAGGCATCGGTTCTGCAACCGAAATATATACGAACGAGGTAAAAAGGGTAGGTTTTATGCCTCGGTCATGAACTGAGGTAAAACGAGATAGGATTATGCCTCGGTTCTCTAACAACCGAGGCAGTAAAGTGTTTTTTTTTTCAGACTTTAGGACTCGATTCCGATGCGGTGTGCATGAAGATGATCAAGAATCCAAAGGTTGGATTATCAGGTTGCAATGCCAAAATCAGTAACATGTAGTCTTCACTGGCCGCAACATTCTCTGTTTTCCCTATTTTCAAACTCTCATTCCCAACAACACCGTTTCCAAACACACAATCCTCGTCCAACTTCCAGAGCTTTCTGCGTTTCCGAATGTCCACCGCACCGGCGCAGCCTCCGGTGAAGTCCCAACCTCTACACAACTTCGCCCTTCCCTTCTTGAAATGGGGAGCCAGCGGCAAGAACCACCACACCAACGCAGCACGTCACCACTGCTGCTGCCGCCCCTCCTCTCACCCCTCTGATCCTGACTCTGACCCCGACTCCCACCCCCATCGCCTTGGATCCAGGACCGCCGCAACTGATTCGCACTCCCTACCTGCTCCCTCAAGCCGCTAGCTCCACCACCACAACCACTTCAGGCGCCGTCGTGCAATGATGAAACTGTCGACGAAGCTGCGACCCGCAAAAGCCGTGGAACTTGCGACCCCGCAAACTCGCCCTCCCCAAGTCTGCGCTCGAGATTGGAACTGGTCCTTCAAGGAACCACGCCAACAATGAAACCTCTCTCTTTGATTTTAGGGAGAGGAGGAAGAAACCCTGAATTTTGAATCTGATTTCTAGAAAAGAAAAAAACCCTAAGAGATTTGGCCATATGGGCTTGATCTCGGAAGGCGACGGTGGTCGGGAAAGGGACCCACGGGGGTGAGAGAATCCACGACCGACGAAGGCACCACGGCCGACGCTGGCGTCATGTTGCCAGGGTCCAGGACGGGGAGCGGCAGCACGTGAAAAGTCGTTGTGATGCGGAGGCACATAGGGGGAAGCATAAGACCAGGGCTGGTGAAGGGTTGTTTAAAGAATGAAGGGAGGAAGAAGAGAAGGAGTGTTGGTTTGGTAGTAGCTGAAGATGAAATTTTTTTGATTCTGTTTGAATGGAAAGCCTTGCTCACTGGAAAAGGGGCAGCTACTTATGCCTCAGTTCTGCTATTAACTGAGGCCATAGCTCTTTTTGTCATATGGAAAGCGAAAATGTGCAGGTCCTTATGCCTCGGTCCTGCATCAACCGAAGCAGTATCTATGTTTCAAAAAGCATGTCAGACATATTGTAGGGTGTTACACTTCAGTTATCTTTGCAACCGGTGTCGTAAACTCTTTATGCCTCGGTTCTTTGTGCACCCGAAGCATATAATTTCATCTTAATTTCAAAACTGCCACCGCGTCTTTAAATGCTTCGGTTTTTATGAAACCGCGACATATATGGCGAGTTAAAAAAGCATTTTTTTACTAGTGGGAGAAGCTTTACACGCAATGAGAATTTACTGTGACACGTGTTATTAAATGACACCTCACCATGTCACCAGACAATACATTTAACGTCGTTTACCGAATTTAACGGCAAAGGGCTTTATTGAATCAATTTTATATAGAAAGGGACTCAATTGAGCTCTTTCAAAATACGGGGACCTACTTGATAAAAACTGCACAAATAGGGACTTCCGAATCTATTAAACCTATTTTGTTTAAGTGGACCAATTACTTAAGTGATTCTTATATAAGGGTCATTTTGAACTTATACTATTGTTCTTTGAATAATTAGGTAAATGTTCAACGGATATAAATTGTATTCATTTGATGCTTAAGTCGTAGATCTAAAGTGTTTTAGAATGGATTAAATAGAACTTGTTGGACATTCTTTTGTAATATATGTTATGATTTGCTTGTATATTGATCTTAAATTTTATAGCTTGTGCTTCTAAGGTTCTTTGTAAGACTTTTTTTGTTGTAGTTGTATTAAGTACATGAACAAGTAACACTACGTATTCAAGAGATAGTAATATATTAGCCTAGATGATTTCGTCATATATATTATGTGTTTACATATATGTATATATTCTTTTATATATTTCAAATAATTTGGTTTGTAAGTCTACCATAAATACATTACAACTAAATTAACTAAACTATGTATATGTGTTAAGTAAAGTGTAACAATTAATGTATTATGTTATATGAGAGTGTTAAAATATACAAATTGAAGATAAAAGACTAAGATAAATATATGAGTTTGTGTAAACAATGAAACTTATTAATGATTATTTAAACATGTAATGATGTAATGAAGAATTTGTATGTTAAAAAAAATTAGAATCTAATTTAATTCAAATACGGATCTAGTTTATTTGGGACTTCAAAAACATGCACAAGGTATTGAAACATTAATTCACTTACTAACAGGGGTATGAGCTTGGAGAAGAAGAAGATTGCAATTCTCAAAAGAATTTAGTTGCACCTGTTGCTTCAACCCAATCATAAAGACAATCACGTGCAGATAATTAAAGAAAAAGAAAAGTAATTTTTAATATAAAAACGATAAATCACAATTAATGAAAATGGTTGCTTCTATTTTAACCAATTCTGTTTCATGGTTTTGTTTATCTTCAACTTTTTAACACAAGTTTGCTAAAATAATTTTCTTTTTATACACACTAGGATGGCATAAAAAAACGATAACAATTATTTTTTACATTTGGTACTAGTTTTAGAGTCCAAACATATTAAGATGATGTAAAAAAGGAAAACTTTTGGCCTTGGTTTATAACCAAAGTTAAAAGTTGAAGATTTTAATTTGATTATAAGAAAACCGAAGTAATAAATAAATAAAATTAAAAAAGAAAATAATTTTCAGGTTTTGGCAGTGGTACCAAAAATAATCGTTGTCATAAACTCGTTTCTACTTCGCACTACAAGAAATATTTGATTTACATACGGAATTTTATATACGGATCCTGATCCGTATATAATGCAATTATTACACACGGATATCATATACGGATAATGGGGAGGGAGTTATATACGGATTTTACATACGGATAATCCGTATGTAATAATCCGTATATAATATCTGTCTGTAATGTATGCACGTGATGGCGGGAAAGTTAGCTAAGGAAAGTTTCCCTATATAATATGTAGGATCCGTATATAATGTGAAACAATTTTTATCTGCGGATATTATATACGGATCTACAAAATCAATTTTAAAAGAAATTGAATTTTGGTTAATCCCCTTTTACTAAAACCCTCACTCGAGCTCTTGGCCCTAATTCTCGTCGAACCCTCTCTCGAGCTCTCCTCTCTCACAGCCCGAATTCACTTGACTTTGGAGCTCTCGTCTTTGGAAGATTCACTTCGCACTTCACCCTAATTTCACTTCTCTTCTCTGTCGAGCTCTCGTCTCTTCTGGAGCTCTCGTCTCTTCTTTGTCGAGCCCTAGCTTCAGCGCTGTTTTGTGGGACCGTCACTCGACCTCTCTTCTCTCGAACCCTCGTCCCTGTTCGAAGGTTTCTCCAACAACAAAGGATCTCATTGACGAAACAATCTCAGTCACCAAATAGTTTCGTTGAAGCTCTGTGGTTCTGTATGAGTCTTCGTTGTGTTGTTGGTTAGGTTGACGTTGAGACCTTGATCTGGTAAGTGATACTTGTCTTCCTTCATTTTCGTTGTAATGTCTGTGGATGAAACACGTAAACCCTAATGTGTGTTATTTATTTTTTTTAATTGGGCCATTTTTGCTTCGGCTGGCAAGATGTGTTAGATTGTGACCAGGCATCGATTGAGTCGTGTGTGTTGCGGTTAAGGTGAGGCAGTTTACAGTTGGTGGTGCGAAGACCTTAAGTGAAGGAGCTAGAGAAAAAGGTGTTTTTAATTTCATCTTTTGCTTGGTTTGCTATGTTTTTATATGGTATTGGTCTTGTATCCTTTTCCTTATTCCTTATTCCCATTCTAATTGCAATGCATTTATCATATCTAAGTGAAGGAGCTTTGGCTACTTCTAGCTCTTGCATGACACCTTGCAATCTTTCCTCAGTCATGTCTATTTCAAACTCAACTTTTTGAATCTCTTCCTTGGTGGCTGTGACCTCTTGGCTTAAGTGGTCATTTTCCTTTCTTTCTTCTTCTGTTTCTGTCTTGAGTTTTACAAGAGTATGAGACAGACTCGTGACTATGGATCTGGCCTTTACTTCTGCAGCACACACAACTTCTAATTTAGAATTCGTTCTCAATATCTTTGAATTGAGAACTTGAATTGTTGAATCCGCTTTCCCTTCATTCTTCCTTAATCTATTTGTTTCAGCATTGTCATGCGTAAGCTCGTTTGTGATGACATCCATAGAGGCCATAAACTGAAAACTTTCTTCTTTAACTAAAGCTAATTCTTTCCTCGCTGCTTCCAATTCTTCTATTACAGTTTGTAACACTAATGCGTCTTCTGATTCCTCCACTTCCCTGAAACTTTCTTCCAAGTGTTACACACTCCCATCTCCTTGAACCCTTTTCTCCATTTCTTTAGCTAACTTCAACTCATTCAGCGAGAGATCAACATCTTAAATGTTGGTTTGAGGTTGCCGGTGGAAGGTACAAGGGGCGGGTATATGGCATTGGAAATGTCAGTGCTCGAGATGATTGTGTCGATAGTTACGTACAACAAACATAAGCATCTTCTTCTCAGCAACCGATTGTGCAGAACATTTCTAACCTTGAAAATAGAGTGGCAACCCATGATGAGCAACTTCGACAAATCACTTCTAAATTTGAAGGCTTTATTGGCGCCGTATTGCATTACCTTCTGCCTCCTACAGCCGCAGCTGCACAAGAATTTCTTCAATCCCAAATTCAACTACAAACTAATGTTCAACAACCACAACAACCACAAAAGGATCAACCACAAGAAGATCAACCACAGCAGGATCAACCACAGGATCCAACAGAGCATGGAGATCGTTATCAACAACATTACTAGTTATGTTTTAGAGTAGGGCTTATGATGACTCAAACTTATTCCATGAAGAACTTATTTCAACTTATTGTTCTAATTGACAATTATGGAAACTTCCCTTTGATGTATTAATATGACTAATGTTTGTGAGTTAAGACTTAAATATATGTGAAATAATGGATATAATGGGCAGGTATGTTGTGATTTGATGACTATTTTAATATGTTATTTGTGTGATTAAACATGGCAGGTATGTTATTCATGTAACTATTCAAAAAAACTGTATATAAATTATATATGGATATTTCGTATATAAATTATATATCATTTATATACGGATATTCCGTATATAAATTATGCACGAATATTCCGTATATAAATTATATATGAATATTCCGTATATAATCTATATACGGATATTCCGTATATATATTATATACAAAATATCTGTGTATAATTTATATGCAAAATATCCGTATATAATTTATATACGGAATATTCGTATATAAGTTATATACGGATATTCCGTATATAAGTTATATACGGATATTTCGTATATAACACTAGCTAGAACCATTTTATATACGGATTTTTGACCATATGTAATCTGTATATAACCACTTTTTATATACGGATTTTCAACGTTATATACGGATTTAGACCGTATTTAATTGACATTTTTCTTATAGTGTCGGTTCTGCATAGGTCCAATTTTATTTATAATTTTTTTTAATATAAAGGTCTATAGCCTCAGTTTGATTTAGAACCGATGTCATATACCTTTTTTTTTCTTTGTTTTTACCACAATCGTTGTCTAAAGTCTGTTTTTTTGTTTTTTAAAATGTGGTTTTGTTTCTGTGACATCCTACATCACATAAATCATAGAAATAAACCTACATAATATATAAAATATGTATATCACAAAATACAGGCCAAAATATATTTTTCTATAAAATAGAGAATTATAACCATATATATTTCATAGAAATTCAATGTTTTCATATTTTATATATTATATATATTTTGCAAGGACTTTCCTTATGCAATTAATGGACATAATATTATAATCTAACTCTTCTTAAACTGTCGAACCGGACAATTCAAGATTCAATACTATAAATTACACCTTTTATATTCATTTTTAAAACATTTTTTTTCAACAAACTAGGAGACAGTAAATAATTTTTGTATTAAATCTCAAAAAGGAAACTAATAAGACTAATTCAATGCAACAATATATTTTAGCATACAATTAATCACATATCAAACATACAAAAACTGAATAATCTACTACAACATTATATAAAATTATATGCTCATTTTAAAAAATAAATTTAAGATAAAAAAAATGAATACATACTTAAGACATCCTACATCATAGAAATCACATAAACAGACTTGCATAATATATAAAATATGTACATCACAAATATAGACTAGAATAAATTTTTCAATAAAATAGAGAATTATAACTATATATATTTCACAAAAACTCAATGTTTTCATATTCTAATGCACATAATATTATAACCTAATACTTACATGCTATTGTACAAATATATTATATA
Source organism: Vigna reflexopilosa (assembly GCA_027742785.1). NCBI lineage: Eukaryota > Viridiplantae > Streptophyta > Magnoliopsida > Fabales > Fabaceae > Vigna > Vigna reflexopilosa. The sequence goes on along the minus strand of CM050911.1, from coordinate 47,494,153 downwards.
TTTTGGAAGGGTTTTCCTTATGAAACTAATAGACATAATATTATAACCTAACTCTTTTTAAACTGTCCAACCAAACAATTCAAGATTCAATAGTATAAATTATAATTACTATCTCCTCTTATATTCATTTTTAAAACATATTTCTTTAACAAACTTGGAGACAGTAAATAATTTTTGTATTAAATCTCAAATGGGATACTAAGGCTAATTTAATACAATAATATATTTTAACACACAATTAATCACATATCAAACATACAAAAGATGAATAACCTACTGGAACATTATATAAAATTCTATGCTCATTTTAAAAAATAAATTTAAGACAAAAATAGGAACTTGGGAACGAAAAAGGCGGACAATAATGGAGAATGGTGCAACTACTCGCATTGTGGAATAGACCAAAAGTCCACCACAAAAAAAAAATATCTAGACACAAATACGAAAAACATATTAGTCTTAAGAACCAAAAGAAACTACAAAACGTCCAAAAAAAGGTAAAGAACGGAGGAACCAAAGCTCGTCACGGAGAAACATGTTTAAGAATGAAAGATCACTAAGTAGAGGTTTAGGCCACATCAATGGAGGCAATGACGACGACGTTGGAGGCAATGACCACGAGGTTCAAAGTCAGTGAATCACTATTATTATAGAGGAGGGGTTTGCGAGCAACGAAGAAAAACGAAAAGAAACTGTAAAGGTTATTAGAGTTTGCCCTTTTTTTTACCACTTCGAAGACATATTGCCTTGGTTATTTTAATAACTGAAGAAATGAGTAGTCTATAGCCTCAGTTCTACTAAGAATCGATGCCAAATGCATCTCAAAATATTTAAAAATAAAAGTTTTGGAGTCATTTCTGACTTTTAACTCACACCTTTAGCCTCAGTTCTTTGTAAACTAAAACAAAAGGGGTTTATGGCACCGATTCTCTGAACAACTAAAGCCATAAGAGCACTTTAGAATCTAAATAGTCTGAAGTTCATTATGTAGGATGCAAAGTTAAGACCTTATGGCAGTGATTCTGCAAAGAACCGAAGCCATAAATCTATTCAAAGTTTGAAAAGTCTAACATATCTCTCTGCAAGGGGGAATGTCAGGACCTTATGACATTGGTTCTAACGAGAACCGAAGGCATAGATCCTAATCAGTGTGTACTAAGTTGAAAAGTTTAAATTTGTGTTTATGTAACCTACTTTTAGGCTTTGATTGTTTATTAATCAATGTCAAAAGGAGAATATAACCTCAGTTTTTTTTTCTAACTAAGGCTTATATGTTAGCGAAAATTGAAAAAATGTCACGTGCTTCGTTTTCATCAACCCTGGAGCCTAATAGGCGAGTTAGAAGCCATATTAGTGACATTCCATCTTTGTAAGTATCTTTTATTTCTACAATAATGTATATTACATTTTCTTTAATACGAGAGATGTATTTTTATTCATATATATTTCCTTCTTTATCACTTTCTAATCCATATTCTTTATTCTTCCTTTATGATATTATAGCATTTTTAGTTTTTCAAATCACATTTAAGCTTATCTCAGAAAAAGGTCCATTTTTTTTCTTGAGATTTAACAATACAAATGTCAAGATAGAATTCAAATAAAATATGATTATCCTTTGAAAATCAGTAGAAAAAAATTGTACTTAACAAAGCTTATTTACCAAGGGTTAATATAACCTTAATAATTGATTTAACTAACTGAGGGTTTTTTAACCTTCATTAAGTTCCAAAGAGTTATTATTTAACCCCAAGAAAATGTTCTAGGTTTGTTTCAAACCCTAGTTAACAAATAATTTTAATAAATTTTATTTTAATTTTCTCATTCATTTTTTTTCCTCCTTTAGTTCCCTCTTTATTCTAAACACATTCTCTTTCCCAGTTAACAAACCCTAAGTCTCTATCATCACACTTCTGTTTTAAGTTTCGCTGCAACGCCGTTCCACTACGCACCATGATGTCGCTGCAGCACCGCATCACTACATCATCGTTCTATTGCATTAGGTGCACCACCGCGCCCTTGCACTATTGTTCTGCTACACCACCGCACCACTACACCATCGAGTTGTTACACCGTCAATATTCCGCTGCACCATCGTCACAGAAAGAAAACAATTAGCACAAAGTACTTAGTCTCAATCCAATAAGCTAATACAATAGCAAATAACAGTTTCTTTGAAAAGTTTGAGTTGGTCAAGTAGGATTTATTTATTTATAGCGTTATGTGAATTTGCCTAAAATTAGTTTTAAAAGCGATCTAAAAGCTAATGTTAATTATATACATCAAAAGCACCGGTGAAAGTGCATTTGAGTTTATTTGTCTTCAACTAGGGGACAATAACAGATATCACAAGCATGGTTAGTCTATACTTAGCAATCAATCTACATAAGCATTTATATATATATTGACAAATATTTGGATCATTCATCATATTTCAGATAAAAACTATTTATATATATATTTTTTTATTTTGATAAATTTCATGGAGTTTCTCTTTTGTTAAGAACATTAATTTCACTCATTTCCCTCTATTTATGTGTTTTATATGTTTGATTTAAGTAGAGCACGATCTACTAAATTCTTTTGTATTGATTGATACATAACAAGAGTATGCAACTCATTACAATACCCTGCCCTTTTCGTCTGTTTGGATATATTAGGAATTCTCATTCTGGGATCTCTTCATCTTCTTCTTATTCAGAATTGCAAAATTAGGTTATTGAACATTCATTTTCATATGTAGTAATATGGTGTTGTTTTCTTTGGATTGTCATGTCAATATTGGAAATGTTGTTGTGTTGAATGTTATTGGACACTATTAACATTTTTTATAATTATTTTGAATTTATTCTTTGACTCTATAAGTGGGAGTAAGAAATGTAGAATAATTTTTGTTGATAGATTGAATCTTTTATAATGTATATGTGTTATTTACTACTTTCATAATAGATTGTGTTCTAATATAGATCATCATATTAAAGTCACAATTGGATGAACAAAATAAACTAAAAAAAGAACATGAAAAAAGACTTGATGTAATCAAGAATCTTTTCTCAAAATTATGAAGGTCAATTGACTCTTGAGTTGACCTTCTTTTCTCAAAATTATGAAAGTCAATTGCCTCCTGAGTTGACCATTTCCAGTCCCTCACCGGTAATGTTTAAATAGACTACCACTAGTGCAAAAACAGCGTATAACATCACGCGTTCAACGTCCAACCACTGAATAGCCAATGTTAATAATGATCGGTGGCATTTTGGTAAATAAATGCAATTGTAGAATGTCAAAGCCTCATACAATTCGACGTTTCATTATGGTAATTATTTAAAGCAACGCGTCATTCTCTTTCTTCTTTCTTTTAAACCACCAATAATACGTCGAATTATGTAGGGGCTTCGACGTATTATTTATCAGCCAGAAGCCAAAAAGTAACCTTTTTTTAATTCTTTTTTTCTTTTTTCTTTTAAACCACATATAATACGTCAAATTTTGTAGGTGTTTCGACATATTATTTTTCAGCCAGAAGCCAAAGAGTTACCCCTTTTTAATTCTTTTTTCTTTTAAACCACCAATAATACGTTGAATTTTGTAAGGGCTTCGACGTATTATTTGTCAACCAAAAGTTTCCCCTTTCTAATTTGAGCGGGAGATTGAAAATCACGTCTTTGGAACATCTGTAACATTATCTGCTCACATATAACACATTTTACGATCATTGTTGATAATTTCATTCACAATCACATAAACACAAACATGTATGAGGTAAGTTACCGATAAAACAATCATAACAACAAGATACATACATACTAATTATATCAACATAATCAAACACACAACAAGATACATATCTTTTGATTATACCAACCATAATCAAACACACAACAAGATACATACCTTTTGATTATATCAACCATAACCAAACACCCCATACATAGTAGTAATAACAATAGGATTCATAATCCTCTAACATAAACAATTCAATCATACTGAATTACTCGATCCTCAATCCCTGATCCTTGAACTTTGATCATAGATCCTTGATCTCTAACCCTTGATGTCATCACTAACATCTCACACATAAACCCTTAGTATATCCATTCATTAGCACACGTTCTAACTACATACTATAACTATTATAGTAACACCACTATCAACATAACATAACCTGGAGCATCTCAAGTACCATGATCATCATCATAGATACATCACCATCATGACTATCCCAATCATGAACAACACCATGAGCATCATCGTACCATAATACCACAGTGGAAATAGTCTGTCTCACTCCTGTACCTTACCTCATCGATTGTAGCAGCTCCTACAGCCCACCTGTAACCTCCCCTATAGGACATCTGTAGCCTCCCCTACAGATCATCTCCTTCCAATGCACACAAGGTAAAAGGAAGCACGTATCCGCAAAAAGAACCAGGATTTACAAGGTACAACAAGTAGACTTATCCTCTACTCTCATGCTCATCAATCACATACTCAGGTACCAACACTTAGTCATGCTCCACTCTCAACCACAAGTCAAACTGACCCTAAACCTAACCACTAACCTCAATCTTTGATTATCATCATGTTCCACAACTCCTCAGACTTAGTTCACATCCTTTCTTCATCAAATTCGCCATTTTTCACCAAAATGAACTCCGATAATCAATTATCTTAAGTGATAATCGATTATCTCAGTGAAATTTACCCGGAAACATCACGCAAGAAGAGATAATCGATTATCATCCCAGATAATCGATTATTCTCAAAACCATACTCAAAACCAACACGTAGATAATCGATTAGAACTAATGATAATCAATTATTTTCGAATGGAAACACATCATGGACATGATTCAATCATTCAAACATACATATATCAACCCTAGATCACGTAGTTAACATATCATACATGCATTCAAGCATCACATACCCATGTAAACATACTCAAACACACATAATAATACATCACTTGAATCATCCAGATCCAATCATTGATAATTTGTACCCCCAATAATAGGGTGCAAAAGATTCTTCAATAAAAACACCAAATAGGGTTTTCAATTAGCCAAACTAGCTAAGCGTAATGCTTACAACGAGAACCAAGAAGATGAAAATTCTCCAAAATAGAGCTGCTAATGCGAGGATATTTTTCTCCCAAAATGGACACCAATTAACGTTCTGAATGGTTAGAATAAAGAACAATAAGTCTGGAACCCACTGCCCAAAAATCAGCCCGATCCAACGGTGAACGACTACACAACGACGAAAACACCAGTGTAGATTTTATGAAAATTTTCAAAATAGAGCTACTGATGCGAGGTTGTTTTCTCAAAAACTCTACCTCCGATTGACGATCCGAACGGTCAAAATGAAGAAACATAAGTCTGGAACCCACTGTCCAAAACTCAGCTCGATCCAATGGTGAACAACTTCACAACGACAAAAACACCAGTATAGGTTTTATGTTGTGCGGAAATGACTTCTTCTCTTCCTTTCTCTTTCACTTGGCTATTCCCTCTCTTCAAATGACTCTAATGTGCCCTACAAATCTGAACCACCTCCATTAAAACAAAGTGAGACATAACAGTCTACATTATTTGACCTATTAAGAGATCCCAATAACCCGACACTTACAACATATATTTGCATGGAAACCCCCAAGGATCATAACTTTGTTCTCCCTTAGCATAAAACCCTCTATTGGGATAACCCAACAAGCCATACATACATTCATAGGAAAAACCTAACATAAATATTACATGAACCCTAGGCCCATGCATACACAAACCCTTGCCCAACAATATATAGCAACATATAATCATTATCATAATATATATACATGTATCAACAAGGATTATCAATCCAAAATAACCAAGAACACATATAACATACAACAATAAACAAACAAAGGTAAGCTTCCCCATATAACACTAAGAGTTTGCCGTCACTCTCTCTTTTTCTCCCAAAACGTCAATCTCCTATCTTCCTCTGTTTTCTCTCTTTAATTTATAGTTTTTAGAGTTTCTAAACACCACATGATCCCTTAATTAATTTCTTTTATCCCTAAGAAAAAAATATAAAAATAAAGAAATGATATAACAATTATATTATAACAAAAATATACACTCAAAAACATTTATTTCTAAATAAAAATCCAAAATTTCAAAACTGTTTTATTTTTAAAATCCTTATTTTTCCTTGTTAAGATATTTTGTTATGTATAGTCAGTTTATCTCAGTTCATTATGCATTTATAAAATTCTACATTTTAATTAAATATTATTTAAAAAATTTGATTTACTATAAAACATAAGATGGATTAACGTGTATTATGATTGTCGGAATTCATTAGTAATATTAATAAGGATGTCTTGTTCTCGAAATGCTATTATATTATGCAGTGGAATTTACCACTACAAATAAATTCATTAGTTTTCTTTATATATATATATTCTCTGTTTTCCTTACATAATCATGTAATTTGTTTTGAAGTTGAAAAATTATAATTGTGATGTTATATTATTAAATTAATGACAAAAGAAAGTAATAATATAAGCTAAGATATTTTGAACTGAATAAAGGTGGAAGTGGGGTTACCTGGGTTGGATATGGTGGTGGGGTTAGCAATGTCGCTATGTGAAGAGGGACAGTTTTTCTCTGAAACACAACTACTGGTTTCTTGGTTGTGTTGTGCTGTGTTCCGTTTTTTATATAGTTGAGATACTTATGTAATTATATGATCCTAGGTAATAGATTTATTCAATGTAGATGGTTTTATTTGCCAATCGCAATTATACATTCCATATGAAACTTATATTGGTGAAAAGGATAAACTTTTCAGTCTAAACAATTTTTTTTAATTTAAATATTTGTTTACCTTAAGAAATTGCCATATTTATGAGAACAAATTAGAGATAAAAAGAGGGAAAATAGGTGAAGATATTTGAACAAAAAAACTATTGTCTATATCATTTTCTCATACTTCATTACAAAACAATTAGATTTATCATATATTTAAACGAATTTTTCCATAAGTAATTATAATAGAAAAAATAGAATTAATTTCTCCATTAACACTAAATACATTTCTAATAGAAAAAACGAATTAGTTTATTCAAACGACTTCACTAAATACATCACAAAAATATAAAAAAATATAATTGTTTATGGATTTATTTAGGTCAAGATAACCCAATTATTTCACTACTCTTAATAAAACATAATTTTAAAATAGGTTAACTTTATGTCTTAAATTTTTTTTTACTATATTCAAATAAGTTAGAATCTATTATTTTTAACGAAAATCAAACTTAGACTACCAAAATCTAGTTTGGTATGAACTAATTTTCTCTTGTAATACAAAAAGAAAACTAAAAAACAAAAACATAATAAACATAGGTTTGTATAAAAGTATTATCGATATACTTTTTTAACTAATCCAATCATAATCAAGATTAATGAAATAAAGTTGAGAATAATAAAATAATGAAATGAGGAGACAATAAAACAATGAAGGAACACCTGCAATATAATTCATCATTAAATTTCTTCAATGATAATAACACTTATATAAAGAAGCTAACATTTGAGAGGTATTGAGGACAATAGGATCAAATTTTCATATTTTTATTTCCAAACTTCAATACTATCTATCAATGGAATGGTGGATGCTCTTATGAATGCTAAAAGAAACTACTTTTGCCACCTAGAACAATACTAGCTTGAAGGTAACGCAACAGAAAATATAAAGTTATATTAGGTGGGCATATATATAACTTATAAATATACAAGTTTTATACATATAGTCGTAACAACACCAGGTTAATAAATATAGATAAAAGCATTTAAAATAAAAGATAAACTAATATTTCTAAGTTTGTCTCCTGTGTACGGAAAATTATCTCTATAATCACAATATAAACATAACATATAGAGTTTAAAATAAGAACATATCAATATTATATACAGTGGTTTGCTTGCTTATGTTTTTTTTAGTTGATACATTTTAGCATTGAGTTTTAATAGACAAAAATATCTCTATATATTATGATTTCTAAGTTTTAAGGTTAAAGTTATTTGAATAATTTCATTTTTAAAACTAAAAAAAATAAGAAACCTCCAAACCCTTACCTCTTTCATTCTTTTCAATCATTTCTCTTTCATCTCTCTCACTTCAACATTTTCTCTATCATCTACGGTAGCCCCAACTTTAAGAAACATTCGTCTAACCCTAATCTACCTTCCTCACTTATCCAATTTTTTTCTCTCTTATCTTCATACTCTTTCTCTCTCCCACACACAACAACCTACGACATCGCAATTTGTTGCTCTTACTCTGTTTGTTCATTTGTTTTCCAATCTAATAACAAAATAATTGATGATGTTAATGTTGATTATTTATTGGAAGACTGTGTTATATCTTTTCCAAATAATTGAACATACATTATCTTTCTACAAGAGAAAGAGATATTTGTAACCTTTTAGCAAGTAATAATAAAGTAAGATATAAATTGTTTCGTTTCAATCATTCTTATAAAAAAAAAGAAGATTTCAGATTATTCAAAAAATAATCAAATATTGTCATTTTACACATCCTTCTATTTTTCACAATACTACGGATTTTGTTTACAAGAAGGGTAAAAATATAATACAGTTCTCCAATCAAAAATCAATATCAACGTTATCAATTATTTTGTTATTAAAGTGAAAAATAAATGAACGAAAAGAACAAGAATAACAAATTTATGGTGTTGTAGGTTGTTGTGTATAGGAGAAGGAGTATGAAGATGAGATAGAAACAAATTGAATAAGTGAAAAATAGTCGCTTTCACTATGTGTTCTTGTGTTGTGAAAGTCATACAAGACAACGATATCCATTTGAGATGAGCTGAGAGAGACACCTTTCTCTTTAGCGTTCACACTTTTCTCTGCCAATCTCCTAACACATCCTCTTTCCATGATTATTTTTGAGTTTGTGTGTTTCTCTCCTTCAATGCCTTGATGTTTATTATTTGGAAGGAGCTATCTTTCTTTGCTCTCTTGAAAAGGAATACAAACAGAGAGAGAATAATCTCTTCCATATTCATGCAGTGATTCCAATTAATCCTCGACCACTAGGGTTTTAGTTTTTGTTTCTTTCTGGATTGCTGTTTTCTTTTCTTTTTTATTATTTTATCTATCTTGTTGCAAATATTTCGTATGTTTAATGTTTTGATGAAGGAAAGTAGAGGATTGAAAGAAATAAAAATGAAATTTTTAAATATGAGTCTGGTAAGTTATCTATGTATGAGTGGATGTCATCTTACTACAATTTTTTATTAACATTGATTTTAAAGCAACATTTTTTTTATATAAAAATTATAAATATTAAATTTCACTTCAATAACAAATAAAAACATATCACTTGGCAATAAATTATATTACAAAAATATTATATTTAAAAAAAATTATTTTATTTTACTAAATTACAAATTTTTAAAATTACTTTTAATAATTAATTTTTTTTCTCTTTATAAATATTTTTAAAATTAAATATAACATTAACAATTATCATTTTATATTACTTTTATTATTAGAGATATTTTAGTAATCTTTAATTTCTATTAATTAAACATCGATCAAATTCTACACTAATTTTTTTAAATTTCATTTTCAAATCCACTTCCACTCACCTCCAAATCCACTCAAATAAATAAAAAAGAAATTATCCTTAAATCTATATACTCATTCTCTCCCAAATCATCTCTCCAAATAAACAAAGTTTTATAGACGTATATGTACAAGGATAATAATATATAAAATATTGCGTAAATGTTTCATGTAAAGTTGAGGTCCATAGATTTTTTATCCGATCATAATTTTTTTGAAGTTTATTAGCTGGATATTAATTCCCCTTATAGAATTATGGTGGTTAAGTTATTGCCTAAATGAAATTTTATACATAGTGAAAAAAAAAAATACAAGAATTGTTTGGTGAACATGAATTATTTTCACAATACAATGAACGTAACCATTAAGGGAAAAGTTGTTTGGAGTGAGTGTATGTATATAAATATGTGATAAGAAGTATGATATGATATTTTGCTATTATTAGTGTTGTCATCATGTTGGAACATAAACGTGCACTCAAGGTACAAAGTGCAGCTCCACAGCAGTAAGGATGAGAAATGTTGTTGAATTTCCTTGTGCATTTTGGACGGTTCTGTGCCACTTTACAGAAGATTCTGATTTCAAGTCTTTTTTTTTTCCACTAAGAGAGCATGCACCACCAACACCATCACTATTTCCTTCTACTATTTACCAATAGTCTCTCTTTATTCCTCATCTCTGCAACAAACCCATTATCTTCCACCACCACACTCTATCTCTCCTGCCTTTGTCCTTCCTTTCAGACACTTCAGTATTAAATAATAATTTTCCACAAATATTAAAAATAAGTTAATAATAATTTTCCAAAAATATACCATGACACGATTTAAATTATAATATTTAAATAAACTGTGTTCATTTTCTGATAAAACTGATGGGTACGATTCGATTTTAAGTGACTGGTTTTTTCTTCACTAGAAGAAATAATTTCAAAAAGATTTGTGGAGTGAGTGATCAAGATTCCATCCTCACATGGTGTTGTTATCTTTCTAGAGACAAAAACTCATTATTAGAAGCATTTAAAGTGCAATAAGTAACATTTTTTGTGACAATATAAATGAATCAAACATTTTCTGCATCAAATTATCTATAAGGTAAAAACCAAAGTTCAAAATATATGATGAATGAACTTCAAATTCTCTTCACTATTTTCTTACATCATATAATGGCTCCACTAATGGAAAAATAGTAATCAACAAAACCGATTTATTATGATGGTATAGTGGAGTTGTAATAAATTGACTGATCATAGTTTTGCAATAAAAATTAAATTTATTATGATAAATGCAAGTTGACTTATCATAATAAGTTTGCCTAACAACATTCTTTGTAATAAATAACTAGAGTATATAGACTTGATATAATAAGTGAAGCATAATGATAAAGGAAAAGTTATTATATCAGATATTGAAAAATCTATCAGTAAATATAATATGTTTGAATTTTTTTATTTGACACTTTGCATTTTCTTTCAACCTGTTCACATCTCCTTTATGCATCTTTCACTCAATCTTTCTCTCTTAACCAATTCACAACTTCCATTATCATGTCTTACATTCTTGTCTCTTTCATTTTTTTATATTCTTTTGATATTTCATCTTGAGGAGATAAGTGTTCTTCTAACCCTAATGAAGGTGCGGAGAAACACTAGAAAGGGGAGAGGGTTGAATAATGTTTCCATAACTTTTTCACATCTTGCCTTCTGATCCTCATGTACGTAACACTTATGAGTTGGTACTCTTGGTTGGTAAACCCTGGCCTATAAAGATCATTTACTTGGCCAACTCAACGTATCCAAGTTTGAGCGTAGGTAGAAATCTTAAGTAGCATGGGTCATAATATGAGAGAGAGAAAGAAAGAAAGAGAGAGAGAGAGAAGAAGAGAGAGAGAGAGCATAGGAGAAGTTAATAGACTACATCGTTTATCAATAGATTAAAACATACACAATGTTTTATACATGTTCACCTGTAAAGGCTACTTTAAGTTAGCTTAAAGGGTTCATTAGATATTCAATGAACTACAATTGAGTTTAACTTACTCCTGATTGCGTAGTATTATTCATCACTCCCAGTATCCCTAGACGCTCTCAATACCTTTGAGAAACTCGTCTAGTTTAGTTTCCCCCACCTCAAGTTGCGTAGTATTATTCACCACTCCTGGTATCCCTAGACATTATCACTACCTTTGAGAAACCCATCTAATTTAGTTTCCCCCCACTTCTGGTTGTGTAGTATTATTCAACACTCCTGATATCTTTGATCAGCGAACAACCTCAAGCTACCCTAGACTTCTTTGGTATTCATCAACCCGCCAAGACTTCCTTGAGTATTCGCACAACTCCTGCTACTTAGCAACCCACCGAGGTTTCTTCGAGTATTTGCACCACTCCTGGTATCCTAGGCAACCTGGTATCCATGATACCGCCTAGTTGAGTTTCACCCACTCTTGGTTGTGCAGTATTCTTCACCACTCCTGGTATCCCTAGGCAACCTGGTATCCACGATACCGTCTAGTTGAGTTTCACCTACTCCTGGTTGTGCAGTATTCTTCACCATTCCTAGTATCCCTGATCAGCAAATAACCTCCAGTAATGTTAGATCAGTTGAGTATTCGCACCACTCCTGATACTAGACAAACTCGCCTAGATTTCCTTAACCTTTTAGAGTTAAGTTATAAGTGTTTTGATTCTCTCTAGAATTGAAATCATAGATTGCTTACAAGTCATTCAAACCATAACTCTCACAAAGAGGATTTAAATACAATACAAAACAGTCTAAACACTCGCAGGTGTTTCTCTCATTTCTTTATTTTTCTTACCTTACATAAGTAAGTGATCGAGGTCGTACCTGACTCAAATTAACATGCAATTAAGTGCAGTATAGACTAGGAAATGACTGATAAGATGTCTCTCAAGGACCAAATTTGGTTTAGGCAATAGGTCAAACACGTAGTAGCGCGAGGGGGGGGGGAGGAGGGGGAAGGAGGAGGGGGGAATTGGACAATTTGAATTGAAATTTGACACAACAATTAACACAGATTAAACACGAATTAAAGACAGGTTGATGTTAACTCGATTACACTTGTTTCCAATCACAAATTTACAACAAATATTCACTCCTGTGACCCATAATCCAACGCGAATTATACATCTAAGCGAAGTCTAAAACGATCTTCCTAAAATGCGAATTAAGCAAACACATTCACACATATTCATTCAGTTCTGCACATCATAGATTAATCGACTAAGCGAAGATTAAATGCACACAATTCAGACCATTAAGCATGAACCAGATTGAACCGCACAAAATAGCTTTCATATGAAGCAAGGCACACAAAACAGAATCACCATTAAGCTCAAATAATCTCAAGAAAACCCTTGCAACCTCACTAATCACCAACCCAGAAATTTATGTTTCCATTAATTACAAAACGTAGAACACAATGCGGTAGCAAAAATTGGAAAACGAAGAACAACGCAGTACTAAAACGCAACACAAAATAAAATTCCACATTCGAAAACCTAAACAGAAAACGCACCAAACAGAATCACACAAAAAAAACACACCAAATAGAAAACGCTCTTCCTGGTTAGAAACGCAAAACAAAAGCACAAAACGAACTTCAAAACAGAAACCTAAAATGTTATTCAAATTGGGTAGAACAAACAGAAACGAAATGCAAAAAGAAAATGCAATTGCAAGGTGAAAACGAAAATCAAATTCAGTGCATCAGCAAGAGAATAAAGACAAAAATGGAAAACGGGATTGCAATTAATTAGAAAACGAGTTCAATACAAAAGATAAGAGAAAACGAAAATGGAACCTCCATGAGAGCTCTCCTTAAAAGCTAAAACGTAAAATATAGAATGAGAGAGAATCTTTTGGGTCTGCCCCCTTTTGCACTAAATCCTAGGTCAGATTCTACAAATGGGCCTCTCCAAAAGAATGACCCAAAAACAGCCCAACAAGTCAAATCTATCCAAAAACTCCTAAAAACGAATTTACAATTTAATTTAAATTAAAATGCTGATGTGGCTGAACAAAAATTACGTGGTCTCTCTCTTAATGTCCTAAAATATACTTCTAAAAATTCCCCTGTAATTAATAATGGAAATAATTAACTTCAGATAATTCAAATTAATTAAAATAAGAATTACTAGTCAAATTAATCACAATTAGAAAAACTGGGGAAATAATGGATATTCAAGCACAATTCCCTAATTAAATGTAGTATAATAAGCTAAGTGAAGTCGAGAAAATATTGATTCATTAGTAAGCATGTAATATATTGAAGTACTAGAGGGATGCCTTACTTTTCTCTTCTCTCTCTTTCTCTCATGTGATAAACACAAGAAAATATTAGAATAAAACTTTGAGAGACTCTCTTCTGTCTTTCACTCTCCTTTCTTCAAGTGGATATTCTTATGAAGCTTGAGAGTGTTCTTCTTTTCTTGAGCTCTTCTCTTTCTTCTTTTCTCTGATAGGAGTCATTTAGGATTGATAGCTCAAAGAGATTTTCTCACTCAATGGATGATGAGATATCTTTATATCTTCATATTTTCTCTCCTATTTATCATCTCTTATTCTTTCTTCTTGTCTTCTATTTATACACCTTGAGGATACAACCGTTGTGACGATGCTTTTCTTGAGATTTGACAATATAACCGTTTGACGAAGCTTGTCTTCAGACTTGTTCCTTTCTGACTATCTGTATAGGTGTCAGTGATAGGATGAAGTCTTTGTCAACCCAGAACTGCTTTTCAGAGCTTTTACTTGAAGTAGGTTGTACGATCTTTTTAGACTTTGCTTCAAGTGAGGAACATTATGTGAATATCTTCTTTGTTTCTAACGTCCAATTTTTTATAGTTGATCTGTAGCATTGTGGATTCATGTAGAATAGATTATCTACAAAATTAGAGTAAATTATGCATGCAACAAATATGACTTTTCTTATCACTTTTGTTGTTTTTGAACGTTGAGAACTTAATGTCATTTAATGCTTGCATAGAACAACAAAGTGATTTTCATTTCCTACAATTAGGTAGCATTTTACAATCAAGTTCTTTTCTTTGAAGATACCAAGTGTAGATATACACTTCATCATAAATTGAGGTGCTTGTTTAGCTCATGGCATTGTTTAGTCAAGGAAACGCTTCTTTAGGTTTTGTTTCTTTTTAGACAGATAGCGTTTAGCTTGTTTATGCTTTATTACACATTTTAATAATTAAGACTTTTAATATATTTTATCAGAGACATTGTCTCAACCTATTTTGTTTTCGAGAGAAGCTAAATACATATTTCAAGTATTATAAGCATTAAGTGTTTAACTCAATCTCTCTTGGGCCCTGTAGGAAGAACATTGTTTAGCCATGCGTTTAGGTGTTTTAGCCTAAATGTTTTTCTATTTTTCTTAAGACCTAAGTGTTTCCCTATGTTTTTCTATGTTTGGGGATTATGGTTCTAGGTTTTGTTTGTTTGGGGTTTAGGCTTTAAGTCTTGTGTTTCCACCCCAAGTTATTTCCTGATTATCAACCTATTTTAATGTTATTTGATTAAACTTCAAAACATGAGAGCTTTTGGTTGTATAAACAATTTTGTCTTTAACAACAGTTGCTTCAATTCTAGTGTTTGCAGCCTCAGCATCGCTTTAGTTGCAGGGTTTTGTGGCTACAACGTTGAATGATCAATTGTTTATGTTCTTCATCTTCTCCAAGGTTTCCTCCAGGTTCAATGTTCATAAATAATGCTTTTGCAAGGCTCTGTTGGAGAAAATGAACTTCTAACATCTATGCAAATCCTATTTAATACATTAATTCCAAAGCAATCTTTTCGCTCAACTAGATATTTCAGAGCTTCAAAAACATTAAAGTTCACCTTGTCACCTTGCACCCTGACCTTTAACTTGCAATTATCTACATCAATGATTACCTGAGCATTCTTCATGAATGGTATGGCAAGTATCAAAGGCACTTATGTGTCTTCCTCTATATCCATAATCACGAAGTCTAGTCGAAAGTAAAACTTATCTACCTTCACTAGCAAGTATTCTACAATTCCATAAGGATGTTTAATTAATATGTTAGCTAGTTACAATGTCATACTTATAGGTAGAATCTCCACATCACCAATCTTTTTTATCATGGACAACGACATGAGGTTGATCATTGCTCCAAGGTTTAGTAGAGTTTTTCCAACATTTAATTGTCCTATTGTTACAAGCAATGTAAAGCTACCTGGATCGGCTATTTTCTGTGGTAGAGGTTGTTGAATGATTGCATTGGATCCAACCTCTAACTCCATATTCTCTTCTTTTAAGATTCTTCTTTTCTTGGTCAACAAATCTTTCATGAATTTTGCATAGGTAGGTAATTTCTCTAAAGCTTCTATAAAAGGTATGTTGATTCACAACTTTTTTATCATATCCAAAGACCTTTTAAATTGTCTTTCCATGTCTTTTCTTGTCGGTCCATGTGGATATGGTAGGTGAGTGACAAGGGGGTTATCATCTTTGAATGATTTCTTTTTGTTCTTCTCTCCCTCCTTTTGATCTCTCTTTTTCTTTTTTTCTTTTTCACTCACTTTTTCTTCTTTTAGAATACTCTCTGATGATACTTCTTCAACCTTGTTGATGAAGCTCCATGGAAATGAAATGGCATTGCGGAAGCATTGTAGAAGAGATGAAGGGTGCTTGATGTTTGTGGTTTGATGAAGTTCCTTGCAGGAGGTTACACCAACCTTGAAGGGAAAGGAAGAAGAAGTATAGAATAAAAGACAACTCAAATAAGAACCAAGAAGAGAGGCTTGCAATTTTGGAAAAGTTTCTCTAATATCATTCAAGTTCTAAGTCTTTTACAAAGGGGTGCCTCCCTTTTTATAGGTGAATAAAGAAACTAGAGTACATTGAATCCTAAGAGACCCTAGAAGCTTACCTTGGAAAGGGGAGAAGAATGTGAGTCTTCTCTTCTAACTAATCGGCCAAATGCATTGAATGGGAGCCTCCCTTAATGTTGACCGGCCAAGGCTTTCTCTTCATGTGCAAAGACTTCTTCACAACCCAAAATAAGCCCACTAAGGCACTAATCCACCTTTGAGGCCCTAATGATTAACTAATCTAATTTTAAGGGCACCAAGGCTTCTAAAAAAAACTAAACAAGGTTCTTGGCCAAATACAAGGCCTAAAATGAAGCTATATTACATATTTAGAAAAGTGTTTAAGAGAAAAAAGGAGACTAATAGTTGATCCTCCACAATAGTAGAGTACTTGAAGCTCCATCTTCCACCACCATGGCTCTTGTGAGTGGTCCAATAAGTCCTCCAGATTGTCCTTTGTAAGAGTTTTCCTATAACACTATTCAACCCCTCCTTCTAGTGTTTTCCAGGTACTTCAGACAAGAGATTCGTCAAAAAGTGTTGAATTTCTTCTATTTTTCTTCTATTTACAGATTCAACTTCTTGGATTCATATGTTCCTGCAAAACAAGTGAATTTGGTACAGTTATCATAGATTTTATACACAATAAAAACAAGATAAGTGTTAATTAAACATTGAAAATAACTAATATCAAGCACTTATCAATGCGACAACTAGACTTGGCTCTAAGTGATGACCATGGAAAGTGAGGTTGGGGCAAAGTTTTACTGGGGCCTCGGGATGGACGCCAAATGTTCTTACTAGGATCCTTAGCGTGGACCATCGAATAAGGTGCAATATTTGAGAAGGGTGAGGAATCGTAAGTGTACTTCTGAGGGTTGGAGCACAGGAGGAGATCTACCTGTATAAGACTCTTTGACACTCAAGTCAATAAGAGATTTTCAATCTTTTGAGTAAAAGAGAGAGTGAGTATATGTTAACGTGTATTTCCTAGTGAAGTACCATGTGTATTTATAAGGTTTTTGGGTCATATGGCTTATGTGCTAAAAAAAGATGATATCAATAATATCAATAAAAATAACATCTTATCGTATATATGATAATAAGTAGAATAATCATAATAATGTGATACCTTACTAGGTTTACCAAATATTATGTAGATATATGATATTACAGAATATCATAACATAATCAAACTACCAAGATTTGATCAAATATTATGTTAATATATGCATATTTATGCCAACAAATATATCTTAAAATATTATGCAATCCCTTTAGGTCAACAGTACTGAATGAGCCTTGTTAGGCCATGTCACTTAACATATTTGTTGGACCGATATATAGAACAATTAATGTAAATTTTATTTTGTAATTTCATTTTATAAGTTAGCTTCTTTGTTTGTATTTAGGTTTTTCCATTCAATACATTAATTCTTTATTCTTCTTTTCTCAACCATTTATTAAAAATCTCTATTTAGTATTTCTATTATCCTTATTTTATACACAACACATACAAACACTTAGTCATTCTATCTTAATTATCTTCATTATTCAACCATTAAAAATAATCCATTTATTACCTATATATTTAAATTTTTCTTACCATACCTAATAATCCATACCACTTAGGTGCCGAAGCTTAAGGAAATTTAAATGTTCCTTATTCCCCTCACCCTTTGAGGCACCTTTTAGAGACAAAATTGTGACGGAACACCCAAAGCGAACAATACCTCTAATGAGGAGTGATGGACCCTAAGAGTTCACTCGGTGGACTTGGGATCAGAACATGACGCCCATTGTGTAGCCAATAGCGAGGTTCTAAAATGAAGCATTGGTCTCTTAAGCCCTCTATTGGAGATAAACCATCATTCCCATTAACGATGTCATTCGACAGACTTTGGATCGAAATATAAATCATTAAAAATTTTCATTTTATTGATCTTTTCATTTCAAATTATTATGGAAAAATTATTTTATCTAAAAATCCCATAATGAGTTGACTTCAACCATCTATCTATATTGTATTTGTCTTTGCAAATAAATTATAATGAAAGATACTAAATTTCATCAATTATTTTTATCAGCAAAAGTGTTTTCATTAAATTTAACATTCATACTCCTTCAAGTTAGCTTCAAAGAAGAAATTAGGACTCACACATAATTCAATCTATTCCTCATATGATTAGTATTATATCACTAGTGCAACATAGGGAAACGACCGCGGTTGTTTTTTAGTATACGTCGCGGTTTCCGAACCGCGGCATATACGGGTGCGGTAAAAAGTCTGGGACTTCAGGCCGCGGTTACAACCGCGGTAAAAAGATGGAGATATGACCACGGTTCCCCCTGGAACTGCGGCCAAAACCCCCGTTTTTAAAAAAAAATCGTTAACAATAGGCCGCGGTTCGAACCACGGTAAAACGCTGGGGATATGACCGCAGTTCGTGCCACAACTGCAGCCAAAACCCTTTTTTTTAAAAAGAAATCATCTAACTTTCTACCGTGGTTGTGGTCACAACCGCGGCCTATTCTCCTGGAATTTTTTTTAATAGCAGGTCTCTTTTTGTGATATCCACTATCACAAAAACAAACCTGCATATCAAACAATCACATAATGTACACAGATTCAACACAATAATCAATGTTTACATCACATAATGTACAAAGTCTAATAACTATAAATCACCATGTTCAAATGTATTTTAAATCTAATAACTATGAACTATTATATAATCTAACTAAATGTTTTGCAACAACTTTCCTCAGGAATGAATGTGGCTTCTCAGGAATTGTTGTAGTAGTCTTGAATCTCTGCACAACACAATTGATATTAATTAGTGTATATGAATTCCAAATGTTGGAGAAAATCAAAATTTGTTAAATTTAAATATTACCGTTTCCCAGCCTCTTGTGATATGGGAACTAATAATGTGGGTCATCCAATACATTACATAGTATCCGCACTCATATGACCAATTTTGTCTGTTACACTACAATATATCATCACAGTTGTAAATAGTTAGTGAAAATCATTAAAACAAAACAACTATAAGAAATTATGGCTTTAGCATATGTCAAACCTTGAGAGAAATCCATGCAAGCTTTCTACTGTTAGCAATTGATCTCCCAATCATTATCATAATTGCTGGAATAGAACTATATATATAAAAAAAAGGGTTTTAGCATTCATTTATATAACAAAGAAAATCCAAACATTGAGGTTCTCACCAATCAACTGCTTGTCTGAGATGTGTGGGAGGAGACTTGTGCAATTAGCAGAACCACAAAGCATAGCTCTCTTGTATAGAAATAACAAGAAGCTGTCAATGGCGCCTGAAATTCATAATAACTTAATTATTATATATTAAAATCACATATGGAACTTTATTATGTTAACAAAGTTCACTTACCCAGATATATAAGGCATAAAATATATTTTCTTGCCGCTTGCAAATCTTCTTGTGAGATGTGTTGTGATCTCATCAAAATCATTTGTTTCGTGAATGACTTGGGGGTCAATGAACCCATATTCATCATTGTATCCCAAGTTGTTACTGATCCCAAACATATACCTGAAACCAAAAATTAACTTTGATATAAGTATACTTGATATATAAATCAATTTTATATAAATAATTGCTCATAGACTTATATCATCCATAGTTGAACTAATGTAATATTCAACTCTTTTGTTCCCGACGCAAGCTCTCTGACATCTTCGCTATGCAGGTATATTGGGACCTCAGAGCCTCTCCCAAATACATTAGCATCATATTCAACCTCCAAAGGCTTATTTTAAATGATGTCAGCAAGTAGCTGTAATGAACCAAGAGGATTGTCCTCAGATAGAGGAATCTTCTTCTTATGTAATATCATATAATTTAACAAAACATCTAATAGTAATCATAGGAAATATTAATAAAAAACTTATGTAATATTAATAAAAAACTTATACAGAAATTTGAAATTCATACATAAAGATATGGATTCATCATATGTATATTCCCTCATCATGATCTGACCGAATTGCATGTACATTGTCAACTAGAGGTTGGTCATCCAAATTTGTCGTAGTTTGAAATGAATGGTTGTTAGCAATATGAATATTAATCAGATTGTCTTCGTTAGCTTCAATTTGTTTTTTGCCTTGAAGAGCGACATACCAATGGTCAGACGCAGGATCTTTGACATAAAAAACCTAAGATGCTTGATGTACCATGATAAACGGTTTGTCTCGATAACCCACCTTTCGAAAATCAACTAGTGTCATACCCGATTCATCTATTTTCACACCACTCTTATTATCAAACCACTTACATTTGAACAATGGAACAAAAAACTTGGTGTAATCAACCTCCCATATCTCTTCTATTATACCATAATATCTCATTGATCCAAGTACAGGAGATTGATCTTTTGATGTGGAAAATTGAAGCGACTCAGCTTCTAAACTGACTTCACTATTTTGTATTGTGTTTTTATCATCCAAAGTCTTCGTATAGAATGTGCAATTATTGACTTCATAACCTATACAACATACGACATCAAACTTTAAACCATTTGCAAGCCAAAAAAAAGTTTGAGAAGAGGCTCTTTGTCAATTTCAGATTTGAACCAAGACATAAATGTTTAGTTATGCTCCATCAACTGTCATTTCTCTGATTGTCTTGGATTTTTATTCTTAACAATGGCTTTGTGTGCTTCCATAAAAGGGATCACGTCATCTGTGTTCTTCAATATATAAAGATGCACTTGCAACAATTCTTCGCGATCTTTTGTCACCACATTCACACCTCGGATGCTTTTACTTGTAGAATATTTATTCAACCATGATGTGCGGGGAACTCCTATTGGATTCGTTGATGTCATGTAATTTGAACAAAACTCGATACTTTCTTCAGCAATATACCTTTCAATCATTGAACCTTCGGGACGATATGGATTTTTAACGTACCCTTTCAAAATCTTCATATAATGCTCAATAGGATACATCCATCTTAAGTATACCGGTCCGCACAACTTGATTTCTCTAACCAAATGAACAAGTAAATGTACCATGATGTCAAAAAAAGATGGAGGGAAAAACATCTCTAGTTGACACAAGATGATAACAATTTCGCCTTGAAGTTCATCTAACTTTGTAGGATCGATGGCTTTACTACATATTGACGAGAAAAACAAAAACAACCTGTTTATGGTCTGCCTAACATTTTTGGGCAAAATTCCACGAATAGCCACCGGTAACAATTGTTGCATTAAGACGTGGCAATCGTGAGACTTCATGCCAACAAGCTTTAAGTCCTGCATCGACACTAAACTCTTCATATTTGAAGAGTATCCTTGTGGTACTTTGATACTCTTTAAACATAGGAAAAAACTTATCTTCTCTTGTCTAGACATTGTGTAACATGCAGGGGGCAAATAAGTACGTTTACAAACTTCCTGGGTGTCAACTCTTCTCGGATATTCATGTCAACCAAATCCAAACGAGCATTCACTCCATCTTTTGTCTTTCCCTGAATGTTGAGTAGTGTTCCAATCAAGCTATCACACACATTTTTCTCTACATGCATCACATCTATGCAATCTCTAACATCTAACTTTGACAAGTATGGAAGATCAAAGAATATTGATTTCTTCTTCCAAGGGGTCATTACAGATGACTTCTTGGATGTTTTCCCAAATACATGATGTATTTTATTAACTTTTTCAAGAATTTGAAGGCCAGTAAGTAGATTTGGTGCTTTGTCCCTATCTTGATATCCATTGAATGCTTTTTTTAACCTTCTATATGGATGATTACATTTTAGAAATCTCCGATGACGCAGATACACTGTCTTTCTTCCGTGTTTCAATTGATGAACTGTAGTGTTTTCTTCACATATAGGACAAGCTTTATGACCCTTGACACTGTATCCTGACAAATTACCATAAGCTGGAAAGTCATTAATGGTGCAAAATAATATTGCACGCATCACAAAAGTTTCAGAAGTGAATGCATCAAATATTTCAACCTCATCAACCCATAACAACTTCAAGTCTTCAAATAGTGGGCTTAGATAAACATCTATGTCATTTCCAGGATGCTTTGGACCAGATATCATCATAGACAACATCATGTACTTCCTCTTCATGCACAATGCAGGAGATAAGTTGTAAATTATCAATATAACTGGCCAACAACTGTGATTGGTACTTAGATTACCAAATGGGTTCATTCCATCAGTGGCTAAACCAAGCCTAAGATTTCTACACTCTTTACCAAATTGGGGGAATTGTTGATCAATATTTTTCCATTGCTTTGAATCAGTTGGATGACGAAGCAGCCCGTCAATTTTTCTCTCATCTGCATGCCATCTAAAGTTTTTAGCATCTTTGGGATTCGCAAACAAACGCTTAAGTCTAGGCACAATTGGAAGGTACCAAACTACTTTCAAAGCAGATCCATTTTTTTCTATCTGACCATTATCTTCACTATTATTTTTTGACTTGTATCATGATAACTCACATTTTAGACACTTTGTCAAAAATTCAAACTTTTCCTATATAAAATGCAATCATTGGGACAAGCATGTATCCTTTTATACTCCATACCTATTGGACAAAGAATTTTCTTCGCATCATAATTACGACTGGGTAGTGTATTTCCATCTGGCAGCATTTCATTCAACAACGTCAACAATTCTGTGAAACTCTTATTAGTCCATCCATTGGTCGCCTTCAAATTCATGAGCCTTAACATCGCTGACAAATGTGTGAACTTAGTTGAACCGACATACAAAGGTGTTTCTGCATCAGTCGACATCGTCTCATATACATGAGCTTTGGCAAAATTCTCTTTGCCAACATCGCGGATCATACCCTCTAATTTGTCTTCATCCAGTCGATCTTCTTCCATGGTGGAATCAATAACATTTTCAGTTTGGGAGTCAGTCGAAAAGTGCATTTCTTCGTCGTGCCATATCCATGTTGTATAGCATCTTAGTAAACCATCACAGATAAGATGTTCTCTAATTTGGGTTGCGTTCAACTTTCTCGCATTCAAACAGTTCACACAAGGACATCTAAATTTCACTTCATCATTGCTTGTACCCTCATTACATTGTGCAAATTGTATAAATTCCTCTATTCCTATCTCGTACTCAGCACTAATGCGTGGTAAATTAATCAAATTTCGATCCATTCCTAAATATTACAAAATTAAAATTATATAATTTTACATATTAAATCAAGTCAATCATATAATCAATTCAGTCATACAATCATACAATTAATAGGCATTCAAATGATCAATTCAAACATTCAATCACACATAATTACATATATTCAACATACAAAAAATTAAAAATTTACAAAAAAGGTTTAATGAACACAATAATAGGAACCTGAGAGCATGAAAAAGGAGCCAACAACAGAGAAGATACGACTACCCAAGTTTTGGAACGCAGCAAAATCACAATATCTACACACAAATAAAACAAAACGTAAATCTCATCATCCAAAATAATAAAAACTGGAAAAAAATAATCAAAAAACTTATCTAAACAATCTAAACACAAAAAAAATGATCAAACCAAAATTAAGTTATTAAATATATATATATATATATATATATATTAGAAAATCAATAATTAATAATTAATAAATTTTGTTAAAATATAATCAATCATAACTCTAATATTATATTACAAAATAAATTTTAAACTTAATTTTGTAAAATCTAAAATAAATTCCGAAAATAAATTATATCAGAAGATACAAATGTGGTCAATGGTCAATGTCATATGTCTCTGAAAATTGATACATCGGATACATACATTATAAAGAACTTTATTCTTAGACTCCAAATTGGAAAATAATATAAAATAGCCAATTCTGACCACTTTCACAAATTTGAGTTGCAAGATATTGTGACGATGAAAGAGTGCAGATGGTGCTGCATACATAAATGTGTGTTGCGTGTTATTGTTGAAACGTTCACCTTTTATGAAATTGACAGTTAAAAAATTATTATTAAATGATATATATTAAAATAATTATAAAGAAAATAAATTTTTATATATTTTTTAAAAATAATATTTAATGATTGTGGGTTTTAAAATATATGCTTTTAAAAAAGAAAAAGGCATTCTGCCTTCATTGATCTCCGTCTTCCAACTTTTTTGCTTGTTTAAAGTTTCAAAATCTTTAATTTTCAAAAAATTTCAAATATATGAATATTATATTTTCAAAAATTTTAAATAAAAGACAAAAAAAAGAAAAAAAAAAAAAAACTGACACGTTACACGACTTCTTGTTATCGTCTTCTGGTTCGTTTTTATCAGATGACTCTTTGAATATTGTATATTTTATTTAAACCTCCCTTACATAATCTTATCATTGAAATATGCAACAAAACATATTTCATTGTAATATCAGATTTAATTTCATGAACGAGTAACCAATTCGAAGAGTAAAATCGTAACAAAATCAAAGCAAAAACAATCAAAAAGATAAATTTACCTGTTTTAAATAGAATTACCGATTACGAAGAACACGAGCAGGGCGAGAAGAAGCCTACGATATAGTGAATAGGAAGAAGCGTTGAGAAATGAAATCAGAAATGAAAACAATTAAAAAAATGAGAACATCGATGTTATCTGTCTAGAGGAATGGCAAGGCGGAGAGAAGAGCAAAAGATCAGAGACTTCGCGAGGAAGACGAAACTGTTCACTTGTCATTTTTTTAACCGATTTAATAGTTACTACCGTGGTTCATCCAAGAACCGAGGTAAAATAGGAGATTATGCCTCAATTCGCACCAAAACCGAAGCCTATTCTAAAAAAAAAATTATAAAATTAATCTGAAATGGCAATTTTGAAAATTTTCATCACACTTTATGTCACGGTTCCCCGTCCAACCGCGACCTATTTCCTGACGTTGTACCTGTCCATTTATTTCAAGAGTGCCACGTGAGAGAAGTCAGAAAGGGTTTATGCCGCGGTTCTAGGGGGAACGTGGTCTATTCCCCAACCTTTACTTTGTTCAGACTACAGTAGGGAATGTCAGAATTTTGCAGGGAGAAGAGGCCGCGATTCCCCAACCAACCGCGGTCTATTCCCTGATGCTCAACTGCCCATTTATTGCAGGTGTGCCACGAGGGAGAAGTCAGATGCGTTTTATGCCACAGTTCTGAGGTGAACCACGGTCTATCCGCCAACCTTTATGGTGTTCAGACTGCAACAGGGAATGTTAGAATTTTGCAGGGAGAATAGGCCGCGGTTCCCCAACCAACCACGGTTTATTCCTTGACGCTCAACTGCCCATTTATTACAGGTGTGCCACGTGGGAGAAGTCAGAGGGGTTTTATGCTTCGGTTTCTGGTCTAATCCCTGAAACATGAACCCCACAAAATCGCGGTCTAATCCCTAAAACATGAACAATAGATCGTGGTTCACTACAGAACCGCAGCCTATACTTTCGACTTATTTTCAAAAATGCCACCGCGCAATATTATACTTCGGTTTCTGGTGA
This sequence comes from Vigna reflexopilosa, assembly GCA_027742785.1. Taxonomy (NCBI): domain Eukaryota; kingdom Viridiplantae; phylum Streptophyta; class Magnoliopsida; order Fabales; family Fabaceae; genus Vigna; species Vigna reflexopilosa. Next base: position 47,468,121 of record CM050911.1, on the reverse strand, counting down.
ACCGATGCATAATGTGCGCGGTAAAAACTCTATTTTTTACTAGTGTATGTATTAATAAAAAAAATGGACTAATGTTTAACATTCACTCCAATCAAGCATTGGAGATTTTTTTTATCTATAACTTGTTTAAATGAACTTGTTTCATGAAATTTAAAAAAAAAAAAAATTAAAATATTTTTTTACAAATTAAAATTAATTATATATAAATTTCAAAAAAGGGAGAAAATACATAAAACAAATCTAAACTTATGCATTTTTTTAACTTTTATGAAAACATGTCATTTGTTTCTCACACCAAGAGGGGAGTGAATTGGTGTTGTATAAGAATATTGCCTTTGAAATCTTTTTTGCAAAACAATAAGTCTTTAAACTTTTCTTGAATCGCAAGTAAAAATGTATGCAATGTAACAGTATTATAGACGTCGGTTCGGAGGGGCCTCAACGTCTATAATATTATAGACGTCGGTGTCCCTCCTAACTGACGTCTATATGTCTGACAGGTAAGTGAAAAGTCATTTCTTTCCGCCATTTAGACGTTTGATCCCGCCATCCTGACGTCTATATGTAATTATAGACGTCTGATCCCCCTACACTCAATGTCTATATATACCACGAATATTAATTTTTAAATTGAATGGACGTCACATTAGTGAGTTCCCCGACGTATATTCGAGAATAGACGTCTGTTGCTGGGGAAACCGACATCTAATTTCCTGTTAAATAACACATTACGAACCAGCAGTTACGCGCACTTCATCGTCTTCCTTCGCCTTTACTCTCCACGACATTGCATTTCCAGGTGCGTTTGATCTCTTTTGAACCGTTTAAACTTACTTTTACTCTGATTAAAGTAATCATTGATGTATTATCTTTCGTTGAACCGATTAAAATGAGTTTTCGTTGTGTTTTGGTGCAGTTTTTTTCATGTCTTTTGGAAGCGTAGTGCACCTTCTCCCTTTGCTAGCTTCCTCGTAAGAAAAGCTTACGTCTTTTGGATCTCTTATGGCATTTCAACCTAAAGCTGAACTTGGGTCCTTGTCTAGTTTTCATGTCAATGTATTCTTTTTCTTTGGCGGTTGGAATGGAACTAGGCAGCAACCCAGGTTCGGTTTGGGTTGAAATGTCATAAGAGATCCAAATGATGCAATTTTTTCTTACGAAGAAGCTAGCAAAGGGAGGAGGTGCTACTACGCTACCTAAAGACACAAGCAAAACTGCATTAAAACACAACGAAAACTCAGTAGGCGTCGGTTAATGCCATATCTGACGTCTATTGTTCCCTTAGACGTCGGTTAGTGCCATGTCTGACGTCTTTATGGTGACCTTAGACATCAGTTAGTGCCATGTCCGATGTCTATAAAGACGTCAGACATGGCATTTAACCGACGTCTATAAAGACGTCGGACCTGTACAGTCTGATGTCCCATTAACGTCACCCATAAAGACGTCGGGTAGGGATGTGACGTTAAAAGCCCAAAATAACATACGTCTAAAGCCCTTTCTGCCCTAGTGTTTGCCACAGTTTAAAACTTAAGTTGTCTGATGACCTTAATTGATTAACAACCATTGTAATCGATTAAGTCATACAGATATGCTTGGTGCATGTGGTTTTTCCATTTCCAAAACGTATATTATGCATACACAGATATGATCACATTTCAAACACATTAGTATGCAATAATCAACACAATATGTCCACAATTATACTTGTACAAATCTCACAGTAAGCATAAGTATATATAACACAAATAACACAGTACATACACATGTGTTTTTATTAACAATGTGTTGTCATCATCAAAAACAGATATCATAGAGATTGTGGGTTCAGCTAACAATGTGCTCCCCTATCAACAATCTCCCCTTTTTTTTATGATGCACAACCACGATTAATAAAACCATGTTGTACAGTCCACAATTAAACACATTTCAGTTATCTCGGAAAACACAATTCAATTACATAAGATAGTCTCCCCCTTTAGGTATTAGCAAAAAAGGACATTTAGCACACTGTAATTCAAATAGAGATAATAACGCAAATTGAGATGCATCAATCAGTATAATAGAATAAATTTGATGCTCCCCTATCAATAATCTTCACATGATTCTATCATTTTTTTCCCCTTTTAGTAACATGTGAACCATTAAACAATATACATTACTCCCCCTGTCATTATGCATATTCAAACATCAAATCACATAAGCATAATATAGATATATCAGAGTATGTATCACTCAAGCATATTCAAGCAATGTATCAGAGAAATATTACAAAAGTCATATCAAAGCAGTATTGATACATGTTGAATCATCACAACAGTTTAATCACTTATAATCTCAAATCAAATTCACAGCAAATCAACACAGAGAGATATAAGGTGAATAAACATATCACAAGTATAGGATCTTCAAACCAAATGACGAAAACCAATCGATTAGAACTTCATCTTAATCGATTTTTGTTGTAGAGTAATGTTGATTTTCCACCTTAGCTTAGTCAGCAAACTGTATTCCTGCATAACCCTTCAGGCTTATCTAGATCAAGCATTTTAGTATCTATGCAGTACAATAATCATCATAGTTAAAGCATGATTATGCAATGATAAGAATGTAATAATGAAATTATCAAATTGCATACATACAAATTGATTAATCAATTTATCAATTAGGTTAAGTCATTAATCATAAATTTTAATCCACACTCTGATTGATTTAAACCAAAATATAATTTTCATTCATAATGAGAAAACGATTACAACTAGATGAAACCAAAAGATATGGTATGTAATGCCAATCATTACAAGACAGACCAACACAATGTTGAAGACAAAATAACAACCAAAACAAAGACAAATCATGAACAAAACAGACTTCATACTAAGACTCTAAGACCCTATTTTGAGTCAGACATTTCCATGGAATCCTCTTTACTGGACTCATCATCCTCATTTGATTCCTCTGTTGATGCAGAGCTTTCCACATAATTCTTGATGATTTCTTCCATTTTCCTGTCCATACACTTCACTGATTTCTTCATCTTTTCAGTCTTCTCAGATGACGTTTTGAATTTGTTCATTACAAATCTCTCAAATTCAGATTTGGGAGAAAAGGAAACAGGTTCATTTTCAGAGTCGGATATCTCATCCTTATCTCTGGTTTGAGTTTGAACATCACTGAACACCCAACCCAAAGCAGTTTTCTTCAATCTAATACATGTTAGTATTGCTTTTCAAATTTCATTTTCTCTGTTGCATATAACTTTTGTCTCACCAGTAAGAACCACATGATTCAGTTCTAGAATTTTACTCATAAACACACCATAGGGCAGGTTATGCTCATCATTTATACCAATATTGATCATATGTTTCTTGAATACAGCCACCCAGTTTGTTGGAATTCTGAACTGAATTGCATTCAGGAGATATAGATCTTTTGAAGTCAATTTATAATGGATATATCTTCCAGGTAACAACACTTGATCAAGGATATATGCAATCATCTTTTCTTCTCTATCCAATCCCATGTACGTATACCCTTTTTCTTTCTTGTATCTTCCAAGGTACCTCATGCAATCTTTATACATTCGTCTTTTCGTAATCCATCTATTTGCAGAGAATCAAGTAAGTGAGACATGCATCCTTCATCTTTGAGTCCAATAACCAAAACTCATACATCATTATTGATTATGATATCCACGCCTTTCACTCGTGAGTGAATATCATCATTGACTACCTTGAGATTATTATAGAACACACTAAACAATTCTGGATAACAATCACCCTTCATCTAAACAAAATTAGTAAGTCCCTGATAGGCTAGCTTTTCTAGAAAAATAAACCCTTCTCCTCTTAACAGAGACAATTCAAGTGATTTGTGCGGAACAACAATTTTGATCTTTTTCCATCCTAAAAACATGTTGTGAGCAACATCGTCACTTATCCATCTAGTAGGACTTGCCTTTCTTGCAGTTAGGGGAACCTTCTTGGCGCATTTGGATAAGGAAGATGATGCCATTTCCGCATGATTCAAAAGAAAAATCTTACACAACTTTTTAGGGTTTTGTTTAGAGCAACTATGAAACACAACGATACACAAAAAATTTTCTAAACAAACACTTATAAGGGCGCGCAACACAAATCAGTATCAAGCCCATTAAAAATTTTGAAACATTAAAGCCCATATCAGAGAATTTTTAATCGATTTTTTTACTATTAGAATCGATTTCATGATTAACAAAGTTTCACTTAAAAACAGAGAAACACACATAAATCTAAATCGATTCCACACATAACCTAACCGATTAAAATTCGTGAAAACCAGTTTATCATTCAATCCTAGCAATCAGATAGACACTCATCGAACATGCACACAACAATCATTCACACATACTTATAATGCACGAGTGCATGAAAATAACTGTTTTCATTACCACATTGAGATACTCAAGAATCTGTGATATATTCCACTGCAGTTCATTCTTGAGCACTACTCTGCTTCAGCAGCAGCTAACTTTCCTGCAAAACAGTTGAAAGGTTTTGAAGCAGGTACCCAGACAAACTTGGGTCCTTTGTGGTTAGTTACAGGAGGTTGTTCCTTTGGAATCCACTTGTATTTCCCTCTAGGAACTCCAACCTTTCTGTAGTAACAGTTCCTGACAGTATGTCCTATAGTATTGTAATAAAAACAAGCATTTATAGCAGGTTTTCTCATATCAATGAATTTCTTAGGATTAATTCTATTGCTCTTAGCTTTAAAACCTATTCCTTCTATGTTTATTACTTTACCCTGAGATCTTAACACAACATCTAGATTATCTCTTCCTAGAGTAAACTTCGATAGAGTGCTTATCAAGTAATCGATTTTCTCTAAATGTACAGGGCAATTTTCACATTTCTTCTCTACAACCTGAACTTTAGTTTTAACAGTTCTAGCAGATTGTAAAGTAGCTTCTAATTCCTATTTGAGCTTTTCATTATCTTTTACAAGGTTATCAATACGATATTCATAATCTTTTCTTTTTGAGATTAATCAATTTACCTTGTATTGAAGTTTCATGGCTTCAGCATGTAACTCTTGAAAGGCATCCAACAACAAGTCGTATTTCACTTCTATAGGCTCGCTTTCAAATTCATTGTCGCTATCTTCAGAATATACAGATCATGCCATGAAGCACAGATTCGACTCCTTCTCAACACTATGGTCATCATCACTTGATGAATCATCATCACTATTCTCCCAGGCGATATAAGCTTTTCTCTGCTTACTCCTCCTCTTGCCCTGTGGATACTTGGTGTCAGCCTTTTTCCTGTTTTCAATTCTAGACATTCCGGCTTTATATGACCATCTTTGTCGCATTCACAACATGTCACAGTGTTGTTCTTGGAGTTCTTCTTTCCTCCTCTTGAGTATCCTGCATTTTCAGTTGCAGCATTTCTATTTCTCATGAATTTAGTAAACTTATTTACCATCATGTTCATGATCTCTTTTCCTGGTATCTCTGCAACAGACTTAACATCAGATTTGGATTTCATGGAGGATCTTTTACTTGTAGCCTTGAGAGCAATTGATTGTTTTTGCTCAATTTCCTCTTCTTCTTTCAATCTACCAAGCTCTAGCTCATGTTCCCTGAGCTTGCCAAACAAGCTCTAGCAATTGATTGTTTTAGCTCAATTTCCTCTTCTTCTTCTTCTAACAAGTACCAAGTCCATGGATTAGACCCTGGGTTTCCCCTATACTACATTAGTGGGGAATTTAGGTTTGTTGAGATTTTAGGCGACAAAAAATCTGTTCAACAAATGGCGCCGTTGTCGGGGACTTTGGTGACTTAAGTTTTAGAATTGTAGAGTTAGCCTTGTAGGTTTTTTTCTTTCTTTTTGTTTAGCATTAGTTTCTAAAAAATTTTAAATTCCTAAATAGTGGTTTCTCTCCTTGTTATGCTTTTTTTTGTGTTGGTATAATCCTTTCTTGAAGTATAGTCCAGGTTGAGAATAGGTTCTGCACCAGAATTGAGGAGATGGCTAATTCTCAGGACTGGCTATACAAGTTGATCAAGAGGATGCCCAAGTTCCATGAACTGACACATGAGGATCACACAAGCACATTAAGGAATTTGGTTGTGTGTGCTCCTACATGAGGTATGCTGGTGTTTCAGAGGAGGTAGTGCTGATGAGAGTGTTCCCAATGTCTCTACATGATGTAGCCAGAGAATGGTTTATTTACCAGAAGCATTCCTTTGGGAGTTGGCAAAAGTTGCAGCAGAGATTTCTGAACAAGTTCTTCCCAGCAGAAAAGGCAGTCAGCATCAGAAGGGAGATTACTGCAATTACACAGTTTCAAGAGGAAAGCATGGCTGATTAGTGGAAGAGATTCAACAGCCTCTGCACAGCTTATCCAAACCATCAAATATCTGAGCCATGTCTCCTGGTTTATTTCTATGAAGGGTTGTTGTACAAAGATAAAATGCTAGTTGATGCAACAGTTGAAGGCTCTTTGCTGGACAAGACCCCAACAGAGGCAAGGAAACTATTATGCAAGCTGGCTGGTGAGAACCCTGATAAGGCAGCTGGTGATAAGAGAATGCAGGTTTATTCTAAACTTAGCATTCCTATAGAGTTATCTGAGGTTCAAATGGATTTAAATGCTTTTGATCTTTTAAAAATTGAAATGGGAAAGCCTGCTTTGAACACTGATCTTTGGATGCATGCACACACTCATATTCTAAATTCATTGATTTCTATTGAGCATATTGATATACCTGTTGCTTCTCCAGACCCTTGGACTTACTTTGATATTATTTCAGTTGAAGATAGCCAGTCAGAGTGTGTTGATGCATCTATTGAGTTCATATATATTGGTGAGGTTATCTTTGAGGAAGTAGTCCAGGTTACCTCTGAACCTAATTGTTCTACTGGTACAACTGATTTATGCACTGTTTCTAATGTTTTGCATGTTTTGCATGTTTTGCCTGTGGTGCCTAATATATCTCTTAATTTTGGAATGCTGGATGAGATTTCTGTTGTGCACCATATAAAGACACCTACTGATGGGTGTTCTGACTTAAATGCAATGTTTTCTGATGACATGATTGATGATCTATTGAGTAACGATGATATAATTGCTCATGCTTTTATGGATACACATGCTAACTTCGAATTGGATGTTGGTGCAGCAAAGTTCGGTGCGAAGGAAGCTGCAGGCATTGAGGCAACCTTGGTGGAGGAAGGGGATGGTCTCAATGAGACTCAAGGAACCTAGAACATACCGAATAAGCAGAGATTGCATGAGGAGTCGTGGTTGATGCAACAAAGTATCCTGAATGAGAAAAGCCACGGATTAGACCCTAGGTTGCCCCTATACTACATTAGTGGGGAATTTAGGTTTGATGAGATTTTAGGCGACAAAAAATGTGTTCAACAAACGTCTATATAGACGACAGACACTATAGATCAGACATCTATATAAACGTTGGATACATTGATGGGGTATGTGTTACTTATTGTACAATTTTATGAAGGTTTAATTAATTGACTTACTATTTATGATTCTTGGTAGGGACCATTGGCAAATAATGGTGATCATACCAAGACAATGCATAGTTGTATGGTTTTGCTACCATCATAGGTCAGACACTATAGATCAGACATCTATATAAACGTTGGATACAATAGATCAGACGTCTATATAGACGTCAGACACTATAGCTCAGATGTCTATATAGACGTTTGACTGGGTGGCACCCGACGTCTAAGCCCCTGGAACGTATTTAGACATTGTAATCCATTGGATGTCTATGTGTGCACTGACAAAAGTCTATAAACGTCGGACAATACCATAACAAACGTTTATTGGGTATTTTTAAAAAAAAAAATTGTTTTTGCAATAAAACCGCACCTGAAAAATAGAAAATTGTCTCAGAACAGTATACTATAATATATTTATATATGTGATTCAACTAAACAAAGTTCTAAATAATCTAAAAAACAATCCAAAACCTAAACTATCAAAAGTTAAACTTAAACTAAATGTAATTAATGTTCAACAACAAATAGAAGCCTTCCTAGGTGCATCTTTGTAGAAGATAAGTTGTTCAGACCTGTCTTATCTACTTAATTGCGTCCTTTGGTATAAGATATGTACTCTTGAAGCATCGCAAAATGAAGAAAGATTCATTAAGTTTTCATATATGTTCAAAGATGAATTTGATTTGTAATGTATTGAAGGTAAGCATCATTATCTCATTCCAGTCATCTGTAATGGCAGCTCGAATGATGGTCTTAATCCAAGACATGACATAGTAGCCACATTCCCATAAATCTAGCTACTTGTTGCACTAAAATGACAAACTAAATAGTCAAGCATTTAGATCATTTAATAACATAGAAAATGAATTAGAACTATAAATGACTTACAACCTTTGGATACAGGATTTGAACTAGCTGACCTCGTGATTTACCCATAAGTCTATTTACATTGAAAACACAAGATAATATTAATATAACTATTTTATCAATCTTATCCATCAACTCCAACGTACATGTTATAGCAAATTATGAAAAATAATTTTCCCAAACTGTCCAATCAGACAATTCAAAATTTAATACAAACGATTAAAAGATTAATCTTTTGTGTTAAATTTCAAACGGGAACTAAGTTTCACTCAATGATTTGATACTTATAATCTAACATGTCAATCATAACTCTAACTCTTCTTGAATGTGCTTGGATCATGATTAAAGGGTATGTCATCATCGTCTTGTTTCAAACTTTGTTCAACTACAATACATGAAAATGAACATGAGCATCAATCATTCACCAATAAATCATTATAATGTAGACAATAAAATGTCCAAGTATGTCTCAATCTCGATAGCAATCCCAAACCACCCCTAAAAAATGAAACTTCTTTTATTTAACCTAACCATAACAAAAATAAATAAATAAATTATATGTATCTTGCTTGCAAAAGGTCAAATGGACGTCACCGAAGGAACGCAGCACAAACACTATCTAATCAATGAAACGAACCCGCATACAAACAGTGGACGGAGATCAACAATGATGAATTCCTACGAAGGCAAGGAACAATACAGTCATATCGTGAGCAAAGAAATGGAAGGCACAATACGAGCAAGAAAATAAAAGGCACACTCAAACAACCGAAGCCACTAAGTACAAATACTAGGGTTTTTGCCATAGAAGCTCATCATGTATCAAGTGCATTTTAAATTTTCGAAACCACGGTGGAAAAATATAACTCCAGCATCAACAATAAAGAAATAATTGAAATTTAATTTTACGAAAACCACACAGAATTGTATCAAAAATGATATAAAAATGGGTTAAATATGTCTTTAATCCCTCAACTATCATGCGATTTTAGATTTAATCCATCTTTCAAACTTTGGTACACTTTGATCCTTCACCTTAAGAAATTCTAATTTTTAGTCTTCGAAAACCAACAATGTTAAATTTAATCTGACGTGTCTAACGGTGTGCCATGTCACTTCTCCTTTTTCTTCTGAAACGTGTCAACCTGCATCTTGATGTTGAGGCTTCTCTCCCTCCCTTCTTCATCTCCATCATCTTCCCAACTCTCTTCAACCTGCAGCTCCCACCCATCTGAACCCTTTCTTCCTCCAAGCGATTTGAGGGGTCTCGGAGTTTGCGATGAGAAGGAAGATGCATGATGTGGAGGTTTTTGAAAATTGGGGATTTAGGGTTCTGTGATTTTGATGTTTCTAGGTTCTGATTTGGGTCTTTATGGTGGTGGAGGAAGATGAACTGATGTACAATGAAGGTTTCTGGACTTCGATTTGACTTCGCGATGGTGGTTTGGGTTTGCAGGTTTACTTTGCCATGGCAACGCGAAGGTCCTTCGGTGGCAAAGATGAAAACGATGATGGTGGAAGGTGGTGGCTTATCGACGTTTCGGTGGTGGTGGTTGTGGAAAGAATGAGAGTTTTTAAGTGTACAAAGCTGGTATCAAACGTGGCATACAATGGGCATGATAGTTGAGAGACTAAAAACATATTTAATCCTATAAAAATGTGTGAAAATATCATTTTCTTATTTTGTTATAAATCTTATAATATTATATCCATGCATAATAAGAAGGGTGTATGAAAATGTGTGGAGGAAAAGGTGAAACGTGAAGAAAGATGGGACGAATGAGAATGCAACAAGTATAGAGAGTGTGGTTTCAGAACATGTGAACAAATCCCACGAATCTGCAGTCCTCGGGTCCTTCCTACATTGCTTTTCTTCTTTTTGTACACTCACAAATTACGTACTTCTGCTCTTCATCTTCTTCACTATTTTACCTCTCTTTAAGCATATTCTCCATCATATGTTTCTTTGCCACCACATGACAACAAAACAACTATCCGTACACATATCACTTTCATAATTCTCTAAAACCCTCAATTTTAATCCTTTTAAACAACATTCTTAACACAACTATTCTACCTCTTCAGCATTCCTCATTATTTTTCAAATTCAATTTTCACTCACGTACTACATAGATTAAAATATTATTAGAATAATACGTTGTCTTATATATTTATATATGTAATACGTTATTTTCATGTTAGAATTCTTCAATTATTAGGACTTTGAAAAATAAGTTAAAAGAATAGCTGAATTCTGAACTGGATTTTGAGTTTTTTTTTCATTTAAAAAATGGAGAAAGAGATTTTCAAAAAGAAAATTGCAACAAAAGTTTGAAATTCAATGTTTCTTAGAACGAATCCTAACTTTAAGAAAAAAAATGATCTTATTTATGTAAATATTTGACACAATATGCTATTTGATTCAATTTGAATGAAAAATTCACTTAAAATTTAATTAAGATATTATTCTTAAAAATTGCTTTAAAGGATTAAGAGAGAATATATATTTAAGATACTCTTAATATCAATTCCTAAATAAAATACAACTAATAAATATTCCTTAAATAATATAGGCCTGTTAAATATATTAAAATACATATTAAATTATAATTAAAAAGATATTCCTTATTAAATATATTACATTTTTCTTAATAGAAATTATCCATAAAAAAACTCTTGATATTTCACCACCACTAGTATCACGTAAAAAAGAAAAAGAAAAAAAAAATTCACTTTGTCTTGTTTGACTCTATTTTATGTGTATATTGCTTTGTTTTGTATTTAAAATAATTTATAGTTAAAATCTTATTCACATAAAATGCAACAATTTGAAGAAAATTGCCTCTACTTTAGCACTGTTATTAAAATGAAGTGTACAAAATTTATATACATCTCATTGTTTAACCTATGAAAGTCCTTTTGGAAAAATTAAAACCACGCTGTAAATGACTCCATAATAAAAAAAAATTGATAAATATTTTTCATACAAATATGTTTGAAGATAAACTCTTTATATACTTCAGAGAAAATCTACCTACCAACACATTACACTATATTTAGCGTAATTTGTTTCTTAAAAGCTAATAAAGGAACACTTTTTTTATAATTTTTTCATAATAATAATAATAATAGAAAAGTTTTACACATGAATTTATAGGCAATAATTTGATAAATTAATAACAATAACATATTAAAAAGTACATTATAAAATACATTGTAATAATTTCTTTAATTTAATCGCATTTTATTGTAATGAAAAAAAATTGAAAATAGAAAAAAAAAACTCAAATCAACTTTCATATCAAACTGTTTTAATAATATTAAAGTCACAACAAAGTTATGGAATTTTATAAGCATTATAATTACACATAAAGTAAGATGCAATATCATTTGGTCTTGGTAGAATTAACTCCTAACAAATTTTTATCAAAAATTCAATAATTTAAATTGCTTATTCATTGATTATTTTACCTGCATTAAGCATATTTTGAACTTATAATTGAAAATATTCTTATTATACACAGGGTATTTTTGTTTTTATCATGCAAATTATTTCACTTGTTAATATTGAGTTGTCAAAATATTTACTATTCTTATTATCAGTGCATGGTTGGTACACAACTATACTAAGATAATAAATATTTAAGCTAAGGTCAAAATACTGCATATATGTAATATCTAATTGTTTTCTTATAAAGTGATTTTTGCTTTTTACTTTGTCAGCTGGTGATAGATAACACAACAAATTTCATACACCTTTATAATAATTTCACTAATACCCAATTTCTATTAGAAGTAAGAGTCTTGAACCCCTTGCAATCCAAAAACTTAAATTACTGGAGTGTGAATATATATTTGTTTAACCAGTCCTTAAAAGTTTAAATTTTAGATATTTAATGTAATTGATAAAAAATAATTTAAAATATATTTATTTATCCAGAAAAAAAGTACATTTAGGGTGAAGATAAATATTCATATATTAATATAGTGACTAGACTTATAACTAAATTAGGTGTGGAGAGTTACTTAAGGGACTTATGTATAGACAAAACCAAGGGAATAGATTCAAATATCTATCTACCTTACTTTGCAGAACATACTATTTCTACAAACTCCTGCCACAGCTGAAAAAGGAAAAGATAAGGCAAAAATGAAATATGAAAAAAAAAAATGGGTGAGAAAAAATCCAAAGGTGTGATAATCACAAATGTAAAATGTTGTCGGAAAGCAGCATCAAGTGTTGTGATCCTCACACATTTCGACACATGATTGGGTGAATGTCACATCAGGGATTCAACTGGGTAACTATTGGGCCACGTTTTGATAGCAGTATGGTTCCAAATTATATTTTGTAAATATTATAACTGAGAGAAAAGTCCAATAATATGGAGCAGTGTGTGAGAAAGAGTGTTCTTAAATTGGGACTCGTGTCGAGGCGGCACTACACAAGACACTTGTCGACACCACCACACTCCCCATTCTCAAGATCGCTGGGACACGACACTCCTTACTCCCAAGTCCAACGTTGATCAGTGAATGAGGTAACTCTAATTTTAATTCCTCCTTTCATTCTCACAGCCATTTTTTCCTCTTCATATCCATATCTGAACCATTCCCACGCTCTTTTATTTCTTTTTCCATTTCCTTTTGTTTCTCCCTGTCGCTCTTTCTTTATATGGCTCTTTCCTCCCAAATAATTTTAGTTTAATCGATATGGGGCCTTTTGGGTTTCTCCGTTCGCCGCGGGGCTCTGTGGCTCTGTGGTGTGGAGAATCAGCGGAATTGGATAACGCTCAGTTGTTGCGCTGGTTCTTTTTGGTTCGTGGTGTGTGGAGCAAGGGAGTTTCGTATCCATAATTGGATGTGAAATTTGTATAATAGTGACAATTACTTTTTTAAGATAAAAGAAAATCGGGTAGGAGATGGTGACGCGTCTGAGTGATTTTTGTGATTTCGCCCGAAAAAGGAAGTTGGGTTCTGATAAACTCCTAAAAAGGGTGTTGGTATCTCGCAGAAAAATTACTTAACTTTTTAATTTGAAAAATTAAGTTCTATCTACATCATCAGATTTTGCTTTAGGTTGATTTAATCTAACTTACAAAAACTAGCAAGATATTTTCACCTGGTCAAAATATCGAAATAACAGACAGCACAACGTTTAGATCTGACTTCTCTCTACAATTCAATCATAGTAGGCTTCAGTGTTTCACCATGTGCACTGCTTTGGATTTTTGCGCTTTAAATGAAATTGTTCCTGACTGTTTGTCTACTGATCCCTAAAAAGATGGAACAGCGTTCTGCCTGAATGTTTTGTTTTTAAGGATTGTGGGGTGGGATTAATAATGATCTCTTTTAGTAACTTTATCAGTGAATTGCTTTTCTTGTCCCAATGTTTTTTTTTTTTTTATAGTTGTTCTGAATCCAAGGAAACCATTCGAAATCGGTGTCTGAAAACATCCCACGATCTACTGAGGCATGATTGCTACCTAAGACAAAGTTTGCTTAAGTAAAGCTCTAACGTCTGCTTCAAGGTTTGGATAGTGAAAGCAAAGATGAACTTCAGGAACTACGATGATAATAACCCCACTTGGGATGCCATGCATGGGAAGACACCGGCGGCAAATGTTGGTTCTCTGCTGAGACAGCCATCATCAGTATACTCCCTTACATTTGATGAGTTCCAGAGCACCATGGGTGGTGTTGGGAAGGAATTTGGGTCCATGAACATGGATGAACTCTTGAAGAACATTTGGACAGCTGAAGAGACTCAGGCCTTGACATTTTCATCTGGTACAGGAGAAGGCCACAACCTTAACTCAATTAGTGGTGGTTTGCAAAGACAGGGTTCTTTGACATTGCCAAGGACTCTTAGTCAGAAAACAGTAGATGAAGTTTGGAGGGACTTGATCAAAGAAAGTGGTGGGGCCAATGATGGGAACGGCAATGGTGGTTCATCCATTCCTCAAAGGCAACCAACATTGGGAGAAATGACTTTAGAGGAGTTTTTGGTGAGAGCTGGGGTGGTGAGAGAAGATGTGCCTCAACAACAACAAATTGGAAAACCAAATAACAATGGATGGTTTGGTAACTTTCCTAGACCAAACAATAACAATGGCCTACTTCTTGGTTTCCAACAACCAAATAGAAGTAATGGGAATATGGGTGAGAGGGTGGTGGAAACCAACAATAACTTAGCTCCCAAACAACCTCCTCCTCTATCACTAAACTCAAACCACTCTCACCGACCAACACAACAGCCACCACTTTTTCCAAAGCCTGCAAATTTAGCTTTTGCTGCTCCTATGCATTTGTTCAACAGTGCTCCACTTGCTAGCCCTGGCAGAAGAGGAGGGTTGATTGAGCATTCATTGAATGCTGGACTGGTTGGTTTAGCCTCGGGTAATCCAGAGGCTTCTCCCTCAAGGAAAATATCATCAGATGTAATTACAAGAAGTAATGTAGACAACTCTTCACTCTCGCCAGTTCATTATTCAATCAACAGGGGAAGAAAATGCAGTGCTATAGAGAAAGTGGTTGAAAGAAGACAAAGGAGAATGATCAAAAATAGAGAATCAGCAGCCAGATCACGGGCTCGTAAGCAGGTTAGTACTCATCACTGCATTAGTTCCACCGTTCTAACATATACTTAGAGAGAAGTATGGGTAAAACATGTTTTTATTTTTTAAACTCTCAGAATTAAGTTTTAGCTCAAGTAATATTAAAAAATTTTAACTTTATACACATACGAAATTATGTGATTTTAATTTCTTCTGAAAAATTAAGCCATTTCCTTTTGTATTGCAACTCCTAAAACTCACCTAATAATAAAAATTAAAAGATATATAGAATTATTTTCTAACGTTCTTTCTTATACCTTTTATTATTCTCAAGGCGAAAACTTCGTAGTTATTTTATTTGAGAAAATATTCTTTTGTTTCTCACTCTCTCAAAAATGTTGGTTTTATTCTAAAGATTTTTACAGAAAAAAAAAAAAAAAACTCTAATAATTTACTGTGTGGGTGGATCTTCTATAAAGCACTTAACTATAATATTCTATCTCTTGTGAATGGCAGGCCTACACTTTCGAACTAGAAGCTGAAGTTGCAAAACTTAAGGAAATAAACAGAGAATTGCAAAGAAAACAGGTATGCTGTCATTCTGCGCCACATCCTTATCACTTATCAGTAAAATGTATACGATGGTTTTGGCCTTCTCTGATTACAATTGGTTTGTTACAGGCAGAAATTAAGGAAATGCAGAAAAACAAGGTATAATCTGTTTTGCATATGAATCTCTTCCAATGTTCTCTTCACCAAATGACTATTTCCTCACTTTTTTTCTACTGGTTGACACCAATAGAGAAATTTACCAACATAAATTATTTTTCAATTTATTTTCACAGTTTGAAATCCAAATAAACATTATTTATTTGTTTATCTTAGCAGGATTCGGACCCTGCATGCGAGCCAAAGTTAAGTAAAATACAATGCTTGAGAAGGACACTTACAGGACCATGGTAGTGGTAGAGAATGTGAGTAGTTGTTTCTGAGTAACAGATATACGAAGGAGAAAGTCATTGTTGTGTCATAAGGACTGGGGTATGTTTGTGAACTGTGAGGTAATTGCAGTCCAACACTAGATAGAGTGGTAGCTAGCTATTATTAGTTTTATGTATAGGAACTAGGAGTGGTGAGTTGTACATTATTAAACATGTTCAAATAATAAATTATTATATGTGCTTGAATGTTATTTTCTTTTCTATTGCAGGATGATAAGATAACTCAAGCTTGTTAAACTGTCTCTAACTTTTTCTTGTCCAATTTAAGTTTTAGACAAGCCATTTGTTTCTTGTATTTATGAAAGGAGGGAGGTTCCCATTTATTTTCCACATGTCAAAGATAAGTATCAGAATTTAGAATTTTCTTTATTTGGTTGATCCTTTTATCACAGCAATCAAGGGGACTGTAGAACCACTTTGAAAATTTACATGGAACTACCTCGGTTACAAACACCTAGGTAAAGCACTTTGCTTGTAGAATAAATAAATTCCTCTGTAGCCTTAAACAAACTTCAAGACACTAGTTTCATAACATTTTCCAAATCATCATTAAGTTTGGCTTCACTCTCAATCAATCTACCGTATATTACAACTTAATAGGTATGATCGAGTTCAATTTAGTAATCTCATTGATTACATTGAAAACACTATCATTGGCAATTTGAATGCTTCCTTAGTAATCAAGACTAAGACCACCACAATGCTTCAAAACAAGATTAAACTAAAAGTCACTAGTGATCTTTGTTGTTTTTTGGCCTAGAGATTACCAAATAGTCTAATGATATTAGTCTATGTGTTAATTCTTGCTCAACATCAAATTTGAAGTTGAATGAGTGTAATGGAGGACCTCTTACTAAAGTTTCCAAGTATAGAAGCTACATGATTGCTTATGTTTACTTCTTAACCAACAATGACTGACAGATATCATGAAACTGGGACATATCTGCAGTTTAAACTGCTTAATGTCCTTGATTATAAACAAAATATTCTTTTTGTAAACATTTATTTTGTAATTACTTATGTTTAGTGCAAATATTTTAAGTAAATTTTGTTTACTATATATACCTTTAAATTTTCAATTTGTATTTTATTAAATAGTTATAGATATCCACTGATATTTACAAAATTCAGCTATATCTTGCACACACACACACACACATATATATATATATATATATATATATATATATATATATATATATATATATATAGATAGATAGATATTACTTACACCTGTCAAAAGTTGAAGCTGTTGCTTTTCCATTGACTTTAAACATGCAAATTTCTGTTACCTTACTTTCCATATCTATCCTATGTTGCTGTACCATTTTGTGGGTGTTTGTTTTTTTAAAGTACGTTATGCTATGATTGTATTATTTCGTGTCAATAAAAGGACAAACAACACAATCGTGAAAGGAAAAATATCCTGCTCTTTTTTCTGGTGGATGAATTTTGAGATTGGTGTTTAAATCCTAATCTTATCTTATCTTAATATTAGTAAATGTAAAAGTAACTTACTCAGTGATGACTCAGAAATAACTTTTGGTGCCGAAAGTAAGAATCTTATTATCGTTCACTTATAAATTACATAAAATTTACAATTTTTTAATGCTCATCCCAAAATATAAAGCAAGTTAACCATTTTGTTTTTTCGTTTTTTACCTTAGTATCATTAACCTCTATTTCTTATATATTTTTATTATTTTATTTTTTCTAAATAAACATAATAATTTAAAAGAAAATTAGTTATTAATGTTAGTAATAATAAATGTATATTTCATTTTATATGTGTACTGGTATAGAGAAAAAAGCAATAGGAAAATGGTGTAAAAATATAATCAAAATGTAAAAATGGAGAAATTAATTATAATGATGGTCATTAATGGAGAAATATAATGAAAATTTATTTATTTTTTCTAAATAGTGAGCGTAGATTTATTTTTGTACCGATATAACTAGATGTTTTGTAAAAATAATAAATTCTTAATATAATGATGGTCATTAATAGCTCAATTGAATAATTTTCTTTCAAATATTGTAAACATGAATGACTAATCAATTCCAAGGTGGCAATATATTTATTCATCCATCTTTTAATTCCAGTCTTATCATTTAAACTTTTTTTCCAACATTTTTTCTCTTAACCCTTTGAACCTTTTTAATTTGTTTTTCTTGACCTTTTTAAGATTGGAACACTTGTTTGAACAACAACCTTGTTAAGTTTCTGCCACTGTTCTAGAAATAATTAATTTTATTATGATAAAGGTAAAAACCACTATTATTTTAGATAAGTACATAAAGAAATATGGTTTTCTTTTAAGAGTAGAAAACAAATTTCATGGTTTGACAAAAAAAAAAAGTCTTGGATCCTAAATATTCTAAATCTTATAAAATACTTAATTATTATTTGAATTATTGTGAAAAGTTTATTATGAAAATTAATTCGGATTTTATTTTAGATGCAAAACTTTCAAATGTTATAACAATTAAAAAGAAATTGAAACAATAAAAAAAGAGTCATGGCTTTTAAGTCTCTTTTGACACAACCTTTGTTTATTTTCTTTAATATTTTTACTTATCCTTTTTTTTTACTGATTTATTAATGTTACTGTTAGGTTATTACATTTCCTAAAATTGTGGCATGTTTACCTCTCATGAGTCTTCATTTCACCGCTCGATATAATGTTTAGAGTTTTATATAACATGAGCTAATAATGAAGGATCTTTAAGAAATATTTTGATAGAGTTAAACATTTGTTTGAAGTGTATAAAAAGTTAAATATATATAAAATATATTAAAATTAAAAGTATTTTTATTTATATAGTAAAAAGAAATCGAAGGGTTTAAGGGTTCGTCAATCCAATTAAGCTATATCACTACTATAAGACTCAAGTGTTTTTAGAAATATATTTTTATAGAAAAAAAATAAAAAATCAATGAATCATTATTTTATATTATTCACTTAAGTATTAACTTTAATTCCATATTAATTTGATTCGACCGTGAAAGATTTGATTCGTAAGATGACAGGAGAAAAATTTGAGTTTCTTTAAAATATTCTTTTGTTATAGACTTTTGAAACAAACTAATTGTAATTGTTTTATTTCCTTAGTCATTTTAATTACTTTTGGAATAATGTAATTAGACAAGACTTTTGGAATTATTATATTTTGAATAAATTATGCATGTTGAAAGGTTAAGGTTTTTGAAAAATACGCATGGTAAAGTTTTGAAATTTACTGATTTTTGTAAACTCGTGACATCCCAGAATTTGGGGCATTACATGACACTCTAACTTTTATAAAACTCTTCACTTCTAGAGTGTCATGCGGAAATTCACTTTAGCATAAGTTCTTCACTATGAAAATGACACATGGCTACTACCTTTGTAAGAAAACTTTTCACTAAGAGCTTACCATGTGGCCACCATGTCTCATGTGGAACACCCTCCACCAAGCTAAAGTTACAAAACTAATCACCCAATTAAGTTAGGCTCAAATGTTGCCCAACAACTTAAGCAAGATTGTTCAAAAATCATACATTACTTGGTCTATAATATAAGACTTAACAAGAAAGCTTAGTAAAAGCTTTTAAAGAAAGAGAACAATAAAGCACAACTTTTATACTGGTTCACTCTTCCTAAGCTACGTCCAGTTCTCCCTTAATAACTCTTAAGGGATTTCACCAATCTTAGCAAAGATTACATCGAGTTTAACCTACTCTTGGTTACAAGTATTGTTACCACTCATGGTCCTTTAATCAATCTTGACTAGTCTGAGTATTATAAACCACTCCTAGTTCACCTAGTCAATCATGACTTGTCAGAATATTATAAACCACTCGTGGTTCACCTAATCAATCCTGACTAGTCCGAGTATTATAAACCACTCCTAGTTCACCTAGTCAATCCTAACTAGTTAGAGGATTCTTACACCACTCTTGGTTTACAAATGTTTGTTTACAAGAAGAAAATTAACTTTCATTGAGAGGATATTTAAACAAAACAATATATTCCTGAATTCTTGTAATTGCTCTCTTCCTCTCTTTTTGGATGAAAGCATCAAACGATGTAAGCTCGGAGAAAAACATTTGATTTCTGCTGACTCTCTAGTTTTCTCTCTTTTCTTCTTTAAGCATTTGCGTTTAGATGCACGGAGACAAACTTCAGAGTGGATATTCAACAAGGGCTTACTTTTCTTCTATTCTCTTTTCCTCTCTTCTCTTCTCTTGTCTTATATTTTCTTTTTTTCTCTTTTCTTCTCTAAAAGCTTCAGACGTTGTAAGCTTAGAGATAGAGTAGCAAGATAAATATGTGATGTTGTTCTCTTTTCTTCTCTCCTTTTTTTTTTTGCTACTCTTCCTTTCATTCTGAAAGCTTCAGACGTTTTAAGCTTGAAGTAGTAGAAAATGAGATATGATGATAGCTTTATCTTCACGTTTTCCTTTGCTCAAGCCTTCTTTCATCTTTCTCCTTTGGGTTGAAGAGCATTAGACGATATATGCGCCAAGGTAAAGTAAATTTGATGTTTAATGATCATTCTTGAACATACTCTCTCTTTATTTTTTACTCTTTCTTTTTCACCTCTTTTCTCTTCTTCATTCTCCTCTTTTCTTCTTCTATTTTTCACCTCTTTTATTCTTCTTCTTCAACCTCCCAACTCCTCTTTAGTTGATCTTCTTTATAGAGGTTATCTTGATAGATGACAGTTGGATTCTGAGTTGATTTCAGAAAAGCAGGTAGCCTTTCTGTGGGAGGTCAAACTTTAGTCTTTTTTGTAGAGGTACATGGCTTTATCAGAGTTTATATTGAAGAGTGGTTTGTATGGCTTGTCAGAGCCGAAGTCTTCAAGAGAATTATTTCCATAATATTCTTCACTTCTCTCAACGTCTTTATCCAACATGTGCAGATGTTCTGATCAATCCTTTGTGTATTCTTGTTCTGCACAAATAACAAGGACAAAGTATATAAGCAAAATAGCACTTTACAGTACATGCATTAAATGTCATTAAATGTTTTGAACATTTATAGATGTTAATTTATATTGTTTGTTCAAAACATCTTGTCACACGTCTTGTTAGTAATTAATGCATCGTTCAAGTATAACGTTCAAGAAATGTTAGAGGATGTATAAAATATTGATAGTAGACGATGTAAAGAATTAGACGCTTATGAATGAAAAATTGTTTTAGATGTAGAACTTGGCGTGCTTTTCATTAGACAACATTTTTCCTGAGACGTTTTCGCTTCCAACACTAATTTTAGATGCAAGACATGAAGCTTCAGTGTGTTTATGATTCTCAAGAATAGATGTTTCAATCAGAGAGCTTAAGAACACATCTTATTGTTTGGCACGTATCCCTTAGACGATACCTTTGTAAACTATTTTTCTTTTCAACACTTCATGAATAGAAATCCTTAAGCATATTGACATAAAGGGTTCATGTAAGATTTTCTTATTAATCAGAAACTTCCTATAAACAACATGTTAGAAGATATACAATTTAGGGAAATGTTGTTTTATATGTTCTTATTTTGAACATACTTTGTATTAGCACTTGGACTATATGCGTAACTTTTCATATGAAAGCCTAGGTTTTCATTTTGATTGAGCAAATGCTAAGATGTTTCAGGTCAATTATATAATTTTCTTCCAATCGTTGTTTATGATTCATTTAAACAGTTTGGTCTAGTAAATGTTATTTATAAACTTAGCTTCATATGTTATAGAATATTTCTTCATCAGACATTATTGTTTTAAATAGTTTCTAACTTCTTGATCATTAATAGATGTTAGGATTCTCTTGTTAGAGGTTTCCTATTATTCGGTGCTAATCTGGCCAGTATTTTTGGACATTCTACTGATTAGATGTTTACATATGTTTTTCAAAATATCTTTTGGCATCTTTCTTTAGATGATACCTTTGAAATACATTTTCTTTCCTTAGACGCTTATCTCAGTAAGCCATATTTCGTTGAGTGTTATTGGATAAGCTTCAAAACTTGGTTTGCTAGACATTCTAATTTTTTCTCAACAAAGTTTGATGATTTATGTGGGGTTACTGGTATAGTACAGGAGATCACACTACTAAAGTAAAGGGAAATGACATCGGTTATTTTCGTCTACTGTAGTAAATGTCTATCAATCTCCACATGTTTTGTTCTATCATGTTGCACAAGATTGTGAGCAATTTCTATAGCTGACGTATTGTCACAGTACAAACTCATAGCTTCATTTGCTTTAAAGCCTAAATCTGATAGCACATTTTTAATCCACAAAAATTCACATACACCTAGTGTCATGCCTCTGAATTTTGCTTCAGCACTAGATCTTGCTACTACAGGCTGTTTTTTACTCCTCCATGTTACAAGATTTCCTCCTACAAAAGTAAAGTATCTAGAGGTAGATCTTCTATCATCTTTTGAACCTGCCCAATTTGCATCAGTATACCCTTCTACCTTTAAGTTTTCATGATTTGAGAACAAAATTCCTTCTTTAGGAATGGACTTCAATTTGAAAACCTTCATTCCAATTGAACCTGTCATGCCTGGTGGAGAATCCATATAAATTTCTTTTGAAATTTCTCCATGTAGGAAAGCATTTTTCATATCAAATTGTATAAGAGGCCAATCTTCGTTTGATGCTACCGAAAGAAGTATTCTACAATGTTGAGCTTGGCTACAGGTGCGAACGTCTCTTGCTAATCTACACCATAAGATTGAGTGTAACCTTTAGTCACAAGTCGTGCTTTATACCTCTCAATAGTTTCATCAACTTTATGCTTAATTGTAAATACACATTTGCAGCCCACAGTTTTATTCCCCTCTTGGTAAGGACACAAGATCCCAAATATTACTTTTTTCTAAAGTTGCCATCTCATCAACCATTGCTCTGGTCCATCTAGGATCTGCTAAAGCTTCCTGTATATTACTAGGAATATAATTTGAAGATAATTGAGATACAAATGATGCATATGACTGAGATAACCTGTGAGATGACACATATTTACGAATGGGATATTTAATTTTGCCTTTGAGGTCTGGTTCATATTTAATTGGAGGTTGAGCATGGTTAACACGGGGTGGAAGATTATATTGAATAGTAGTAGACTCAGTGTTTGGTGGCCTCCCGCATGCAAGAATAAATTTCATGATTAGTTTCATCTAAATTAGTATTGGCAAGGGTAGGACCAAGAGAAACAATTTCATTATTAGTTTCATCTACATTAGTATTTAAAGATAGGATCAGAAGGTACCTCTGAAGAGTCAAGTTGCTCCTGTGGAGAAGATTGAGCCAATTGGTTATGATCACAAAACACTATATTATCCTGAAAAGAAGTGTCCATATCCAGGATTGGCTCACTTCCTGCAGAATGATCCTTACACGATAATTTATCTCCATAATATAATTTTATATCTAAGATATCAAACATACTAACATCATGATTATGCACTTCACTTTCATTGCCCCCCTGAAGTGTAGAATCAACATAAATAATTCATGCTCATGAAATGTCACATCCATAGAGATATAAAATTTCTTTGATGATGGATGGTAAGCACGATAACCTTTTTTAGTTGATCCATACCCAACAAAAACACATTTGATAGCTCGTTCTTCAAGCTTTATACGTTGATGTGGGTGTAAGTGAACATATATAACACATCCAAAAACATGAACTGGTATATGAACTATGGGAGGAAGGATACAATGATCAGACAACACATCTAAAGGCCTTCGAAAGTTAAGCACACTAGAAGGGATTCGATTAATTAAATAAACTGCAAAGCTCACAACCTCACCCCATAAATAAGATGTGACATTACCATCTATCAAAAGTGATCGTCACCTTTGATATATTGTCTATTTTTCCTCTCAACCACTCCATTTTGTTATGGTGGATAAGGACATGTAGTTTGATCCAAGATGCCTTTAGAGTTCATAAACTCTATTAATTTAGTCTTAAAATATTCCCCTCCATTGTGTGATCGAATGACCTTAATAGATGTGTTAAATTGTGTAACGATCATATGATGGAAGGAACGAACCACATCACATACATCACTTTTATGTTTAAGAAAAAATATCCAGGTTACCCTAGTACAATCATTAACAAAATTGATAAACCATTTTTTTCCATTATGTGTAGATTATGGGACAGGGCCCAAAATATTTATGTGAATTAATAAAAAAGGAAAATTAGTTTTTGTATTTCTTAAAGGAAACACAACACGATGACTTTTTGCCTTAACACAAGTTTCACAAAGAAAATCAGAAATATTAAATTTATGAAATAATGATGGAAATTTTTTTTTAAATAACCAAAAGAGGGATGTCCCAACCGTCTATGCCATAACCAAATTTCCTTTTTGTTTTTATCTTGTATGTGATCATTCGCAAGAAAATCCAATGCTCTTTCATGGGTTTGTTGTGAGACATTTTCAAAATAATACAGTCCTTCACTCTCTTTACCACTAGAAGTCTTCTCCCTGGAATGGATGTTTTGGAAAAGACAATGGGTTGGATAAAACAAGGCAACACAAAAATGTGATTTGGTTAACTTACTGAAGGAGATAAGATTACATTTCAATGTAGGAACAAATAAAACATCAGGAGTCGATAAGAAGAGTGAAGGGGATATAGTACCTACACCTTTAATAGGAGATCAGACTCCATTGGCATTAATAATAACACTTTTAGAATAATGAAGGGGAAAATTAGTAAATTTATGAGAATCACAAGTCATATAATCAGTAACACCTGAATCAATTATCCAATCATTACCCCTAGTAACAATTGAAACATTAAGAGCAGAGTTAGATATATCTGACTTAGTCACAAATCCGACAGCAGTAGAAATATGACTCTTAGAAGCGGCACAAGTTTTAGAATCATGTTTCTTCGATTTATTTTTATTGGAAGAAGCCATCAGAAATATTTAGTGAAATAAAGAAACACCAATTCCTATATTGTAGAGGATATTGGTGTTTGGCTTTTGATACCATATAAAAAGTTTAAAAAATAATTCTGATGATTATTTCAAATAGTAGAGTAATATATATATATATATATATATATATATATATATATATATATATATATATATATAAATAAGTGTTCTACAATTCCTCATATATTATAGGAATGACAAATACACAAATATACATAAATTATAATAATGTCTAAATTATAGTCAATACAATATTTAATTACCTCATATTTACTAATAAAATATTTAACCTATCTTAACATATGTGTTCCTACTATCTCTTTTAGAAATGGTTATAGACTTGATGGTGACATCAATCCCCCTAAGCATCAAAGTTAAATAATTGTATATTTATTAATTTATTATTTGATTATGTTAATTTCAAATGTCATAGAAAATCAGAATTAAAATATCGGAAAAAGATTAAAAAAAGGAGTTTTATTTGTGATAACTGCCTTTTCTTTTATAGATCAAAATTTTGTATTTAAATATCAGCTATAGTAATCATGCATCTGAATGTTGTCAATTATTCTTTTAAAGTGAATAAAACTATGTATGCCATATTTGTTTTCCAGTTTGGAATTATATATTAATTGAACTCAGCTTATTGTATTCATTCTTAAGATTTGAAAATAATTCAAATGATTAAAATTAAGATAATGTTGAATTTCTTTCGGATTGAAAAAGTCTCCAAAATTCATGTTTTTATCCTCTTGGTTTTCGACTCAATTTGTTGACCAGGAATAAAACAAAAGATGTTACTTGCAGATTCCTTGTTTTACGCATCGACAGAAGTACAAGATCTATTACCAAGGTAAATATATGACTAAACCACCTGTCGCAACAAAAATCTGACATGAAAAAACTTAGTCGCTCGTCTTTTGTGTACAAGATGATGATATTTGACTCATTACATTATGACATTCACCTATTTTTTTAGGGCAAATGAGGATTGAATTATCTATCAAGGTCTGAATTCTACATTAGAATGTTCAACTTACAGTTCCCATCACATGTGAAACGATCACATCCACTCCACAAATGAAACTCGATTGATTGGTACCATACCATCCATGTATGTGAAAAATTCCAAAATGCACTGACACCAAGAAAGTCAAGCATGGTTGTACCTTGTGGATTTTGCAACAAGATGGGGAATTGCACAAGACTCTGTACAAGTGGATCAAATACTTTTGGCCACAGAAAGTGCAACTTATCCTTGTTTGTGAAGCGATAGGGAACAAACATTTATAATGATAATATGGAGACGTTGGCCAGGCATAGGCTTCGAAAATGATAAACCCCCCATCTCTTAAGACTACTTATAATTCTTCTTCTACCTACACATACTTTAAACCATCATGCACTCTACCCAGGATACTCAAAAACAAGGCCTTTTGCTACGCTTTTAGCTCTTCCGTTACCAAATAGCTTGCTCACAATGGCCAATGCAAAATCTGTTACAGTGGCAAGTCCTTCACTAGTGATCAAATTTCCATCAATTACTACTTTGGCCCCATTTATTGCTTCTTCATTAACCTTGTCTAAGACAGAGGGATGGGCTGTGACCCTCTTGTCCTGCAACGGTAACAAATTTATCATTTCAGTGACGATTTCCTCAAGAATTAGATCAGGAGACAAGCACAATGGTAACAGTAGGGCAGCTAATACCTTAAGTAAACCTTGTTTATGTAGAATGGCAAGTGAAGAACAGATCGCCCCATATATTCTTCCAGCTGAACTTTGTTCTTTAAGAAGTTTCTTCAGAATTCTAGATTTGCTTAGTCTTTGTGCACCAGCAGTTCCTCCCTAAAAATTCATGAAAATCTCAGCAACTACAAACAATAGGTGGTACAAAAACCAGAATCATCAGATTTTGCAGATAGTAACTATCATAAACTAAATAAACTGAGTCGAGTGCACCTGCAAAGAAAAATCCTAAAAGTTGAAGAACCCCAACAAAAAATCATAATTGTGACCATTCAATTTCACCCTTTGCTCTATGCACATTGTATGTGATTTATGTTTGTTGGTGAGAGGGTTATTAGTGATTGTATATGTATGGAAAGTTTAAAAATTGGGATTGATTTAATTTTGAAACTTTGTAGTACTTACTTTGGAAATCCACTAAAATTTAGTTGGATATGAGTCACCTTTATTTAGTTTTTAGGTGAGCGTTTAAATTGATAGTTTCACCTTTACTTGTTTACCCACTCGACTATTCTAGTTAAGGATAAGTAAGTGTTAAAACCAATTTTAACGTGTTCCAAACATAGACAGTTAATTCATAAAGCAATTGAAATCCTATTTTCCTCAATAATCGATTTCCACATCTAATCAAACTTGAATTATCTAAAACTCGATAATAAAGACTTCTAAGGTCTACTATAGAACCATGAAAAAATGCAGTAACACGTTTATTTTAAGAGTTTTATCTTACTGGAAGAATAATCAAATCATGTGCTGACTCTTGAGCATCCTTAATTAATATATCAGCAACAATTTTTGTTCCTTGTGAAGCCAAAATTTCAAGAGATTTCTCAACTGAAGCAACTATGACGTTAGCTTTTGCGCGCCTAAGAATATCTACCACAGTCACAACTTCAATCTCTTCAGAACCATGTGCAATTGGTATGAGGACCTGGGCATCATAATGAATGACTGTATGTGTAAGTTTAAGATCTCTTGTTTCAAAAGGATAGACAACTGAAGTCTTCCCAAATTATACAAATATGAAAGTTAGTAATAACTTACACTAGGGGCATGATGGGCAACAGACCATTCAACTTTATTGAACTCCTTCTTAGTTGCATTATCATCATCCGTTCTCATCAACTATTATAAAATAAGGGAGTATTGGATCAGGCACAGATTTAACTGATCAGACGACATACATCAAACATCAAAAAGAACAAGAAAAGATGTTGATTTTTTAAATGCGTTAAAACAATATTGAATCCAAATTTACAAACATAGATTTCAAGCACATCTACCATTATTTTTTTTTTCTATTCTTTTTAAATTATAATTTGGTCATATTGATAAACAATGTATGATTTCTAGTACGTCCCTCTTACATCAAAGATTAGATATTTCAAACGTGAAACTAGACATTAAAAAATAATCCAATATAGATACAATAACAATTATTCATGTAATACACTTGGTGCATTTACAACTTACTTGAACCAGAAAAAAGGTTGTGATAGAAACCTAACAATAACTGAATATCAAGTTTGTATTATTGGGAAGATTATGCAGTAAAAGTTATTGAGTTGATAGCTCTAAAGCAACAAAAAAACCCCAAAGCACTAGACTCCTCCAGAGGATGACTCTCCTCCTAATTCACTCACCACTACCTTTCGATACCCCTACACTCTCCTTACTCTCTCTTATAACAGAATTCCCCCATCCCTGGATTCTTGACATGTCATTCCCCATCCTAACTAACTTCTCCCTATTTCTTTTCCTAACCCCACTTTCTTTCTTCTTACATACACATTCCATATTTTGGGCCTATCTATTCCTTCTATAATTTTTCCTTGCTGAGTAACAAGCCCATGTGCACTTCCCACCTTATGATCCTTATTAGGAGTCCTATCAGGTTGGCTACTGGTGTATCATTGCAATTTAGGCTTAAAATTTTAACATGAATATTTGGCAATGCAGAACAACTGTATCCTATTAGAATCCTCTCTTCAAGTTGTCACTAAATTTGCATTTCCCCTTTGATTTTTATTGCATTGTATACTAATTCAATGTTAGTACCATTACTTTTCAGCACGGAATTAGCCAGTAAAGAAAACAAAGAAACAACTGCATACAAGCACATAATATGATTACAAAGATGAAGGGAAGCAATTTATTCCTTCCAGGCAAGAAAGATGCTAATAAAAACAGATTACCAACAATTCTGCAACCTCCCTAGCAACAGACTCCCCGTATAGCTGTTCGGCCAAGGACAAAGCAAACTGGTAAGTAGTTCCAGGGCCCGGGCTGGTTGTGAGTCCTCTGGAAACCTGAAGATTTGATTTAACGGCCCAAAAGGTTGGAAGGCTGTCGAAGAAGGCAGGGTGACAAGTTATCTTGCATGACAAACTAGAGCATATTAGCCTTATCCAAATACCAAAAAAAAAACATAATGAAAATATAGCAAAAATTGTGGCGAGTAAAAGCAATTCCAATGGTGATAATACAATTTATGTCAAAAAAACTTAATTAGAATGTACTAATAGTATAATGTCATTTTTTTATAGATTGGCATGCATGATAAGCTTGTTCACTTTCTTTACTTTAAATTTAACACAAACACACATACACATATATATTGTCGTTGTACAATTATTTGACACAAAATTTGTGATAATTTTATCACACCATCCATCCTTTTCATTAATGTGATGGGTTGACAGGATAAATTCTAATGGTGTCGTGTACATATACAGATTAAGCTGTTTCCACTCTAATCTTGATGGATGGATCATGGACACCACCACACTGTTAGGGCACAAGAATTTCCTATTCTAGATTTAGTCCGACAGACACTAACTGTATTCATTTCCCTCTAAGATTTAGGCCTAACTTAACCTACAAATCCGACTCGTGATATTAAGGTTTACACTGATATGTATACACTATTTTACACATATATGCAGGTTAGCTCCTCGGGAGACTAAACCTTCTGCTAGACCGAACCAACATTGGATAGCAAGATTAATTTAAAGCCATGGCAATAAATTTCGATTCTATTGAAATTCAAGTTAAGCAAGCACCTTTTTTCTCTTCAAAAGGCCCCATGGCAAAAGCGTGACAGCGGGAGCTGCACAAATAGCTCCATAGAGCCTGTTTTCCTCAGCTTGTTTGCTTGTGATTTTTCGCAGAACTTCGCAATCCCGTAGTCTTGCAGAGCCAGGCATTCCTCCCTGTCACTCGTGGTTAATACTACCATCAACAACACAAAAACCAGCACTAACAGTAACAGCAGTACCAACAGAGGTTTCGGTTAGAGAACTAACGGGTAAAGCAACGAGGTCAAAAATTTCATCGGAACACGTGGAAATGTCGGTGTCGGCCACTAGTTTGGTGCCTCCGGCAGCTTCTACTTGGAGCTGCGGCTCCACGGAGGCGACGGTGACATTAGCACCGGCGCGTCGCAGCACGTGAATCATGATAACGGCTTCCATTTCTTCGGTGCCCAAACCGATGGGAACCAGAACCTTCTTCGGAGGGATTGCATTTGGTGCTGTGTCAAGGAGAGAAATTGAAAGTGTGGTTTTCGCAGTGAACGTTCTCTGCCGCGGAGGCGTGACGGTGGCGAAGGGTATGCGTGCGGCCAAGGCGGAGGCGGTGACCGGAGAGAGGGTAGTGGAAGGTTGAGGCAGTAGCAGCAAAGACATGAGGATTGGGGACTCTGCTGCAACTCAACTCACTCTCTGGCACTCTGATTCGAGATTAGATTACGAACAAAATTTGAATGCTTCTTTTAGTTTTTCTATGGTTTAATATATGCGGAAGTGTTAATTGGGTGCTCGTATTTTAAACGTGGGTGCTCGTATTTTAAATGTGTTAATTGAGTTTTTATTTTGGTAAAATTGACTCAATAATATTTTTATCGTTAAATTTTATAAATGGTGTTAACTTTCTTGTAAGTTGGCATATTGAAGTGTATTTTAATTAACACGTGGCATACACATTGTCTCGAAACCTTCTTCCTTTCCCCTTTCTCTTTTTCCGGTGACATATCTTCCTTCAGCATCTTTCGAGTAAAGGAATCCCCTTTCTTCTTTCTGAACCAGCACACAAAGATAAAAACAACGAAAGCTGTAAGAGCAACAGAAGCAGTAACAATAACAACCCAAAACAGCGCCATTTCATCGTGTTTGGCAGATTTGGAATGTGAAACTGTCTGGAGAGAGACATTGTTTCCCACAAAAGTCGAGTCTGGAAACCTGTGGAGAGAAAGAGGGATTTGGCCAGAAAACGAGTTGTTGGCGAGATTGATGCAGTTAGGTGAGTAAAATTGGGGAGGAAGAGAGGAATGGTGTCGGTGAAACAGTTATTGGAAAGGTCGACAACAGAGAGGTTACTCCAAACAGAGAAGTCAGGTAAGGGACCAGAGAAATTGTTGAACTGAAGGTAGAGAAAGGAAAGGTCTGAGAGGTTGGAGAGATCAGAAGGTAGAGGACCAGTTATGGAGTTAGATCTAAGACTGAGTGTATGCGCCCTTCTCGTAGGAGACCGACGACCCTCTCTACGCCTTCGCCTTCTCTTCGCGGGACTCCTCCTCGCAGCATTGGCCCCTCTTCGATTCGGAGATCGACGATTTGTGCTCAGAGAGGAAGTCCAAGAGGGTGCGTCGTGGGGCGGAAAAGCGCTCGGAGGGGGCTGAGGGGATTCCGGTGACGTCCACGCTCATGGAGGCGCAGGAGTTTGGTGAGATGACGGAGCACGTCGACGAGGTCAATTTTGCCCTCGATGGCCTACGCAAGGGACAACCTCTGCGGATTAGAAGGTCGAGTTTGGTTTCGCTCTTGACAATTTGTTCAACCTCTGAAATGAGTCTTTTGTCTTGCACTTGTTCTTAGTGTGTGTAGTGGCCAAAGCGTTCTGGTAGGAGACGTTGCCGAAGCCATGGAAGTCGCCTGACGTCAAGATCGAAATTACACCTAATGCAATTTTAAGGTGCCACGTCATAATTATTGCTTGGTCAACATGTTACCATTAACAAAATTTAACGCCGTTTACTAAAATTAACGGTGAAGGTCCCAATTGACTCAATTTTATTTAAATAAGGACTCAATTGAAAACTTTCAAAATACGAGGATCCAACTGATATAAATCCCCATAAATAAGGACTTCCGAATATATAAAACCTTTTTCTATTCTGTTCTTATAAATATTTTTCAAATTTTATAAAATTTGAAAAATTTTAGTTTTAGAGGTTATATTTGTTTTATCTTCTTATTTATTTTAAGAAAGACAGATAATATTAATTTTATAGATCTTAATAATTTTTTATGTTGTATATTCGCATTATATTCCAGCTCAACCAATATGTATTACCTAAAATTATTGTTAATAGATAAATATTAATATTTATATATTATATGCCATTATGAAGTGTTAATTTTCCTTTCATAAAATTAAAAATACAAAAGTTACAAAGGGTAAAGTTAAAATCACTCTGTAATCTTGTGTTGTCTTTTAAAGATTTTCGATATGTCATTTGTATTCATTTTATGTGATTTGAGAGTGAGAAAGAAGTTAATTTGTAATATGGTGACTTTTCTAATCTCATTTGGGGTGATTTAAGAATAAAATGTGAGTTTTTATCATATTATCCTTGTTAAAATCGCACGGATTTTCATAACATGGAGTGGTGGTAATCAGTTCTAGATAGGGTGGAATCGATTCCAAAAGCCCCACGCATGTGTAGGAATAAGCTCTCTTATTAATGGAACCGATTCTATTATCCTCTATTCAATTCATCAATTTTATCTTATCGTCTTTTGATTAGTTAGTATTCATTTTCATTTCGAACTAACCCTTGAGTTTTCTCATCTCGTTGTTATCAAATCTGATGAAATAGAGCCAACCAAGGGACATTTTACTAGAGGAATGATCAAGAGGATGCAAAAAGAGCTAGATGAAGAAGCACTAAAGGATATCAAAGCCTTATATATCAAGCTAAATTGGAAGCTCTTGGATCGCTCGGTGCAAGGAGAAGAAGGCACATCGCAAGATACATGAAGACTTCATATTTGGACATGTGGATCAGTCAATGCCCAACGGAGGAGGGCATGTACCCATCAGCCCATGAGAAGTTTCTAGAGTTGCACATTTTATTACTTTGTACATGTAGCTAGGCACATAAAAAAATGTGTTATACATGTGGCTTATGATCCATATGATGCGGATGATGATCAACCAAAGATGAATCTCGTGCAAGGGTGTTGAACCCATTATAAATTCAACACCTCGCGCATTATAATTTCACTTTTGAATGCCAAGTAATGTCATGTTGTTGAGATCACTCCAACCTTTTCTTGAACCGAGAGTTACCTTCTTCGAGTCCTTCTCACACTTCTCTAGCCTCCTTCCTTTGTTTGGGTTGGCTGTCTAGGCTAGTATCATTATACAAACACCGTTCCTCATCCATTTCACCATAGAACCTTCATTTCCGCTGCAACTCTACACTTTTGGTTAGAGTTTGTAGTTTCTGTTTCACTGCACTATGGAGAATGGCTATCCAAGCACCTAGGAGCAAGCCATCATGTGGTATTCAGAGCCATGGTTGAAGCTTTTTGTAGTGAGATAAGTGTTTTTGTTTTGTTTCTGTGTTATTCAAGTGCTTTTCCAGATTTGTCTTGATGTGTGTACTATTTTATCGGTTTGTTTCCGTTCTAAGTAGGTTCTGCTTGTGTAAGTGAGTGTGTTGGGCTTTAAGTCAAGAGTTTGATCATTTTAATCGGTGCAATTCTTTTGTTTGAGTCTTTCAATTGGAAATCTAATTTTGTTTTGTCATAAGTCTTTATGTTTTCATTTGATTGAGCAAATGCTTAACTGTTTCAAGTCAAGTAGGCGTTTTTCTTTCAAAAAAGATATTTCATTTAATGCTTATTATTAAATGTCAAAATTTGGGTTGTTAGATGGTCTAGTCTCTCTAGACGATCTTGTCTTAACAAATATTTATACACACACTCTTACAAAGGAAACAAACTCAAAAAGTAGAAATCATCATGGGATTAGACACATCTATCTTCAAAATATTTAAGGAAATGATACAATTATTATTTTGTGTATATATGTATACACATAAATAAATAAATAAATAAATATATATATATATATATATATATATATATATATATATATATACTTATGTTAAGAAAGGTGCTTGTAACCTTACTAATTTGTTTGGCATGATTGGTGGAGATGAGGATGAACAAACTCTCCTTTATGTTCAAATTGATGATTTCAGAAAACAAACAAAATGTTTTGATTATCCCTTCGCTGTTAGGTTAATTAATTAATTTGAAGACTCCAATAAATTGGTGAGAGTCTTATAGTGATAAGTATCCTGAATTCCAAAAATTTATTAGAGCCGTCAAAATGGGTCACAACCCCCGAGCCAACCCGGCCCACCACGGGTTCGGACCGGGTTGGGTTTGAAAAAATTTAATTTTTTTATGCGGGTCAGATTTTAACCTGGCTCATTTAAACCCGGCTCATGCGGGTTGAACCCGTGGTGGGCCGGGTTGGCCCGCCAACCCACCTACCTAATTTTATTTTTTTAATTTATTATTTTATTTATGAAACCCTAAAACTAAAATACTCTCTTCACTCACTGTGTATACCAAAAAAGTAACCTCGGCTCTCACGAAACTTGCTCTCATTTACGGTGTTGTCACTCTCACTTCTTCACTGAAATTCTTCAAGGAGCAGGTAAAACACCCTTCCTTTTTTCTTCTCTTTTCTCCACATTTTTGTTTTCTCACTTATCTTTCTTTTCTTTTTTTGAAAACCTTATAATGACAAAGATACGGGTTTTCGAAAACCCTATATATCAAAGTTTGTTCATTTTATTTAAACAATTTGAGTATATATTATTTGAACAAGCTGCTTTTGATATCTTTGCATTTGGGAAATTGTGTTACAGATTAAACTATTAATTTTTTGTTGATGTTGTTGAGTATTGGTTCTCTTTTTTTTAACTAATATTTTCTTATTGGAAAATCTTTTCTTATTTGTTTAAATTTGAATATAGAAAGTTTGTAATTTTTTTTATTTAAAAAAAATTGTAATTAAATGGGTTAGTGAGCCAACCTGTTTACCCACCAACTCGTGGTGGGTCGAGCCAAGTTCAAATTTTTCTGGCTCGCTAATAAATGAACCGGATTGGATTAACTCACTAAGTAACCTGGTGGGTTGGGCCGGATCGAGTCAGATTTGACAGCTCTAAAATTTATCATTCATTACACTTCACATATACCTCCTTGGCACGTGAATATAAATAAAATTCCTTTAATATGGTAAATTAATATAAGAAAATATCTATAATAAATTTATTCTTGAAAAAGATTTTAGTGTTAAATACTACAAAAATAAACATTCTTTCAAGAATGAAGAAACATATATTAAACTTTAAGATATTAAATACAATGAATATTTAAAATTAAATATCAACATTTTGTATCTAGGATTTTTATT
This sequence comes from Vigna reflexopilosa, assembly GCA_027742785.1. NCBI lineage: Eukaryota > Viridiplantae > Streptophyta > Magnoliopsida > Fabales > Fabaceae > Vigna > Vigna reflexopilosa. The sequence goes on along the minus strand of CM050911.1, from coordinate 47,432,978 downwards.
AATCAAACAAAATTATACATGTACAAATTACTTACTTTACATAGAACATAAAAAGTATTTATTAAATGTAAAATAAAAATATATTTTACACTTTAATTAACCACTTAATCAAAATAATATCATATTCTATTATAACATATAATTATAATGTGATACAATATTTTGTTTTATATCCTTCATTATATTATATTTTATCAAAATTTAAATTGAAGAACATTCTTTAGTATTTATTTACACAAAAGTAATTTTATTTTATTATTTTATTAATTTTAATTTTATTCATTATTTGAATACCAAAAAGTAAAATAAAATATTTTTTATTATTTTATTAATAAAGTCTAAAAGAATAGAATTTAAAATATAACAAAACAATAAAAATAAAAACCTAAACGTGAAGCCTGATCACTGAGAAGGAAAAACATAGTAAATCAATCTTTTATACATGAAAAAGTGATCCTTAGTGCACGATTTTCAGCAATGTAAATAAATTGAGGATGCCATTTGGGTGTTTTTTCTTTTTTATTTCTGTTTTTATTTGGGAAAAAAATTCTTGTTCTTACTTACAGTGGAAGGACGTGGCGTGATTATCCAATGGCGACATGAAAGTATGCGCTTATTTATAATATATACTTGCAGCAACTGAAGAGAGTGGATAAACACAGCACAACACAGGTGTAGCCAGAGAGAGAGAGAATAGTCGCATTATTGATTCGCAGAAGATAAGGGATGTTTGGGTTAATTGGAAGAAAGGCCAATTTGTTGGGAGGATCGGGAAGAAGGTGGTTGAACTTGGCAGCAGCAACCGCAACAACCACTACTAATGGTGGGGCCATGGAGGAGTTGCTTGCGCAACTGCAATCCAACGTTCAGAAGGCTCTTGCCGGTGGAGGACCCGAGGCTGTGAAAAGGAACAGGAGCAGGAACAAATTTCTTCCCCGCGAAAGAATCGATCGCCTACTTGATCCTGGCTCTTCCTTCCTCGAGCTTTCACAGGTTTTTTTTTTTTTTGGTTGCCATTTGAGGAATATTGGTAATTGGTATATTAAATTATGATTATCTGTTAATTAGACTTTTTTTAATTTTTATGAAACTACATTTTAGTGTCTATACTTTTAATGAAACGTGTTCAAGTCCTTTTTTCTTTTATCCATTAATTTGGTTTTAAACTTGACTTTAATGAACATGAGATTTATTCCCCTTCTACAAAAATTTATCAAATATTTTTAGGTTATAAGAGATTTATTTAAAATTTGGGATCAAATTCATCATGGCCACTTAGATAAATTAAAACATTTCTTTTTCTTATTGTTTCATTCAGTCCAACTCTATGCTCGGTCTTTGCTGTCCTGTGAATATCACTAATTCATTTTAATTCTTTATATTTTCAATTTTATATCGTATAATATTTCAAAATAATTTTTTTTTTCAATCGTAATAATTATTATGTCTTCTGTTTTATATTTTTCATTTCTCTTTTTCTAAGCCATCACATTCTTAATTTTTGTGTTTTTCTCTTTATGATCCGTTTGCTTTATTCATTTGGATTTGTGGAAAGCTGGTTAGTTTAAGATGGTAGGCATATTTTGATTGTTTGCTAGGTTAAGGCTTTCAAATGGGTGGTAATTGTGAGAAATGGGTTTGACAACAAAAGTTTTTAACTTTTGAGTGATAAAGCTGGCAGGACATGACTTGTATGAAGAGCCCTTGCCTTCTGGAGGGGTCGTTACTGGGATAGGTCCTGTGCATGGGCGACTGTGTATGTTTGTGGCCAATGATCCCACTGTGAAGGGAGGGACTTACTATCCCATTACTGTTAAGAAACACCTCAGGGCACAGGAGATTGCTGCTCAGTGCAAATTGCCCTGTGTATATCTTGTTGACAGTGGAGGAGCTTTTCTTCCCAAGCAAGCTGAAGTGTTTCCAGACAAAGAAAACTTTGGTAGAATATTCTACAATCAAGCTTTAATGTCTTCTGAAGGAATTCCTCAAATTGCATTGGTATTGGGCTCTTGCACTGCTGGTGGGGCATATATACCGGCAATGGCTGATGAAAGTGTGATGGTCAAGGGTAACGGCACCATTTTTTTAGCAGGGCCACCTCTTGTTAAGGTCTGCTCTAGCTATTGTAGTTCTCCAAGTCTCTTGCTGTTTCTTTGTTTTTTACTTTTGAAATCTTTAAAGTTTTAACATTTGAGCTAAATATGCTTTTAATCATTGAAAAGATTACTGCTCTAGCTATTTTAGTTCTTCTCATTTTATGGAAATAACATAATTTTAGTCCCTAGTGACTTGTGAGAGACTAAAACCGTATCAATTTTGACAAATGTTGGGTTGAAGTGAATATAAATTTAGCATGACTGAAACCAAAACTGGTGATATTTTCAATCGCCAAAAACATTTGATTGCTCATGTTTGTGTAATGTATTTTCTACGTGTTTATGACCAAAAATAACCCTAAATGAATTTGTAGGCTGCTACTGGTGAAGAAGTCTCGGCAGAGGATTTGGGAGGTGCCACTGTGCACTGCAAGACGTCCGGTGTTTCTGATTATTTTGCTCAAGGTATATGCTGTGACTATGCAGATGAGTGTATAGAAAATGCGATAACTATTGACATTAACTTAGTTCCTGTTAGTGACTTTGTACATGTTTCGTTTCTTGTAGATGAACCCACATTAACTTAGTTCCTATTAGTGACTTTGTACATGTTTCGTCTCTTGTAGATGAACTCCATGCACTTGCGCTTGGGAGGAATATAATTAAGAATTTGCATATGGCTGGGAAAGATCCCTTGGCAAATGGATTGCAAAATATAAACTATGAATATAAAGAGCCGTTGTATGATGTCAATGAACTTCGTTCTATTGCTCCCACTGATCTTAAGAAACAGTTTGATATCCGATCAGTTATTGATCGAATTGTTGATGGAAGTGAATTTGATGAATTCAAGAAATTGTATGGCAATGTGAGGACATATCCACTTTACTTTTTATCAGTTTAATCATTATCCTAGTATGCATGAGTTGCTATTGTACTGTCTTTTTTTTTGGTGCCCTTACCTTTGATGATTTGTCACAGTCTTATTTGTTGTTGATTTAACAATAAGGTTTTGTTTTGGATAAACATTTTAAATAATATACTTACAGGAAAAGTTGCAATTCACTTTGCATATTGAAATCTTTTTGCAGACACTTGTAACGGGATTTGCTAGGATTTTCGGACAGCCTGTTGGAATTATTGGAAACAATGGGATTTTATTCAACGAATCTGCACTGAAAGGGGCCCATTTCATTGAATTATGCACTCAACGTAACATTCCCTTGGTCTTCCTTCAGAACATCACTGGATTCATGGTATGAATTTAAGTAATTTATTTAGTTTCTCAACTATGCTTTTGTCATTGTATTTTGATTTCTAAGTAGATTGATTCCTTTTTCCTTCAGTTATACCCATTGTTTACTTATTGAAAGGCGAAGAATTATGTAATATGCTCTGTGATTCACAAATAAATGAGTTGTATATCATTAAGCAATTAGGGATTAAAGTCATGTGGGTTTGATAATCAAATATTGAAATTCAATGAAATAATAATCATGTTCTCATTTAGGAAATACAGAGGGATTAGTGACTGAACAAATTAGTCAGAAGAGTTTGAGAGTCATTAATTGTAATTCAATAGAAATATAATCATGTGTAGATTTAGGAAATACAGAGGGATTAATGACTGTAAGACTAGTCAGGAGAGTTTAAGAATCATCAATTGAAATTAATAGAAATATAATGAGTTTGAGAATGCCAATAAGATCTAAAAGAGCCGTATTGATTCATAGTACCTTTTAATTTTTACTTCAATTATAGTCCTGTTTTGTCTCAAACATTTTTGCTGATGGATATCGTGTATTTTTAACTGGTACTATTCTTTATCAAATGGTGGTGTGAATGTGGGCATCTCGGTTATGGTATGGATGTCAAATACTTCATGTCATCCATCTTCTTTTGTCTAATTATATTTTGTTGTTTGGAGACTGTAAAATGATGAAGGAAAGTATTTATTGTTAGTTTTTTCTCCCTTTTTCTTATCTATAATTGTTAAAGCTAAGTATTATTTCTCTAAACAATAGAGTTATGAAACCGTAGTCATGTCTATTTGGTAGGTTGGCTCAAGATCCGAGGCAAATGGCATAGCAAAGTCTGGAGCAAAAATGGTTATGGCTGTTTCTTGTGCAAAGGTTTGTGGGTTCCAGCCATCTATTTACAAGTTATAAAATTTATTCTATACTAGTAAGTTTATTACTTGTAATTATAAATGTCTTGGCAGTTGGAATGTAGGTGAAAGCAACATATGAAAGCATGAGATATTTTTCAAAGACAAATGATATTTTTTATCCTCAAATAAATACCTGTAGGTACCAAAAGTTACTATAATGGTTGGAGGAAGCTTCGGTGCAGGAAATTATGCAATGTGTGGTCGTGCCTATAGTCCGAATTTCTTGTTCCTTTGGCCTAATGCTAGAATATCTGTGATGGGTGGTGCTCAGGTAGCATATTTCTCGTGACCCCCATGAATTATGATTCTTTATAATAAATTGTTGGTATTGGTTGATCTAGGACGTCGCTCTGCATGGTTATTGTTCTGTACTTTGTGAGATAAATAATTATGTAGCTAGTTTTGCATGTTTTTTCCCTTCTAAATCAAACTGGATTTGAAAATTTGGTTGATCATTAGTTGACACTCATCTGGTTTGTGGGGGTTTTAATTAATGCCTATGGAATGTGGCCATGGTTCAGGCTGCTGGTGTACTGGCTCAAATAGAGAAAGGCAACAAGAAAAAGCAAGGAATTCAGGTAAAATCTGTTTCAGTTGTTGATAACATATTTGTGGTTTTCTCATCTGTGTTAAGTTGTCTTAATGCGCATCATAATTGTAAAGCAGTGGAATAAGGAAGAAGAGGAAAAGTTCAAAGCGAAAGTGGTGGAAGCTTATGAGAAAGAAGCAAGTCCTTATTACTCAACAGCACGGCTATGGGACGATGGAATCATTGATCCAGCTGATACAAGAAAAGTCATTGGTCTCTGCATCTCTGCGTCCTTGAACCTTGCCATTGAAAAAACAAAATATGGTGTATTTAGAATGTGAATTTCAAATTTTATTGTTGCAGCACACGGGGTTATCTTCTGTTATTAAGAAAGAAAGAATATGTGGGCCTACCATACAATGTCAATAAAAGTGTTTCTTGCACGTCACTTTGTATCCACAACAAAATCTAGCATGCTGATTTGTTCTAAAGCAAGCTCTGTGTTAAAAACATTGAATTGGACTAATATACACTGTAACCGCAGGAAGAACAAATCTTTGATCTCCTCTTCTGATTCATTGAATAAATGGTGTCTTACTTTTATCCATTATGGTGAATTGTGTTCTTAATTGTCATGGGACTAGAAGTTTGTACGAGAAATTGAAACTTGTATTTAACGGATATCAATTGGAATAATTAAATTTGAATTATGTTATGGGAAATCTTCTTGAAAAACATAAAAGTTCTGGGGAGTATAATTTCTGAAACTACAAAATGCTGAGAAATGACTCAAGAACTTAAATTTGTTCAAAATGTTTGTTATCGTAAAGAAAAGGACAGATTGTTGAATTCAAACTTTTGTTTTAATTATGACAAAACATCACAAAGACAAAATCTAAGTTGGTTGAGGATTTTTGATCCGTGATATGTTTAATTATATGTTATATACATTGAGCTAAAAAAGAGAAAGACGAGGTTACCTCTCATAATAGCTAGTTTTTCAAGCTTAAAAGGAGAAGAACTTCTTCCACTCATTCAAGCCTTTTATCGAAGAACAATCCAAGTATATAAAAAAAACAGTGTAGGAAAATCCTATGCATTTTATTGTAATTCTTAGAATCTTGGATCAATTCAGTGATTTAGCCACACATCTTCATTAAGATGTTTTAGTAAAAATTTCTTTAGAAAACATAGTGATGAAAGGGAGAAGAGATAGTTCACAAAAGAAATTTCTTAAGAATGAAAATCCTTAAAATCCTTAAAATATATTGTATCTATCTCGTTTGTCTTAATATAGGCTAAATTAGCGATTTTAATTAAAATAGTCAAACTTAATTCACTTATTCATTAATAATAATATTAAATAATATTTTAAAATAGAATAAGTTTAAGCTTTCAACTTTGCGTCTCATTTTTAACTCCTTAGAGATGTAAAGTGAGTGTTACTTTCAAAAGAAAAGATTATATTATGGAGAAAAATCATTTCATTGATATGTATAGAAGCTGTTGAATCATTCTATACAAACATAAATTGATTAAAAAAATAACATGAAAACTAAACTAATTTTTGGTTCTTAATAATTCATGGATTTTCGTTTTGTGTATTTAATATATTTTTTTTTCAATTTAATATATTTGTATGCAAGTTGATTTTGAACTATCTTCAACCAATAGTTTATTAATGATGTTAGTTATTTGATCCTTTAGGTTTACATATTGTAAATTTACGGTACTCTTGTTAACATGATCATATATGAAGTGATGTTTGATTTCAATATATTTTATGCGTGAATGCAATGTAGGATTCTTAGATAGGCTAATGACAACATTATTATCACAATAGATAGGAATCTTATTCTTGAAGTAGTTGTAGTCTTTTAGATTATTCTTTATCCAAAGGAGTTATGAGCATTAGTGAGCGATAAATATGTATTATGCTTTTGTAGTTGATAGTGCAATTGTGTTCTGTTTCTTGCTTAACCACGAGACAAGGTTTCCTCCGATGAAATGGCAGCCCCACTTGTGCTTTTGCGTTCCATTTTGTCTTTAGCATAGTTAGCATCTAAAGGAAAGAAAACAACAAATTGTGGTGTGTACGTCAAGGGCCTTACAGAGGGTTGTTATGATGATTTCTATGGCATCATTCATAAAATATATGAGCTAGAGTACAACAACACTACTTCTCCAAATAGAGTGGTACTTTTTTTATTGTGAATGGTTTGATCCTTCTAAAGCTTGTACTATAGTGGATCCTAGATTTAACATTGTCGAACTCCACTTGAGAAACAAATATAGACCGTTTGATCATTTCATTCTTCCAACTAATGTCAGACAGGCTTATTATGTGCCATATCCACCATTCCACAATACTGACAAGCGTGGTTGGGCTGTAGCAATACAAACCAAGCCTAGAGGTCGCATTGACTCAAATGAGGTTGAGGAAGATGTTGCCTACCAACTTGATCAAATGTCACAACCACAAGAAATTATTGAAGTTGAACGTATAACCGCATTGTGCGACCCTGATGGTGATGGAGATGAATTAGAAGCACCTGCACAAGGTGATGATGATGATGATGAAGAAGAAGAAGAAGAAGAAGAAGAAGAAGATGAAAATGATGATGAAGAAGAACATGAAGATGATGATGATGATGATGAAGAAGAAAATGATGTTGATGATGATAAAGAACAAGAAGATGAAGATGAAGATCATGATGACGATGATTGAATGTTGGACTATCTTAAATATTGTAGCAAATTGAACTATCATTCTAATAGAGTTATGTAAATTACAATCTTAAATTTGTAGTGATCCTTCCTTATTCTTTTGTATGCAATAATTTTACATTCACTTTATTTGTAAACATTTCAATGCAGTAATGACAGGAGAATGTTCAGACCGTCCTAATAAAGGAAAGGGGGTAGCAAGGCCTAAAAAGAGGCAACAGCAGGCCCCAAAGTATGTAGTTAAGGTGCCTGCTACACTACCTACCCCTACAGTACATCCTTCCCCTACTACTGTAGTACACCCTCCCCCTACTACTACAATACACCCTCCCCATACTCCTACAATACACCCTCCCCCTACTCCTACAGACACCCTCCTCCTCATACCCCTACAGTAGAGCCTCTTCTATACCTTCCTCATCTTCTAGACCACCTTCTAAGACTGCCACACCATCTACTAATCCAGATTCAGCTGGCGATGGTGATGGTGTTGACTCGCCCCTCCATGATCGACCATGGATTGAGCCATATGGCAAAGGGTAAGACTCTAATCCCTTTTTTAACATTTTTTATGTTTAAAGACTGTCTTATTTGAAATGACTTTTATTTCTTTATATGCAGGTTTATTCCATCTAGGGTTGCTTCCCAGGCCATAACACGATCAATTAAGCAACAATATTTGACTCCATGGCCTACTTGGGGAGCAATACCTAAAGACGACAAAAAGCCATTCTGGGAGTGTTTTAAGGTAAACAACTTTAAGTAATTGTCATTCTTATTTTACTATGTTCATTAATCAATGTTTGTTTTGTTTATCAATGTACAAATGAAGGTGCAGTGGAAACCTGAACATGAAACACAAATACATAGAAATTTCCACATGAAAGTATCTCATCGGCTCTCAAAGATGTTTAGGGATGCCCACAATGCAGGGGAGCGCCCTTACTGGTTGGGCGAGAAGATTTGGAACTCTTTGCTTGCTCATTGGAATTCAGCAGAGTTTCGCAACAAGTGTGCTACAGCCCAGAGGAACAGAGCGTCTGAAAAGGGTGGCGCCCTACATACTGGCGGGTCGATCACAGTTCATGAGCATGCCATTCGTATGGTAAACCTTTTTTTTACTTTTCTGTTTCTTTCATATATAAATTATGTATTTTCTATTTCATATACAGTTCTAAGTCTAAATGATGTTACAGGCACAAGCTCTGGGACGGGCGGTCCATGTTGATGAGGTCTTTGCACAGACCCATGTTCGGAAGGGCACTAATGAATTCGTTGATGAAAGATCTCGGAAAACTCATGTAAGCACTATTAGTAATCTTTCATTATGTTATTGTATCATTCCCTAACATTGCTTTTAATGTTTTGAACAGGAAGAATTTTCTACGAGACTTTCACAGGTTAGATCCGAACATGGGTAAGCTCCTACACCGGATGATGCGAGTAATGCAGATGACGACATCCGTAGGACATAGTGCTGGGTTGATGTTGTTAGTGGGAAGAAAAAGGGAAGAGTGTACAGTGTAGGACAACTTGCAGCAAACTATACAACATTGAGAGGAGGTACACTGAAGCACCAACCTTCTACTTCTTCCACCACTTCTGCTGACGAGGCCATCGAGCGCTTGACACAGCTGCTACAGCAACGTGACCAGGAAAACCGTGAATTGAGAGAAGAATACAGTGACTTGAGAAATGAGTTTACAAACTTCAAGTCCCTGGTCATGAGAGCGCTGCCTCAAGCTTCAGACACTCCTTCGACCGTCCCTCCGATCCAGCCACGACCCTCCCCGTCACCCGTCGTCCCTCAGCAGCCCACATCAGTCCAGCCCACACCAGTCCAACCATCAACAGAGCAGCAATATGATGAAGATCATTCTGATGACTATGTAGATTTTTAGTTTTATAGTTGTAGAACATACTAATGTTAGTACATTTTGATGTAGTATATTTTGGATGTTAGTATATTATATTTGCTCAGAAATGGATGATATTGTTTTATGTTAGTATATTTTGGATGTTAGTACATTACATTTGGATGTCTTAAATTTGAACAAAAGAAATGATGTTATATCGTTGTTTTTCATCAATGATCATATGATTTTGGGATGCACACAATATGCAGGCCTGTCTGTGGTCTGAAACTGTTATGCAGATCTGTCTGTGTTGTGAATATTTTATGCAGGTATGTGTGGTTGGATAACAAATACAAATATGACCTGATATTTTTCGGGATGTTACCGAAGGTTTTACCGAAGGCTAGATGCCTTCGGTAATTACCGAAGGGCAGAAACCTTCGGTAATTAGCGAAGGTTTTCGCCCTTCGATAATTACCGAAGGCTTTTGTCCTTCAGTATTTACCGACAACTTTGGTCATTCGGTAATTACCGAAGGCCTGAGGCCTTCCGTAATTACTGAAGGGCAAAAGCCGTCGGTAAAAATTATCGACAAGTGTATTACCGACGATTTTTGGGCCGTCGGTAATAGGTCATTACCGATGGTTTCTGGCTGTTTCCGAGGGATTGTGGCCATCGGTAAAGCCATACTTTCCTGTATCTAGCCTTCTAATTTGATGCTTTCCCTTCCTTTGTAATATAGGCCAAGATTGGCTGTTTCTCTAGGATTTGACTAAAACCTCGCACATAGGCCGACGTTGAACATTATGTTAGTGAAGTACTTGAAAAACACTAAAAGAGGGAGGGGGGAGGTTGAATAGTGTTAATGGAAAAAAAATTTCGTAACCTTCCTGATATAGCACTTTTGTCAAGTACAAGATTTTCAAGTAGTTGTTAAACGCTTAACCTTGTAATTGGCTTTAAACATTAAATACTTTTCAAGTGCTATTTAGAATATTGTTATATGCTTAACCTTGTAATTGGTTTTAAACAAGAAATACTTTTCAAGTGCTATTTAGAATATTTACTATAGTGTTTATAAGATCTTCCTTTTAATGAACAATCGTTTAATATGGAAAGCTCTTATATTCAAAACTATGCAACTACAGGTTTTATAAGAGAAAGGTTGAGATAAAAGTAAGCAATAAATGCACAGATATATTTATACTGGTTCACTCCAACTCAGCTACGTCCAGTCTCCTTTATCCTTAGAGGGTTCCACTATAATCTTCAACAAAATTACAACTGAGTATTTTCACCACTCTTGGTATCCCTAAGCACTCCTAGTATCCCTCAATACGCTGCCTAGTTGAGTTTCACCCACTATTGGTTGTGTAGTAATCTTCACCACTCCTGGTATCCCTAGTAAGTGAATAACTCATGTTATCCTAGACTGATTGAGTTTCACCCACTCCTGCTTTCCACTAGACAATCCTGGTATCCTTTGATACACGACCTAGATTTCCTTAACTCGACTAAGTTATATAACAAGTGTTTTAATTTTTTTCAGAATTGTAATCAACTGATTTCTTACAAGTCGTTTAGACAATTACTCTCACAAAGAGGATATTGTTCAATACAAGGCAGTCTATAGAGATAAGTGTTTCTCTCTTTTATCTTTTCTCTCTTCTTACAAATAATAAACAAATATTACAATGAAGCTTTGAGAGTAGCTTGACTTTGCTTTTTCTCTTCTCATATATTCTCTTTGAGCTTGAGCTTTTTTATGTTTTTTCTTCTAAACATTTTTCGTAGGATGATATTTTCGTTGTAAGGTATCCTTCTGATTCTTTTTTTGAAAGAACTTCTATTTAAAGGCTCTTCAAAAAGATATCCATTAGACTAAGCTCTTAGCCTTGAATCTTCTATCTTATCTGTCTTGTCATGTTAAACAGTCATTGGTTAAAGTCAACTTGTCAGAGCAAGCTTACTTTTTAAAGTACTTTACTAGAAGTGGGTTGTATTATCTTTTAGGCACGACTTCTAATGGAGAGAACATTCTGTGAATGTCTTCTTTTTTCTCTAACGTCCACTTCTTAAATATTTCAAATAGAGCAGATGGATATGTGTAGTAGGTTATCTGTATAGAATATAGTAGATTGTGCATGCATCATGTTGATAGGGGAGCTTAGCTTCTTTATATCTTAGTTTTTGACGATGAATATGCTAAATGATTAATAATGCTTTTAATCATGCTTGCATAACAAAATGGCATAATAAATATTTATATCTTTAACATGTTAGTGCTAAATGTTTTAATCCATTAATGATGAGTGAATCAAGCCTAAAACATATTAGAAATCTATTTTTTGGTATAAAGAATCAATTACATGAGTTGGATAATCTGTTAAATTTAGCCAGAATACAAAAAGCTAAACAAGGACAAATCACTCTATTATAATCGATTATATAAGTTACATAATTGATTAAAGCAGAGAGCAAACCATAATTTGTTATATAAGTAACATAATCTGTTAAGAAAGGTAAATGAATGACTAATATGATTAAGTGTCAATATAATCGATTACATAAATTTAATAATTGATTAAAACCGAAAGCATAGTCTAATCCATTACACATGAAATCTAATTTGTTAAGACTCTTAGAATATACAATTATAAACATAAATATTCAAATAATCGATTATATACCGAGACGAAATCATAATAGATTACACAAATATATTCTCAAAGTAATTTTCTAGAAAACCAAAACAAAACAAAGTTAAGGTTAAAAATTTTAAATAAAAGAACATACAAATATAGGCACCATGGATCAAATGTTTAAAAAAAAACACTAAATCTTGCTTCAAAAAGGCAAACTAAGCTTCAATCGAAAAAAAGAAATGATTAACATCTCTTATGTGGTTTTCAACATGCAAATATAAGAAAAACAACAATCTTTCACGGAATTATGGCTGAAAAGAAAGAAACACAATGTGTCAAAGAAAGAAAACCTATAACAAAGGTTGGAAAAATCATGGAGAAGCTGGAGAAGAAGGATCAAATTCGCCACTTCCCTTCTTCCTTTCCACGGTTACAAAGAAGCAGAAAACACCAAGAACTGAAAAAGACAAAAAAAGAAGCACTATAAGCAATAGGTGTCTCCATACACGCATGATTTGGAGAAGCAAAATTTGAAAATGACATAAAAACCACGCAAAAAGACAAGTGTCGTCATATAGTCATAGATATTTTGGAAAAGCAGAATTTGAAAAAAATAAAAAAAAAACTTATAAAAGGACTAGGTGTCACCGAAATAGAAATATGTATTTTGGGAATTTCTATAATAGATTATTTGTTATAGGTATAGTAGAAGTTGGTTTTTATCCACATATAATATATATTTTTTTTTAATTTTTTCATCACTGTATACTTAACTAACTATTCTGCTACTTCTAATACGTTATTACTTTATGTATATTTGGCTGAAATAGCTGACTTAAAGCTGTATTAATCATACAATAATTGTAAATTACTAAATTAATACTAGCACGTGGAAATCAATAATTATACTAGGGAAGATGTAAAACATTTAGATTCACAAGAAGAGATTAAAAAAAATAAAAATCATGTGATGATATTTGAGCTGAGTAATTGAGCAAGAAGGTCCATCTCCACATTACATATACTTACTCATCTGTATTTATTTGTTACTATAGTTTTTGTATTTGTCTTTATAACTTTTCACTCACTTTCTTCAATGGCTTCCTTTTCTCTCACCTCCTCTCCTCCCTTTCTTCCCAAACCCAAAGACCCTTCTTCCCATGCCTTTCCTCACGCTCCCCACTTCGTTCTTCGAATGCCTCACCAACCTCAACACCTTCAAACCCCTCTTCTTTTGCCAAAAATCCAATCTTCGCGTCATCAAATTACAGGTATCTGTCTAGTTATTTATATACGTTTCTTTTTTTTCTTTTTTTTTTTTAAATTTTGGGTTGAGATCGTGGCCAAGATCATGCTTGTATTATGGGATGCATTCAACATTCATTCCTTTTAGTCTGCGTTTTTTCCTCTAATTCCATTTAAAATGTGTTGTTTCTTGCTTAACTTTCATGGTTAACTTTTCAATAAGTTACCACATTTTTACGGAAAGATATATTTTTAGGTATCAAACAAAATCTGAGATAAATTTTAGGTAGTGTTGTGTGAAGTAATGGTAATGAAGTGATCCTTCTGGATATCCTTCAAGGATTATAGTTGTCTTTAGTATTTTCTCAGCTTTTTCAGAATAATCTTGTGTCGATTTCATACCATTCGGAAACCCGAAGCCGGTGATGCAAATGATGAGTATGGTTTTTGCGTCTCAATTGTCAGATCACTCACGTATTGCATGAATTGCAATATCCAAGTGGATTGCACCATGATTCTGGTACCGCGGCGGTGCTCTTGGTAGTTTCAATGCAAGCTTCATTATCCATGAATTGCGATCTTCTAGTAAATTGCTTGATTCCGGAACAGATCATGCTATTGCCCACCAGTTTGTGTCTTCTAGAAGGAGTAGGATCATTGTTGCCGATGTTTTGAGGTGTTGCTTGGGAAAATCAGGTTAGGTGTTAGTCACAGAAGGTGCCATTTAGGGTTTAGAGTTTAGTATCCAGAACAAAAAGCTAAGAAATGAAATCGGGTCGAAATATGGTCTTTCTGCAGCTTGCCTTCACAATTTATATGCCTTTTTCACAAAACTCACACGTAGATGGTTAGGTGTGTCAAATGAGTTTTAAAAACTCCTCTTTTGTTTCTTTTAATTTGTTAATTGGTATGTGATATTAAACTCAAAAGCCTAACAAATCACTTAGATTTATGTTTATTTATGTCTGTTTTCATTTCTCACATGTGTCTTTGTGTTAAAGAATCCTAGAGATATTATTGGTCATGAGTCTGTGCTTTTGTCTGTCTTTTATATATTTGTGTGTGAGCCGTCTTATTCTTGATCGTGAATATTACTATTCAAAATATAATTCAAAATCACGATTCAAAAAATAGGCTTTCCCATTAACATTTAGTATCCCAACATAACTACCTTGGTTCAAACCACTCAGTATAAGTTGCAGTTGGAATAGATTCATTCGTTTGAATTGTGTTTAAGTTTTGCGAAGCTTGTAAATCATCTGAAGTCAAAATAACCAGCAGTGGCATGGAACTGTTGGCATGTAAAATAAGGTTTGTTACTTGTAATTATCTTATTTCCACTTGAAAGCCCAGCATACAGGACCTGTCACAAGGATGGTTTTGGTAATTATTAGAGATAGGAAGCATTATAAACCTCAGTATCCTTTTGATCCTTTTATCCATCTTTATCTAAATATCAAGAAAATTGTGTAGCCTACTTGAACATTCATCACTGTATTGAATATTGATTCCTAGTTTGGGTTGCTAGCATACTGTAATAGTTTCTTTTCTTTTTCCTCTTGTTTTTGAAGACATTGTGGCCAACTTGATAATTTTGAGCTGTCATATTTGTTTTCTCATATGAAGAGCTTGAAAAGTTCATTTCTCCTCGCATCCTTCCTCTTATTATGGCTATTTTATCAATAGGTTTGGGTTGCTTGACCTATTGACCTAACCCCATTGCTGTATATCCAAGTCATTTATTTTCAGACTTGTAGTTAGTTTGAATCATATTATGATGGGATAACCTATGAAATGAGATACATAATGTCCCCTCTGCTACAAAAAAAGAAATGATTGGAATCATCCATGTGGGGAGGCATCTAAAGTCGTTTGTATTTATGTGAGTTGAAAGTTTCTCAATCTATGCATGTAAATATGACAAAACGGGTATTTATGTTGAATTAGTTCACCCAATGATCCAAGGCTCATGTTTATTTGTTTCTTGCTTTTAGCTGGTCCTGGTTTCAATTTTACATTTATGATATGTGAGTGTGTATTGTGACTTGAATCTTGTGAACTTGTGATTTGGAAGCTACACCAGTTACCAAAGACTTGTGGGATAATTCGATTCTGAAAAGTGAAACTCCAGTCCTCGTTATATTCTATGCAAATTGGTGTGGACCATGCAGGATGGTTCATCGGATAATCGACGAGATTGCAGCAGAGTATGGTGGAAAACTTAAGTGCTTCATAGTCAACACAGACACTGACATGCAAATTGCTGAAGACTATGACATTAAGGCCGTACCAGTGGTTTTAATGTTCAAAAATGGTCAGAAATGCGATTCTGTAATAGGTACCATGCCAAAGGAATTTTATGTGGCTGCTATTGAGAGGGTGCTCAAGTCCTAATCATGGATCTTCGGGAGCAAAACTTTAAGTTGGTGAACTTTTTGTTCATTTTCAATTAAATTTTCTTGTAGTTTTTGGGACTATGCAGAATTGCCAGAGTTCTTGTACATATTGTGTGGTTTGTTTTCCCATAACAGGTGCTGCCGTCTGAGAGTGCTTTCATAATGAATGTGTCTACAATTTGATTTGATAAGTGTTGTTGAGTTAGAGAGAATATATTAATTAAACCATATGTTTGACTATGCAATGTAAAAGGAGTGTGATTATGTGATGGAATCTGATGCATTCATTGTCATTGGTGATCTCAGATTCTCATCGCTTAATGAATAATATTAGGGACTGCTTTTTGTTCTGTGGGAATTTCATCTAGCACACAGAAAAAACAAATTTATAGATTAAGTCAATATTATAATATTCCACATTGTATACATGTTTATACATACTATTATTTAATTATACGTTTTCTTAGAAAAAAAAAAGTTATACGCAGGGCTGAAAGTTTTGAATAATTTCAATCTTTCACATTAAGAAGTTGAAACCCAGAAGATTTATGCGTGTTGGACACATTCAGTATAACTAGCCAGTGGTTTTGTGTAAAACCAAAAGAAATCCATTGGCAAGAAATAAAAGAGGCAGTCACATGAAGCAATTTATTAACATTGGCTTGAAATAACAAGGAACAACGAATAATATATACAAATGTACATTAAGTGAAGGAATAATACTATACATATAGATAAATGTATCATATGTCAGATGTTATAAGACGGGTCCCTATTAGTATACAAATGCTCTTTGAAATAAGATAAAATGAAATAAAAAGAATAAAATAAAGATATGACTATTGTTTGTTGGTAAGGGCAGATTGGCGTGTTTGAGTGAGATTCTGGTTTTATGACTGCGAATTATTCTTATTGCATCAGTTTTATATTTCAGCTTGTTTCCTCATGTCGGAAATCTCCTTCATTCAGCAGGACTGTTACAAATCAGAGACAAACCTGATAAGAAATTATTGCGAATATGGATAATTGCGTTTAAATATTAAAATACAGAAAATGTTGAAAATTATTAAATTCAAATATATATATATATATATATATATATATTTATTTATTTGGAATTTGTTTACATATAAGTTTTTTTTTAGTTGGTACATTTTAACAAAATGTATCCAGTTTTATTAGTCAGAAAAATCCTCATTCATAAAAAAAGGACATACTTTAAATACATGCATATTTTAATTATTTTCATTTTTAATTTAAAATAAAAAATAAAAAAAAATCATAAATAGTCACCTAACTTTAATCTACATTCTTCACTTATCCAATTTTTTTCTCTATCTTCATCCTCTCTTTCACCTACACATACCCATGGTTATCAAACTCTTGAGTTAACTCGTTAACTCGGACGAGTTTGAGTTCTTACTAATGGTTGTTGAGTTAACTTGGTAGTAAACTCGGTTTCCGAGTAAACTCGTTGGACTCCTTAGCAAACTCGATAAAATCGCGATTTTGCTGCGATTTTGCGAGTTTAAAAAAGGGAAAAACAAACAAAGAAGATGTCCTTGAGGTTACTACATAATGACCTGATTAGGTTCTTCGTTGTGCTTCACTCCACCATTGTCTCTGTTTGTGGTCGCCGTTTGTAGCGTTCTCGATTGTGGTCTCGTAGTCGCGCTTCAGTGACCTAGTTCGCAGTCGGCGTCACGTTTCGTGATCGTCGTTCGCCTTGCTCGTGATTGCGCCTTGTTCATCGTCCGCCTTGCTCGTGGTCGTGCCTTATTCGCCGTCGTGATCGTTGACTTACCATAGTTCTTAGGCGTCATTGTGTGGTGGTGGTGAGTAAAAACATTTCGTTTCAAAAGCCTCTTGGATTATAAGTAATGATTTAAAAGTCGTGGCGTGCGCTAAAAAATTTTTACTATAAAATTTTATATCTTTAATTTGATTAAAGAAAGTGATTTAATGTGACTATTGCCTGTTGTCACTGCTTATTATATAAAGTCTGTGACCTAATTAAATTTGATTAAAGAGATGGATGTGACCTGATTATGTCACTTTGTACTTTTATTATAATATTTTATTATATTAATGGTATCCTGATTTTATGTTTACTATTATTATAATATATTTTTATCATACAAATGATGTCTGATTTTATAATGAAAACCGTGATCATTAAAGATATATATAATCACATTGTGACTATTATAATGTCATGCTTTTATTATAAAGTACTTTTATTATATAAATAAAGTCTTGATATTATAATAAAAATTATTGTGCATATATAGTGTTTATTTTATTATTTTAGCATGTAAAAGAAAATATTTAATATTAAATGAGTCCTTTTGCCATTGATTTTTTAGTGAAAAAGTTTAGAGCATCATGTTTGGAAATGCATCAAATTCAACGGAAATTAATGCAGCTACATCTTCATCCACTAAGAGTAGAAGTAAAAGTGCTCTGGGAAATCGATTTGATATTGGATGGAAACATGGGTTTAACGTTAACGGTAATGGAAGAAAAGTGAAATGTAACTATTGCTCAAAGAATGTGAGTGGAGGTATATTTAGATTTAAACACCATCTTGCTGGAACAAGGGATGATTCTGAACCTTATGCTTCTGTTTCAGATGAAATAAAAAATTTGATGATAAAAATAGTTGCTGAAGCCAAGAATGCATCATTAAAGAAAAGAAATATAAATATCGATGAAGACGAGGAATAAAGTGAGAGTCTTGAAGGAGGACACAAGGTATTCGATTTTAAAGGAAAACAAAAAGTTGCTACTACTAGCAAGGGGGAGTCCAAGCAACTATAAATCAAATGATGAAAAAAGGATACAAAGAAGAAATTGATGCTCAAGTGGATGAATTCTTTTACACTAGTGTCATTCCTTTTAGTGTAATTAGAAATCCAACATTTGCAAAGATGTGTGAAATGATTGGTAAATATGGAATGGGATACAAACCACCATTTTATCATGACATTAGAGAAAAGTTGTTGAAACAAGCTATGAATAAAACAGATGAAATCCTTGAGGATTATAAGGAGGAGTGGAAGAGAACTGGATGTACAATTATGTCTAATGGTTGTACAGATAGAAAAAGACGTTCTATTTGTAACTTCTTGGTGAAAAGTCCTAAAGGGATGGTTTTTTTTATTCACTTGACACTTCATACATATAAAAAACAACTGATAAAGTTTTCAAAATGTTAGATGATGTTGTTGAGTTTGTTGGAGAAGAAAATGTTGTTCAAGTTGTCATTGATAATGCTGCAAATTTCAAGACAACTGGAGAGTTGTTGATGCAAAAGAGGGAAAGATTGTATTGGACTCCATGCGTAGCACATTACATTGTTTTGATATTTGAAGATTTTGAAAAAAAATTAAAGGTCCATGAATTGACAATTAAGAAGGGAAGAAAGATTACCACTTACATTTACGGAAGATCAATGTTGATTTCCTTGTTGAAAAACTTCATTAAAGGTAGATACTTGATAAGACCGGGTGTGACTAGATCTGTCACAACTTATTTAACTCTTTCTTGTCTTTATGAATTGAAGGAATCATTGTTGATCATGTTTAGCTCCGAAGAGTGGAAGACAAGCAAGTTTGAAACTTCACAAGAGGGCAAAAAAGTAGAATATGTGGTATTAGATATCCGATTCTGGAAGAATGTCTCCAGATGCCTGAAAGATGCTGCCCCTCTTATGGTGGTCTTAAGATTAGTAGACTCAAATGTAAAACCCACAATGAGTTTCATTTATGAAGAGATGGATTGTGCAAAAGAAAAGATTATGTCTAACTTTAACAATATCGAAAAGAGGTAAATTTTCAAACTTTTACTAATTCAATGTTTAATTACTTATGTGTGAAATTATTTCTGATATAGCATAATTGATGTAGTTATGAAGAGGTTTGGAGAATAATTGATGCTCGATGGGATAATCAACTTCATAGGTCTTTACATGCAATTGCCTATTTTCTGAATCCCCATTTCCACTATGAATCTAACTTTAGATGTGATGATGGTGGAGAGGTGAAAGAAGGATTGTATTTTTGCATGAGAAGATTGATACCAGAAATGGCAGAAAGAAGAAAAATTAATTCACAAATTGTTGAATTTCATTATGCTAGAGGACTTTTTGGAATGGAAGATGCAAAGGAGTGTAGCAAAGAGTTAAATCCTGGGGAATGGTGGGACATGTTTGGTGATGGAACTCCGGAGTTGAAGATATTTGCTATTTGAATTCTAAGCTTGACTTGTAGTTCTTCTAGATGTGAGCGAAATTAGAGCTCATTTGAAATGGTAATTTAAATTATTTTTAATTTATAAATTTCTTTATTATGTTTATATCTTCACTAAAAATATTATATTTCATTTTAGGTTCATACAAAGAGAAGGAATCGTTTGCATCAAAAAAAGATGAATGATTTAGTTTATGTGATGTATAACTCCAAGTTGAAAAGTAGACAAATTCGAAAAATTGTAGCTCTTCCACTTGATGACAGTGAATCAGATGATGAATGGATAACTGAAGAGGCAGATGATGTTGTTGAGATTGATCAAGTTAAAGGTGAAAATGATGGTGAAAATGTTCACTTAGACGAAGCAACAACAGATCCTGCTCTAAATTCTCTTGATCTTGATAACATAACATTTGGGAACAATGAGGATGCACGACATTCATCAGAGGAAGAGTTAGACGAGGATGATGGTGGAGATGATGATGCCATTATTAGAGGATTTGAGGATTAAGCATAAAGACTTTGACATTTCAATTTATGTTTTACATTATATTTTTATGAACAATATTTCTATGAACTTATGTATTTCAATTTATATAATTATGTTATCTTATTTGAATTAGGATGTTATTTATAATTTTTTTTTCATGCAAAGTAAACTCTTATGAGTTTACTGGACTCTCACGAGTTTACGTAAACTCTCGAGTTTGACAACCTTGCACACAACAAACTGTGACACCATAATTTGTTGGCCTTGATGTTGACTTTTGATTGGAGGACTATGTTATATCTTTATGCAAAGTGAATTTGTCCTCAGATGAATAATAATTAAAGAGTAGATTTTTGTTAATGATGATAAGAGTTTGAGAACATACCCACTCCGATCATCAAGTGGTTTTGATGGAATTACATCAAGCAAAGTCCCTTAACTTGGAGAATATATCCATTATGGAGTGTTGCAAAGGGACATCGTTCTCCATGTATAATTGCTAAGGAGAATATATCCATAAGCAATTTTTGTATTAAGAATGTTTGTCTCAGCTAATTAGCGTCATGGAGGTAGCAATATATATATATATATATATATATATATATATATATATATATATATATATATATATATAATGCAAAAACATAGAATTTGAAATCCAATTCGTTTATAATCTTTCTTTTTAGTGTTACCAATAAGGAGCATTGATATCTTGAAGCTACTGTGAAGTTTGATGATGATAAAAGCTGAAGAAATGAAGACTCTAAGTGCATCTTTTTTAAACGCATTTTGTAGAAACAAATGTATAGGATAAATTGTAATGATGTAAAAACTCTTAGAAGTTTTCGTATTTAGTGAGTCATTGTGCAAATAATCGATTATCAAGGGTGATAATCGATTATCACGATCCAGTTTAGAAAAAGATTTGCTCGCGAAAATAATCGATTATTACACAAAATAATCGATTATCACTGTTTGATTTAATATTGTCCAGGTTGCACAAATAATCAATTATCCCTCAGAATAATTGATTATCACATTTTGAAAACCCCATAACGAATACAAATAATCGATTATCACTTATGATAACATATTATTTCTGGTAGTTTGGAGATGTCTTTTCAGTTTCTGACCCTGGGCTTATAAATAGGTTTTTCCACAACTCTTAGAATTTAACTTTTCATTTGAGAGTATTAGAGTTGTGTGCCTAAGGCAAGCTCTTTGTGAGTGAAAAAGGATTTATGCCATTTGAGAATACAGTGCGTCTGAGGAAGTTCTCAAGTGATAATTATTGCTCTTGTCAAGTCTTGTGAATAGGAAAGGTCGCGCTTTGTGTGTCAAAGGTCGGAGTGGTTCTCTTCAAGTTGACAGAGTTGTTGCTTCCGGTTCATTTGTTGAAGGAAGTTCTTTCAGTTCATTCGTTGAAGGAAGGTTTTGTTGTTCTAAATTTCCATTCACTCTTATTGTAATTGTGAAACTGTTTTAGTGAGATAGTTAATCACTCTTTATAGTGATTAACAACTGGACGTAGAATCTGTTGATTCGAACCACTATAAAAATCATTTGTGTGATTTTTCTACTCCCTATACTCTTTACATTTTCTGCACATCAAATTTTTAATGAAAAATTTATAAGAAAATTAAAAGAACCATTTTAAATTGACCTAACAAGCTTTCCGCTTTCAAGAATCTGTATCGAACACTGTTTTTATTTTTGCTGCGCAAAATCGATACCGATTGTTGTGAACCAACATTTAGTTGTTGTTAGCGCTGCGAATTATGTGCAAAGCCAGATTTCTTTATGTGTTCCCTCACTCAGCTCGGCTTATTATCATTTGCACACCTCTTCCACAAATAACCATTTAGCCTCCGTAAAAGCAATTTTCAATATATTTAAGAAACTTTTCAGCACAGGTTTTTGAAACTTTTACAATAACATTTTCGGAACACATGATCACTTAAAAAATGAAAATTACCTACTCATTATTACATACGGATTCTGGTCGGTAGGTAAATAACCTGTTACATACAGATTTTACATACGGATTTTGAAAATGGCATTACATACAGATTTTTCCATATGTAATGTTGAAGAAATTTACCTACGGATTTTTCATATGTAATATACATATGTAATGTTTGCAGTTTAGAGCAAGAATTTTACGAAGGATAGATCCATATGTAATATCAATAGGTAAGTGAAAAAAAAATTACCTACTGATTTTACATTTAGATTTAAAAATAATTAATAATTAAAAATTAAAAATTATATTTTTATCATGATATTTTTCACTAAACCCTAAAGTCGAATAACTCTTTCGCTCTTGCAATCTCTCTCGCACTCTCCCACTGCACTCATTTCACTGCTTAGGTCACTCTCTCATCGCACGTTCATAGAGAAGTTCTTCTCGTGCTCCTCTTCGGTAGCTCTCTACTCCTCCTCCACATTGCCTCCCTAGGAACCGTAGCCTCCACGATGCGCGTCTCCTCCGCATTGGACATCATATGAAACCCTAGCCTCCACCGTGCACCTCCTTCGCATTGCCCCCCTTAGAACCCTAACTCTCATCGTGTGCTCCTCTACCAAGCTCATCTCCTCTAACCATCACTTGAAACCCTAACCTCTGTCGTGCATTTCCTCCGCATTGACCCTCTCTCGAACCATAACCTCCACCGCATTGGTCCTTCCTTAGACTCCTCTAAGGCTCTTCAAGCGGCCCTTTCCTCCTCCGTCATCGGTGAAGCACATTCGGGTCTTACTGGCCCGCCACCACGACTCTATCAAACCCAATGAAGCCTCCATCCTAGAAGGGAGTGAGTGTGAGGTTGGGCTCGACAAGAGCTTCGATTTTTACAACCACCTTCCACACTCACTATGAGCTTGGGCCCGAAATAGGCGGTGGTCACTTTGTCCACACTTGCTCTACGAAGGGAAGAAATGGCACATTCAAGGGTCATGATGTTGCTATGAAAGTCATTCCAAAGTCCAAGGTTGATTTTATAAGTTTTTCTTTGAGTTTATTCCTTTTAAATTTGGTGTTATGTGTTGGTTATAGGTGATTCATGAAAGGCCTTTGCGTGATCTTGTGAAACCTTGCTTTGAGTTGGGAAGTAGTAATAGATGTAACATTTAGGTGTTTGCTCACTTGATCGTAAAATCTCGGGTTTCAAATTGTGATTACATTTTTTTCTACGATCCTTACTATTATTGATATTCTGAGAAGTAGTGGACAAATTCAAATAATGTGGCCATAATCTTTGTTATAGAGACTCTAAAATCCTAGATGTTGTGGCTAAAATTGCGGTCACCCACACCAATT
Organism: Vigna reflexopilosa; assembly: GCA_027742785.1. Classification (NCBI taxonomy): domain Eukaryota; kingdom Viridiplantae; phylum Streptophyta; class Magnoliopsida; order Fabales; family Fabaceae; genus Vigna; species Vigna reflexopilosa. Next base: position 47,409,255 of record CM050911.1, on the reverse strand, counting down.
TTGAAACCTTGGTGGTATTACTTCTCTGATGGTGGATTTTCTTGTTACTGGAAGAATGTCTGTTGTACGAAACTTCGTGGGTATGCCTGTTACTGGCCGAATACCTATGAGGTGGAATGGCCGAGTAGTTGAGGCCGAAGGGGCCAAGCACCTGTGAGGCCGAATGGCTGAGCAATTGAGGCCAAAGGGCCCGAGCACTTGTGAGGCCGAATGGCCGAATACCTATGAGGCCAAATGGACGAATACCTGTGAGACCAAATGGCCGAATACCTGTAAGGCCGAATGGCTGAGCAGTTGAGACCGAAGGGGCCAAGCACTTGTGAGGCCGAATGGCCGAATACCTATGAGGACAAATGGCCGAATACCTGTGAAGTCGAATGGCCGAGTAGTTGAGGCCGAAGGGGCCAAGCACCTGTGAGGCTGAATGACCGAATACTTGTGAGGCCGAATGGTCGAATACCTGTGAGGACAAATGGCCGAATACCTGTGAAGTCGAATGGCCGAGTAGTTGAGGCCGAAGGGGCCAAGCACCTGTGAGGCTGAATGATCGAATACCTGTGAGGCCAAATGGTCGAATACCCGTGAGGCTAAATGCCCGAGTGGTTGAATACTTGATACCAAATTTGGCTAAGTGGTGAATGAGTCATTCGACCCTTTCTAAATGACGGGAAACAACACACTCCACCCGTAACGTCGCAATGTCCTCTAGGTGCTTCCTTTGCATCTCCAACAACTATGCTCGCAATTCCGCCTGCATATCTTTGATCAATTCTCTTGTGCTTTGTTTCTCCTCCATGTTTCTCGTGGTCACCATTTGGTTTCTTCTGCTTCTCTCGGCCCCACGGTGGGCGCCAAAATGTTTTTGTAGGGATTTGTGTAGGGTTGAGAGATGTACCTTTCTAGCGTGTCCTTCCTGCCTCTTGTTGCTTGGATCACCTGCTTTACTTCCTTTACTTCGAGACTGTGGGCCGAGTACCTGCAAAAGGCACTCTGATGCGCAAGTTAGGCGTGTGTTTGAAAGAGCTTCTGCTCACAATTGAATATTCAGTGTTTAGTGAAGAGTTTATCACAATTGTGTATTATGAATCCAGTAGAACGTACCTGGTTTTTGACCTTGTTATTGTATTTATAAGTGTTTCATAGATCAAATAAAAATAAACTTACCTTTTCTCCAGTCAGTTGCTCATAAACAATTTATCAATATCTTTAATCGGATATCATTGTTAAATAACATCTTTTAATCATTCTGGTATTATTTTATTACCTACCAGATTATATCATTGGCCCTAGCCTTTTGGATTTGGCCCAATAACTCAAATGTTCTGGATTTGGCCCAATAAGTCAAACGTTGGCCCAATTATGGCCAAACATTTATAAAATCATTTAACCTGATTGACTTCCAAAACTTGGTTGACTTCTGCTTGTCATGTCAAGCAGATGGAGTGATCCAAAAGTTAAGTCTGTTTATTCTGGTTTATGTCATGTAACTACAATTATGAAATTCATAGTTATAACTTCAATCTTTAATTATTTTAAAGACATCTTAAGTGTGTATGCATTATTGTTATGAAATAAAATGAAAGGTTTTTGAAAATGTGAAGGGTAGTGACGTAATTTAATGAAAAAAGAATGATAGTGAAGAAGAGAAGAGAAGAGAGGAAAGAGGTGGCACGTGCGGATGAAATGGAAGATTCGGAAAGTTGAGGTGGGCGCCGAAATGGAAGGTTCGTGATACGTTCAGAGCCAATGAAAGGTCACCTGTGTCAGAGAGAGTGAGTTGAGTTGACTGTAGAATTTAACAGCCGAATTAAACAAAAACCAAACCTTTATTCTCTCCGAAACAATAAAACAGAGGGACCTCGGTTTCCGTTCCCCCAAAATTCCCTTTCTCAATCATAATGGAATCTCGGAAATTAGCCGCAATACTTTCATCCCTCATATCGCAGCTCCTCCTTTTGCTCCTCCACATTTTACCACGCAATTCCCCTCTCCCGAATTCCTCCCATTCCCTTATCCCTCTCCTTCTCTTCTCCCACCAACTCACCACAACCCTCTCCCTTTCCCTCTCTCGCAAACGCAAACGCAAACGCGATTCTCAAGATGCTAATCCCCTCACCCGCACTCCCGACTCCTTCCGCAACTCCTTCATGATGACCTCCTCCACCTTCCAATGGCTCTCCGGCCTCCTCGAGCCCCTCCTCGACTGCCGTGACCCCGCCGAACTCTTCCCCCTCAACCTCTCCCCCGCCCTCCGTCTCGCCATCGGCCTCTCCCGCCTTGCCGCCGGCCTCGACTACCCCGACATCTCCGCCCGATTCGCCGTCTCCGTTCCCGTCGCCAAATTCTGCGTCAAGCAACTCTGCCGCGTCCTCTGCACCAACTTCCGCTTCTGGGTCTCCTTCCCCAACCCCTCCGACCTCCGCTCCGTCTCCCAATCCTTCCAATCCCTCTCCGGCCTCCCCAACTGCTGCGGCGTTGTTTTCTGCACCCGCTTCCAAGTCGTCAACGCCCACACCAACTCCTCCTCCCGCGTTGCCGCCCAGATTGTCGTCGATTCCTCCTTCCGGATTCTCACCATCGCCGCCGGCTTCCTTGGAGACAAAACCGATTCCCAAATCCTTAAATCCTCCACTCTCTTCAACGACATCGAACAGGGAACCCTCCTCAACGCACCATTTACCCAGTACCTCATCGCCGATTCCCAATACCCTTTGCTCCCCTGGCTCATCGTTCCTTTCGCCACACCCCTCCCCGGCCCCCTCCAAGCCGATTTCAACGCCGCTCATGCAACCATGCGCCTCCCTGCGCTCCGAACCGCCGCCAGTTTGAGGAATTGGGGGGTCCTCAGTCGACCCGTTACCGAGGAGCTTAAGATGGCCGTCGCGTATATCGGCGCGTGTTCCATTCTTCATAATAGTTTGCTCATGAGGGAGGATTTTTCGGCTTTGGCTTCGGGGTTTGAGGATTCTGACAGTGGCCCGTGTGATTCGCTGGAGGGTGAGGCTGTGTCGTCCAAGGCTTTGGCTCTGCGTGACACCCTGGCTAAGAAACTTCATGATTCGAGGAACTCTTGACTGATGAATTATGAACAATGGTGTTCAGGGTGTATGCTATTTTTCAGGTTCCATTATTGTTATAGTGGACTCGGGAATGTGAATATATTACTTACCTCTTGAGCATTGGGGATTGTTTTATTTTGTTACTCCAGAAATGGTTCTTTACTTCTGGATTGATCCGCGTCTACTCTATATCAGGCCGCTTCATTCATATGTTGATGTTATTCTTTTGGGTTCAATTTTAATGAACATGTGTTGATATGGATAGTTATATGTTGATGAGGAGTGAACTCGTTGAGTTTGTATTTTAGTTTGTGTTGCCCATGTGGGTGTTTGTGTCAAAACCAATCATAGTGCACCCAATTTTGGTGTACATATGTGAATATATATCTCTCCTTTTGTGAGAGTAATTTTTTTAGATTTTGTTGGTCACATTATCATCTATGCCAACTATTGCCTGTAAATGCAGTCCTGATTGATTCATTGCTTTTCAACTGACCAGTATGCTGCAAATCTTTTTTAGTTTCAATACACGAAAAGTGTTTTGCAGATTGCACAAGCAATTCATGGGAGTTGCAGTCATACAGGATTGGTGATTGGAATGTAATATATGCAAAACTTGATCCCTGCTATTGTACAAATGACAGTTATAGATGAGACCCGGATGAATAGAAGGAAAAAAAGCTATAATGTATGTTTGCTACCTTTGCTTTGACCAACAAAACTAGTGCACAAGTCCCTAATTGATAATTTTTTTCAGGGGAACTAAAACTCAGGATCTCTTATAATGTTTTTGTCCTCTGATCATTTAAATCTCTTAGAGGTTGCAAGGATACGTAGTTGATTACTGTATTGATTCCTCGTTACAGTAGTAAATTTTGTATTTTGATGTCTTGTATATAGTTGATGACTTTCTTCAGTATGGCACTCCAGTTTTCTGACTATAATTATGAGATTGCAAAAGAGAAAAGTGGGTGATTTGAGAGTTTTGTACTAACACACAGATAAGCTAAGTGCTGAAAGGTATGAAATTAAGGCTGTTTCTAAAAGGACTGCAAATGTCAAACCTGTGTCATGCCACGCTAAGGTTGTCACTGAGATGAAAAGGTGTAGATAAGGATCAGTGCAGAAATTATCAGTATACTAAACGTCACTGAGTATTCTACATTTTCTGAATTCTATAATTCCGTAGGCTCTAGTTTTTTGACAGCGATCAGCCTTCAGAGTAATGGCTTTTTTATCATATAGCATCTTTTTGCAGCAGCTAAGAGGGACATCACAGAAATAGTGTATTTGATAGCCTTTTGTGGATTTGAGCGGTACCTGAAAGGCCATTTTTATGACAACGTTAGAATGATAAAGTAAATGTAAAATTGAAACAGAATTATTTTTATAAATAATACCTAGTAAAACATATAACAGATTAAGTGTAAGAATTTTCTTTATAAATGAAAAAGAAATTTTAGGGATGGAGAACGAATATTTTTCTATTTAAAAGTTATAAAAAATGTGTGATCATAATTATAAAAGTTATATATATATATATATATATATATATATATATATATATATATATATATATATATATATATATATATTATTTCTTTAAAATATTTCAACTCTTCAAATTGAGAAAATCTCATGCAATATAGATAAATTTAACCATGTTTAGTGCTGAATTACAAGAGTTTGGGGTGAAAAAAAAAGTCCATACGATATAAAACCTCACATAAGAAAATTTACATGACCAAAATAGCAACAGTGAATTAGGACTAGCTTATAGGTAACTCTATGTGAACCAACCTTAGGTCAAGATAGATAGGATTGGTCAAAATCAAGACAAGTAGGTTGTTCGAGTTAGGTCAAGATAAAGTTGCACTTAGGTTAGACCAAGGTTAATAAAGTTTATATTGTGCTAAGTTTAATCAAGTTCATATTGAAATTAGTTAAGTAGGGCCAAGTCGAACCAAGCTAAGTCAAGCCCATAAAACGTTGAGTTGATTTGGACTCATGTAGGGTTGAGTCGAGTTGGACTTGCTTCGGGCAAGGCAAGTTATATACACCTCATATCGACTTAAGTAGGTCCCACTTCAGCCTAGTTGAATCAAGTTGGATCCATGTCAGGGTCAATTAACTTAGGCCCATATCAAGCTAAGTAGAGTTAAACCCGCATTGCATTGGGTCAAGTTAAGCTCACATTGGATCCACTTAGGTCGAGTCAAGTTAGGGCGTTATTGGGTTTTATTGAATCAAACTTATCTCTACTTGATATTTGACTTGGGCCTACCCTTAGCTCAATTGAGCCAGGCACACCTCAAGCTGAGTCAAGTCAAGCCCACATCGAGTTAAGGCAACTTGGGTTCACGTCAGGTTAAGTCGAGTTAAATCAAGTCAGACCCATGTCTAACAAAGTCTTAATAAGCCCATATTGAGTGTAGAGTCAAGCCCACCTCTGCATTAGTCGACTCAGGCCCACCTTGAGTTGAGTTCAATTGGACCCATCTTAGATTGAGTAATGTCAGACCCATCTTAGGGTCGAATTGATTCGAGCCCACCTTAGGTCAAGACGATTCAAGCCCAACTTAGATTAAGTCAATTTTGTCAGAGCGACTGTAGCGGAATGGTTAGCGTGGGATAACAAACCAAGAGTGGGGTGAATTGGTTTTTAATAAAAACGTGTGCCTTTTAAAATTTCTACTCAATTAAACTTACTAAGCAAATAATAATGACAAATAAAGAGAGTAAGGTTGAGAGAAATTTACTCGGATGATTTTATCCTAGTTCAGATCTTACCAATCCTACGTCCAGTAGCTTATCTCAAAACAAGATAAGCAGTTCACTACTCACAAAACAATTACAAATTACAATCACACAAATACAATTTGTAAAAGTTTAGAAAACACCTCTCTTGATGCCACAAGAGATGAACCTGCACCTCCTTTGAGTCTTCACAAAGGATGAAACACTTCCTTCAAATACTTCACGAAGGATGATTTTCTCTTCCGAACATTTCCTCAGATGCACCAAGTTTGAACGACCTATTCCTCTGTCACTGTAGCAGCACTTCAACAGCTCCACAGACAAGAGTTTCTTTAGCCACACAAGAGCACACAATTTTCAAGAGTTTCTGAGTTCTAGAGCACAAGGGAAGAGTTGTTGTTGAAGGAAAATGAGGGCCTATGTATAGACTCAAGCAAAGACTCTTCCATTTTTCGTTTTCTGCCATTTAACGCTTTTAATCGATTAACTAATCGATTAAAATGAGTACAACGGCTAGTTCAACGATTAGAAAACTCCAACGGTCAAATTTAATTGATTAATCTACTTTTTAATCGATTAGCTAATCGATTAAAAGGTAGTTTAATCTATTATTCCAAAGACGATTTGAGTTTTCAGCTTTTACTAGGATTAATCAATTAATACTGGTTTAATCAATTAATGAAGTGTGTTTTTTACTCTGAACAATAATTTTATAATTCGAAAATACATGGAATCAAAACCACTAAGAACCTAAGTCCTAGACATTAAATTACAATTATTAAAAAGCTTTTCATTACAATACAAGTCTTCAAAAGATCTTCTTGAATCTTGATTTCTCTTGACTTGATTTGGACATCATCAAAACTTCATCTTCATCATTTTGCTAACATTCTCCCCGTTTTTTATGATGATAAAAAACTCCTTTGATTTAAAGCTTTTAGTAATAATCTGGATAAAAACACAACTTGTGGAAGAAAAGAATATTAGTGAATAAACACAAATAATTTATGATCTTTAAATAATTTATAAACATTTTCTCTCCCTTTTTTATCATAATTAAAAAGTTGTGTTAGTTTATCTCCCTGTAAAATTACACTCTCCCTTAAGAAAAAACATGTATGCATAAGATTTAAACAAACCTGGTATATTTTATTGAATTTAAACAAACATTCAAAACACACAATATTTAAAGCATACAAGCTAAATCATAAAGCATCAAGAGAACCTAAAACTCATCACTATCCTAAAAGTGTTTTTCTAATCCTGAAATCCTCTTATCAATATGCTTGAGATGAGTGCAAATTTCTTCATGACGAGCATTCTGAAAGTTCATCATCTCATTTTGCATTCTTGCCATCTCGGTCATTTGTCTAGATAAACTTTCCAGACTAAATTCTTCTGGCAAATGAGATGGTCCAGCAACATTGGTTGGGTCAGGCAATTGAGTATCTTCTTCATCTTCATTTGCATCTTCATGAGCTTGAACACCAACATCATCAGAATGGATATAAATATTGCCTTGTTTGATGAAGCCCATTTGTCTCAGTGAGTTATCTCCAATTTTATGATTTGGGAGAACATGCTTAGCGCGTTCACTGGAGACATCTACTCCTTTGTATTCGCAGATGTGAGAGACTAAAAATGGATAAGGGAGTGGATTAGAATCGAACCGTTTTGCCTTGTACATGATGTTCTGTATGAGATGAGGTCAATTAATAGGGATACTTTGAAGTATTCCATACATGATCAAGAGATCAATTTCAGAACATTGAGCATGATTGGATCCTATTGGACACAAAAGCCAAACAAGAAGGTAATGGAGTAGACGCTCTTCCATCTTAAGACCACTAACAAGAAATAGTTTGTTATTTTGGTGTTGTTGGGGATTCCTAAAAAATGAACAATATACCAACATTTTTTAAATTGAGCAAAATCACTTGGTATATGTTGAGAATTTTCCAAAACTGGAATTTGAGCTACATTTGTCCATATGTCGTTGTCAAGAACATTGTCGACTCCCTTGACCCTAGTGTGGAAAATGTCGTCTCGAACTTTGAGGTTGAAATAAAAGACGCAAACAAGATCAGGATAATAGCGCCCTCGAAGTTCCATCAGATATTGAACTCCTTGTTCAATAATGAGTTGAGGAAAGTGAAAACCATAAGAAGTGAACCATTGAAGATCAATGAACTTTTGCTTAAGAACCTTCCTCTCCTTCCAAAAATGCAAATACTCTTGATGTTTATGCACATCAGAAATCCATCCTTCAAGATTAGCTTCTCGTTGAGGTGGGTTGCTTTCATATGTCATGCTTCTTCTTCTTCTTCTTCTGGATGGTTCAGCCATTAGTGATAGTGAAGAAAGATTTTAACAGAATTTAATTGTAGGATATGTGAAGAAAGCAAGCACAAATGAGTTTGGGGATATCAAAGTAATGTTTGGAAGCAAGAATGAGGTATAAATAAGGTGTAGAAAGGCTTCCCAATGGTTAAGGAATAAAAAATGACCGTTTATAGCCGTTTTGGAACGTTGCCCATGCCTAGATTTTTTAAAACCAACATTCTGGAGCGCTTTTAATCGATTAAAATGCCAATTAATCGATTAGTTACAATCTTTGAATTAATCGATTATTCCAGAAATGAATCTGCAGCACATAGGGGCATCGCTTTTAATGGATTAACACATACGCTAAAATACGAAAAAACATGAAATGGTTCAAGAAAATCACTTCTAAGAAATTTCTAAAATTCCTAAATCTCTCCTAAGCTCATAAATAAATCCTTAGGCAATGCTTTGGTGAAAATATCAGTTAATTGGTGCTTTGTGTCAATATATTATATCTCACAAACTCCTTTTTGCATATGATCTCTAATAAAATGGTGCCTAATCTCTATATGCTTGGTTCTAGAGTGCATTATGGGATTCTTTGTAAGATTAATTGCACTTATATTATCGCACTTAAGTAGTATATGATCTAAGTAAATATCATAATCTTCTAATTGTTGTTTCATCCATAAGATTCGTGCACAATAATTACCAACTGCAACGTACTCAACCTTAGTGGTTGATAAGGCGACATAGGCTTGTTTCTTAGAGTGCCAGGAAACTAAGGAACTACCTAGAATATGACATGTTCCACTAGTGCTTTTTCTATCTATCTTACAACCTCCATAATCTGCATCTAAAAAACCTATAAGACTAGGTTCCGTTCCTGATGGATACTGTTGAGATTGTTGATAAAGAGAGCACTGGTTTAGCTAAACCTTACAATCTCACAGTGTTTCTTGTTTTTTTATGATGACAACACATTATTAATAAAACATGTATTGATATGTGTTACATGTTCATTACTTTCATGTTTATGCCTACTCGAGAACATGTTTGTGTTGATTCTGTCATTCTGTGCAATTTCACTATGTTCTACATGAGATATTATCTATGATTGCATAACATTTGATTTTGAAATGAAAAACCACATGCACTTTTGTGAACTTATATTGTGTGACAAAATAACAGTTTTAAGTCAACTTCATTATGAAGCAAGTTGATTAAAATTCGTATCTTTGTACAAACTTTTTCAAAGTGTGCTGTGAACAGTTCTGCAAAGAAAGTTTTTCAAAACTACATTAAAGTGTGACTTAGTTGACTATAAGCCATTTGACTTAGTTATTTTTTGTTTTGAAAATCTGTTAATGCTTGTGAAGTATAACGACTATATTTTGTATCTTTGACTAAGCATTAATTATGAGTCGACTGCATTAAATGCATAATCAATTAAGCTGGTCTGATTGCTGCTGTCTATTATAACTGTTATAGTTTTCTGCATAGAGTCGATTGCATTAGTAGCACAATTGATTAGAGGAGCGTCAGTTTTGTGATAAATTATATATAGACGCAAGTTTGATTTCTGAAAAAGAATTTTGTGAATTTAACGCTTTCATTGATTCTTTTCAGATTTGCAGAACTTGCTAAGCTCCAAGAACTCATCAAGAAGACTGTGGTGATCATTCTTTGGTGGTTGCTTGAAGAGCAAGTGTTTGTGTTGAAAGATAGATTGAACTGCACATAGAGGTGTTTGGAATTTGATCGACTACTTCTCTCAATCTTGTGAAGATTGTGGCTGACCTGTTGTGATTACAGGAAGAGGACGTGCAGCGTTCTAGGACTTTGAGGATTGTTCAAAGTGGTTAAAGACTGCAGGAGAGGGGATATCTTGTTGTTGTTCTTTGTGTGTATATGCCTATATTTTGGTTAGAGGGTTAGAGATGTGTTTTATATTTTGACGTGGAGGTCTCTATAGAAACCTTGTTGTAAAAACCTTGACCATTATAGTACATTTGCTTCCGGGTACAGGAAGGACATTGGATGTAGGCAGTTTGACCGAACCAGTATAAAAATTGCGTTTGAATCTTCTATCCCTGCACTTTTAAATTTCAAGTAGACTTTATATTTTGCATAGTCAACTATTTTCCGCTGCACTTGAATTATCTTTTTCCTTGTGATTCAAGAAACTTTTGAAAGTTCTCTCTTTTACGAAAAAGATTTTAAAAAGACTCTGATTTTTTACTTCACCAATTCACCCCCTATTGGTGTTGAAACTAAGCCATTCTATTTTCACCAAATACCATAAACCAAAAGATGTGGTTCCCTTAACATATTTCAATATACGTTTGACTGCAGTAAGGTGAGATTCTTTAGGTTTAGATTGATACCTAGCACACACACAAAAACTCTACATAATGTTAGGTCTACTAGCAGTAAGATATAATAAAGAACCTAACATGAATCTATATTTAGTTTGATTTACCTCTTTACTTGATTTATCTTTATCTAAATAACAAGAGGTTATGATAGGAGTAGATGCTTCCTTTGCATTGTCGATTTCAAACTTCTTATGAATATCTCTACAGTACTTAGTTTGAGAAATGGACGTAACTTCTTCCATTTGCTTAATTTGAAGACTGAGGGAAAATGTTAATTCTCCTATCATCGACATTTCAAATTCACCTTGCATAGTCTTATTAAATTTCTCACAAAGAGATTTATTAGATGATCCAAATATAATATCATCAACGTATTCTTGAATAATCAAAAAATGTTTTCCGACTCTTTTAATGACCAACGTTGAATCAACTTTTCCTCTTTTAAAATCATTTTCTAAAAGAAAATTTATAAGCCTTTAATACCAAGATCTAGGTGTTTGTTTTAAACCATATAGTTTTTCTTCAATTTATAGATGTGATTAGGAAATTTAAAATCTTCAAAACCTGGTGGTTGTTCAACATACACATCTTCTTTGATAAAACCATTTAGAAAAACACTTTTAACATCCATATAAAATAACTTAAATTTCATTAAAGATGCGTAAGCAAGAAGTAGGCGTATTTCCTCTAACCTGGCAACTGGAGCATATGTCTCATCATAATCTATACCTTCTTCTTGACTATATCCTTGTGCTACAAGCCTAGCTTTATTCTTCATGATGTTTCCATCTTCATCCAGTTTGTTTCTGAACACCCATTTGTTTCCAATTACTTGATGAGTGTCTTCCCTAGGAATCAATTCCCAAACTTGATTTCTTTCAAACTTGTTTAGTTCTTCTTGCATTGTTATACATCATTGTTCATCTTGAAGAGCTTCCTTAATATTCTTAGGTTCTATCTGTGAGACAAAAGCAACATTCATATAATAATTAACTATATTTCTTCTACTGTTTACCCCTTTAGATATGTCTCCAATTATGTTGTCCAATGATAATCCTCTAGGTTGTTGCCACATTTTTTTTAGATCCTCATCTTGAAGATTATCATCATTCTCTGCTTCGTTTTTTGTCTTCTGCAAGTCTTCATCATTACCTGCATCTGATTCATCTGACTCAAGAGGTTTTACCTCAAGGTCCAGAATTTCATCAAAGACAACATGCACAAATTCTTCTATTTCAAATGTTTTTCTATTAAATACCCTATAAGATTTACTTTTTAGAGAATATCCAAGAAAAATACATTCATCAACTTTGGAATCAAATTTTCCTAAATTTTGTTTTCCATTATTTAAGACAAAACATTTGCATCCAAAAATTCTTAAATGTGAAACATTTGGTTTTCTACTCTTAAAAAGTTCATAAGGAATATGTTTCAAAATTGTCCTAATAAGCATTTGTTGAGATTGTTGATAGGGGGAGCACTGGTTTAGCCAAACCTTACAATCTTAGAGCTTCTGATTTTTTATGATGACAACACATAATTAAAAACACAGTGTTTATGTGTTACATGTTCATAGCTTTCATGTTTATGATTAGATGAGAACATGTTGGTGTTGTTTCTATCATAGCATGCAATTCACTGTGTTTTACATGAGATTTTATTTGTGATTGCATAACAAATGTTTTGAAAAAGGAAAACCACATGCACTTTTGTTGAACTTAAATTGTGTGGCAAAACAACACTTTTAAGTCGACTTCATTATGAAGTAAGTAGATTAAAACTCATTTAGAGCAATTTGATTACTTAACTAGCACGCTAGCTAAGTTTACTAAGGTCGAGACGATCTAGATGTTGTTTTAAAGTCTTCGGGTAGAGCTGTATATAGACATGGTATTGGTTATAAAGCTCAATCTAATAGGACAAATTCAAAGAAGTTTGTTGATTTAAGTAAACCTGTCACACATGCATGTTTCTATTGTAATAACATTGGCACACTGTTAGAAACTGTTTTTATAGAAAGGTAGGAGTTCCAAAAGGATTATATAGATGGATTCCTAAGGAAAATCTATTTTCTAACAAGCAAGGTCCCAAATTCAAATGGGTACCAGCATCAAAAATTTCAAATGTTTTGTAGGATAGCAAATGATGTTGCAGTAGTAAAGAACTCAAGGATGGACTAACGTGATTATATCAAAGTTCTTGAGTATCTACAATCGGTAAATATCATTTTCTCATTGCATCATGAATAATGTGTATTTAAATGATTGTTTGAGGAATGTGTGGTTGTTGATTGATTGATTGTGATTGTTTTCTCTAAAAAATCAATTAGCACGAATTTTAATCTATTTAATTATGTGTGTAGTCGATTACATGTTACTCTATGTGTGTTTCTGTTTGCTTGAAAATTTTCTGAAACATTGAAGTCAACTTTAAAATTAATGAAACTACTTGATATCTCTGTCATGGGCTTTCTATATTTGAATTTTTAAAATGGGCTTATTATAGTGTGTGTTGTTCGTGCCCTTATATTGTGTCTTATATATGGAACTGTGATAGCATTTAGTAAGGGTGGTCAATGTAATTCTAGTAACCCTAAACTAAAGAAAGAGTTTCCAATAAATCTGAATCACATGGAATCTCTAAATCAATCTTCAAGAGGAAACAGAGGAAAGGAAGTTGTTGCGGCAAGAGGCCCTGATCCTACAGGATGGATCAACGATGAAGAAACCAGAGAAAGGTTTCTAAACAGAAGCGTCAAGGTTATTGTTCCTCCCAAAAATCTGTACTTGAAAATGTTTGAAAAAGAGGGATTTCAGTTCCCAGAATGGTTCGAGAGACAGGGACTATCTATTTTTGTTCAAATGAAAGGTTATTGGTTTCTTGACCTTGTTAGAGTGTTTTATCACAACTTAAAGATTGTAAATGATGACATTCAATCCAGAGCAAAAGGTGTTGATGTTCACACTGACAACTTTATGTGGAATCTAGTTACGGGATTAACGGATGAAGGAACATCCTCTCACTTGCCAACTGTAGAAACTAACAGATTGCTGAAGAAGAGAAATCTTTACAGAATTTGGCTAAGATTCTCGGGAAGGTACTCAATTGAAGGACTCTTTGCACATGAAGGGTTAAACATGGAAGAAAATATTGTTGCTCATCTTCTCGCTTGGGTAATTCTACCAAGGAGGTTAAGAAGGGACATGATGTCCACTGAAGACATCTACTTGCTTCATGTTATGAAGAACAACATTCCTACAAACTGGTTGTAAGTAGTCAAAGATCATATAAAAAATGCAGCATTAAAACGATCACATTATTTGCCATATGTTGTTTTCATAAGCAAGACACTTGTGCTTCACGATGTAGATGTTAATAGTGAGCAAAAATGCTTTTGGGATTCCACAAATGTGTTTGAACAAAACTCTATTGTGTCTCTTGGATTAGTCAAGATTGTGAAAGGCTGGTGTTTCATAGGTGAAGAGGATTATGTCTACAGCTCAGGGAGTACTCCAGCAGCGAATGAAGAACGCACAAACTTCTTTCCAGAAACAAATTTTGAGAGATTCCCTACTGATCAGATCAGAATTTTGCATGATAAGTTCGATATGTTTGAAAGAAAATATTGTGTAGCTCAATAACAAAGGGAAGAAAGTTCATCTAATGAGGATACAATGGAAACTTCAGACTCATAATAGGGCTATTAGAAAAACTTATATGTTGTCTTAGTTTCATTATGTTTGGTTTGTTTCAATTTGGATCTGTTGGTTGTTCCCTTAAGCTTTGTTTCTTTTGTAAATGGCTTAGCATGCCGTTTCTTTTTTGTTGGTTATTCTGATTGTAATATTTTGGTTCAAAATTAATGAAATCAGATCTTTTGTTTTAACTTGATCAGTGTTGGTATTATGATTAAATCTGATTATATCTGATTGAAGTTGACTGCTTTACTGATTATCATTGCATTCATACATTTACACACACAGTTTATACCTGTAACAATTCTTGCAATTACAATGATTCTAAAATGCTTGAGCTGGAAAAGATCTTGAAAGGTTTTTGCAGGAACATTGTTGTTGGATGAACAACTGGAGTTTCAACTCAATGAAAAGCAATGAAGTCGATTGCAACTGTGGATCAATCGATTACTGTTTAACAGGGGTTATAAATTCTATGATTTGGAATTTGGTTATTCAGTTTATTGATCATATACTGTTGATTGTTTCTTATCCAATATATCTATGTGTTATGATTGATTGAAATATCTGAGAGATTATATTGAGATTGTTGAACTGATATTGTATCTATGTTGCATTGATTTGTTTACACAATTTTTGATATGATACAATATTGTCACATGCCTATACATTCTTTAAAATGCTCTATGAATACTACATTGTGCATTTGGGTTTTGAATATAAAACATGCATAATGGCAGGGAGAGTATTGCATGGTATTTTAGATATTTCACATGACTATACTTAAAGGGGAGAGTTTATTTTTTTCATGTGATTATCTGTGAAAGGGGGAGCATCTGTATCTGTGTTATGAATTACTGATGTATCTTTATATGACTGATTATCTACTAAATCAATACTTGTGTATATCTTTTTTGATAATGCCCAAAGGGGGAGAATATTGAGAATATTGGTATTTGATTGATGATCTGTGATGTTTGATTTGTACAAACATGGTTGTTTATTAATCATGGTTGTGCATCATAAAAAAAAGGGCGAGATTGTTGAGATTGTTGATAGGGAGCACTGATTTAGCCAAACCTTACAATCTCAGAGCTTCTAGTTTTTTATGATGACAACACATAATTAATAACACATGTGTTTATATGTGTTACATGTTCATAGCTTTCATGTTTATGATTATATGAGAACATGTTGGTGTTGTTTCTGTCATAGCATGCAATTCATTGTGTTTTACATGAGATCTTATTTGTGATTGCATAACAGATGTTTTGAAAAAGGAAAACCACATGCACTTTTGTTGAACTTAAATTGTGTGGCAAAACAACAGTTTTAAGTCAACTTCATTATGAAGTAAATCGATTAAAACTCGTGACTTTGCACAAACATTTTCAAAGTGTGTTGTGAGTATTTTTGGAAAGTAAGTTTTTCAAAACTATGCATTTAACTGTTACAAAGTCGACTATGTGCGCAAGGCATACGACTTAGTCTGTTATGTTTTGAAAATTTGTTAATGTTTGTCTTATTCTGTCTAACAACTATATTTTAAATGAGATTGACCAAGCATTTATTGATAATCAACTGCATTAATTGTGTAATCAATTAATTGCTTTGACTGCTGCTATGTGTTATAATTGTCTAAGTATATTCGACTCTATTAGTAGCAAAGTAGACTTAGGAGCGTCAATTTTATGGAAAACTATATATAGACGCCAATTTGAATTCTATAGAGACTTTTGTGATTCTAACGATTTGATTGATTTGTTTCAGAATTATTGATATCTCTTAGAACGTGTGAAAGCTCCAAGAATTCATCAAGAAGACTGTGGTGTTCATCTTTGGTGATTGCTTGACGAGCAAGATTTTGTGTGCTTTGACTGCCTGATCAACCTACACTTGAGGTGTTTGATACGTGATCAATTTTTCTCTCAATCTTGTAAAGATTGTTGTTGCCCTGTTGTGACTACAGGAAGAGGACGTGCGACATTCTGAACTTTGAGGAATTCTCAAAGTATTGAGGACTATAGGAAGGAGGACATCTTGTTGTTGTTCTTTGTTTATATATGCCTATATTTTGATTAGAGGGTTAGAGAGGTGTTTTATATTTTCACGTGGAGGTCGCTATAAAAGCCTTGTTGTAAAAACCTTGATCATTATAGTGCATTTGCTTCCTAGGTTTGGAAGGACACTAGATGTAGGCAGTTTGGCCGAACCAGTATAAAAACATGTGTTTGATTTCTCTATCCCTGCACTTTTATTTTCAAAGTCGACTTTATTTTTTACGTAGTCAACTGTGTTCCGCTGCATTTGAAAAATCTTATTCCTTGCGATTCAAGAAACTTTTGAAAGATCATCTTTTTGTGAAAAATTTTTTTAAAAGACTCTGATTTTATATTTCACCAATTCACCCCCCCCCCTCTTGGTGTGAGAAACTAAGGCATATCATTTTCAACAACATTCTATTTAATACATAACATGTAGTACTCATAACATCAGCCCAAAATTATTTAGGAACATTATATTCATTTAACATAGTTCTAGCAAGTTCCTCTAAGGATCTACTCTTTCTTTCTACAACTCCATTTTGTTGAGGAGTTCTAGGTGCAGAAAAATTATGAGAAATGTCATGTTCTTCACAAAAAGTTTCAAAAGATTCATTTTGAAATTCACCTCCATGGTCACTTCTAATAGCTTTTATTTTCAAATCCTTTTCATTTTGAACTAAATTAGCAAAATTTTTAAATTCTTAGAAAGCTTCACTTTTAAGAATAAGAAAGAAAGTCCAAGTATATCTTGAATACTCATCAACAATAACTAAAGCATAATAATTTCCTCCAAAACTTTTTGTCTAGAAGGACCAAATAAATTCATGTGCAAAAGTTCTAAGGGTTTTAAACTAGAAACAACATTTATCGAATGAAAAGATGATTTCACTTGTTTACCTTTTGACATGCATCACACAATTTATATTTCACAAATTTTAGTTTTGGTAGACCAATTACTAAGTCTTTAGAAACGATTTTATTGAATTGTTGCATATGAATATGAGCAGCTCTTTTATGCCACAACCATGGATTTTCTTCTTTTACGACTAAACATGAAATATTCCTATTTGATGCATTTCTAAATAAATCAAATAAATATTGTTATGCGGAATTCCTTTTAAAGCAATTTCAGAATAATCATTTTTATAAATAGTGCAAGAAATTTGTACAAAGGTTACCTTGAGTCCTTTGTCGCATATTTGACTAATGCTAATTAGACTGTGCCTTAATCCTTCCACATATAGCACGTCTTTGATCATCAAGGTATCTTCACTTCCAATATCTCCTTTTCCAAGGATTTTTCCTTTGTTGTTGTCACCATAGGTGCAAAGCCTTGCTCCTTTTTCCGGAAGTTTGTAAATTTCCTTTTGTCTTCGGTCATGTGTTTAGAACATCCACTGTCAAGACATCACATTAACTTCCTTGGTTTTGATAATTCTTGGCTTCTAGGCATGTCGTTGTCCGCCATGAAACAAATGTTTTCTTTTTCATCAGAATCGCTCAAATCAGAAATTGTTTCATTATCATCGTCCCATGCGATGTAGGCTTTCTTTTTCTTGAAGATTTTCTTTTCTTTCTTTTCTTCACCCTTCTTTTGATTTGGGCAGTCAACTTTTAAGTGCCTATTTTCTCCGCAGTAGTTTGAGGAAGACATTATCTACATTCACTTGACAAAGTATGTCAAAGAGCTGCTTAAGAAGTTCAAATTGGAAGAAGCAAAGAAGATGAAGACTCCAATGCATCCAATAACTAGCCTAGGGCTAGAAGAGAGCTTTGAAAAAGTGGATAACACCATTTATCGTCAGATGATAAGTTCACTTCTATATCTTACAACGTCTAGACCTGATATTATATTGAGTGTTTGTTTGTGTGCTAGATTTTAATCAGATCCCAGATAAACTCCCTTAAATGTTGTTAAATGCATCTTTCATTATCTCATTGGAACATCTAATCTTGGTCTTTTCTTTAAGTGAAGAGAAATGTATAGACTGTAGGGATATTGTGGTGCAGATTATGTTGGAGAAAAAGTTGAAAGAAAAAGTACAAGTGGAGGTTGTCACTTCAGAGGAGGAAACCTCGTCTCTTGGACAAGTAAGAAGTAAGGATGGTGGACACTCGAATCGTCTTGATTTGGTAAACAAGAATGGTGCGGTGAAGTTTGGAAGATGACATACAGTTATAGAGATGGTTGGTATTGGCACGGGTTGCCTTTAATGGACCGGTTGTGCAGAGTTAATGGGTTGATCATGATTCTTTTTAAGGGATTGTATAGCACTAGTGCAAAATCAGCGTATAACGTCACGCATTCAACTTTCAACCATTGAATAACCAACGTTAAAAATGACCGGTTGCATTTTTGTAAATAAATGCAATTATTAAACGTCGTATATAATATTAATTCGACGTAAAATGATATAAAACGTTGAATGCCCCAGCATTAGACGTTAAAATGTTAGTGAATTCAATAAAAATTTGAGTGGGATATTGAAAATTCATTCACTTTATCTTAGCACGCGAGACCCTTTCCTCTTCTCAAAGTTTTCTCGAACAAAATTTGACGACCATTACAGGTGATTTTTTTTTCATTTGATACAAATGCATGTTAATTAACTACTTTATGTATGATTAGGCGCCTTATCCATTAGGCCAAGGTGCTACATTAATAGGTATTTCTCTGTAATATATTGATCTCATAGAAACTTGTTGACAATTAGATCAATTTATGCAAGAAGGAGGTCATAGTTGCCAATTAAAAGGAAAACTAAGTTAAAAATGTATAAAATTTAAGCACGGGATTTGTAGCCAAAGTTGAAGATGGAGTTATTACTTGAAATAATGGAGATTGAGTTGTTACTAAAAAATCCAATATTCTTGAAAAGATTGAGATGAAGGTTGAATTATCAAAATACATGTTATAAAGAGAGGGTAGTTATACTAAAAGAAATTGTTTAATGGACATGTATTTATACATAACAAATAAGTGAGTTATTGACAACGGTAATGTAAATTCAATTTGTTAACATGTTAATTATATATAATTGTCGAAACACATGTTTATAAATAAGGGATTCGTGTATTATTTTAAGCGTGAAAAAATTTGTAATAAAAAATGGGAAATTTCTAATAAATTTTTATTCATATATTTCTCTTATATCAATTACTTGAACTTATAAATTTTTTCATATATTCTTTTATAATTATTTTTGGGTTATTTTTAGAAGTGGGGTTAGCTCTAGAAATGAGAAGAAGCCTAAATAGATGTAAAATACTATGTTGAAAATTTTCACAAATTGTCATATTATACGCTAATAGGGGTCGTCTAATGATTTTACAAAATGGTTAATAATGATTTTTTTTTTCAACAGCCAAAGAGATGCAATGTGTGAACCATAGAAAAAAGATAATGAACACTTTAACTTTTATACTAGCTCATTCTTAATATAGGGTATGTCCAATTCTTCAATTTAAGTTGATTAAGGTTCCACTAAACAAATAAATGTTTATAAGTATTTTATTTTCTTCTTCTTTTTTGTTAATTCTACCTTAAGTGAGTAAACAACATTTAGTAATGTGTACACAATGCCTTTTTAGTCTAAGTACACAAAATCTCTTTAGGCGTACAATAATATAGGAATTTGGCAATAGTTATTAAATGTTGGCTTTCCTAATTTTACAGTTAAACTACTACAGTTTAACTAACATTCTCAATAGTTATTAAATGTTGTCTTTGTGAAAAAAATTTAAAACACTATTTAAACCCCCATTTCTTGTGTTTTCATCTATTTCAGTTGGTATTAAAGTTAATCTCAAGGGTTAGTTCTTTGCCAGATTTGAGGAAACGATGCTAGATTTGAGGAAACGATCCTGATAAGTGATGGAAAACGAAGGATACGCAATAAATCGTCATCCCTTGTTCAAGGAGGAAAAGATTGACTATTGGAATCAACTCATGATTGCTTTCCTTGAGTCATTGATGAGTGCATAATTATGCCTTCATTTAGCCTTTAATGTTGGATTCTTAATTGATTTTTGTACTTTAATAGAATATTTTAATTAAGAATTGTTATAATTGAGTTTGTTTAGCCTGAGATACAAAAATATGTTAAAAATAGCTTTTTAGTTGAATAAATGTTCTTTGAATATTTTGAGGTGTGTTAGTGCAGTTACAACTAAGTAGAGCTCATTGAGGGGTTGAAATAAATTGGTTAAAGCTTCATGACACCTTAAAGATAAATCTAAGAATAACAAATAATCAAAACCACAAGAAGTCAATACAAGTATATCATGAAAAAGTGAAGAAATTTGTCTAAGTCAATAAGAGGTAACAAACAACAAAAATTGGATCTTGAGATTTTCTCTATTGTTTTCTACAAAAAGGGCTTTAATAATTGATAAATGTTTATGATAAAAGATAACTTGGGGAAAATATATCATAAGAAATTTTATTTGATATTCTTAAATAATTATCTTATTTAAATATTAAAAGATAAGATTTGTCAAATCTTTTTAAATCTAGCAAAGATTTTTTCAAATATTTTTAGATCTCCATAATAATCAAATATATTTTGAAGATATTGGATTATTTAGAAGATAATTGGAAGAGATTACATTATGAGAAAGAATATTATAAAAACAAAAAATCCCAAAACAAAACCAAGTCTAATTCCTATATAAAGAGACTAAGAGAAACACATTAGGGAAGCTAAGGAACCCTTTGGTGTAAGACCCTTGGAAACTCAAAATTTAACAAGTTGTAAGAAAAGTTAAAGTTTTAGTGTAAATTGTAATGTTGTCAACTTTGACATGGTTTACTATTTTACGTATGACTTTTTATACATTTAAGATTTTTGGTTGGTTCTTTTTCCATTGGAAAGTAAACTCAAAAAGCTTCATTTTGAGTACTTATACGCATGTTTTTTTTACCTCGGGAAGAGTCTAAAAAAAATAGGGGAAAATCGTGAAAGTTTTGGACCGTTGTACTTATGATAATTGATTATTACTAATGATAATCAATTAGTGATAATCGATTATTAGCTGTAATAATCGATTATTGCCAAAAGAATATCACGTTTTTGGACCTTTGGACTCAAAGTAATCGACTTCCACCTTACATAATCGATTCTTTACGTCAAATATGGAAACATAACAGCTTAGAACACGTTTTGTGAGCGTAGAAAGGTGGGCAATCTTCCCACAGACCATACTTCCAGATTTTGGGGTAGAAAGGTGATGGGGAAAGGGCTAAAACAAATATAACAACTTGGTAAAGAGTAATAACGCAGCGAAAATTAAATCCCCCTTCTGCGAGAATCTGCGAGGAGCACCAAACAAATAGAACAAAAAAATAGAATCCAAAGCACAAAGAGACACCAACAATTTTTAATGTGGAAAACCCCTTAATGCAAGGATAAAAACCACGATTCGTCTAGACCAAAGAAAAATCCACTATGATCAATAATAAGGTACAAAGGATTCTCCAATAATAATACCAAAAGGTATTTTCAATAAGCCAATTTAACTAAGCACAAATGCTTACAAATGAGAATAAAGAAGATGAAAATTCTCCAAAATAGGGCTGCTGGTGCGGGACCGATTTCTCCCAAACTAGACCTCCGATTGACGATCCGAACGGTCAGAATGAAGAACCATATGTCTGGAACCCAGTGTCCAAAACTCAGCTCGATCCAACGGTGAACGACTTCACAGCAATGAAAACACAAGTGCAGGTTTAGGGTTATGAGAGAATGACTTTCTCTCTTTCTTTTTCTCTCACTTGGTTTTTGCCTCTCTTCAAATGACTCTCATGTGCTTTACTAATCTGACCCATCTCAATTTAACCTAATGAGACATAATGAACCACAGTATTTGGGTATATTCTCCACATAGGAAGGGAGCCCAATAATCCAACAAAAGGAGTGTGGGCAGAGTTTTCCTTGTCTTAAAATATAGGAAGAAGGACCATGGTTGTCCCTTGGGTTGTCTACTAAAGTGTAGCAATATACATTAGATGAGTCTGTCCATACACGTTAGATAAGTGTAGCAATATACATTAGATGAGTGTCTCATTCTGATTAGATGAATCTAACATTAAATATTAGATAAATTTATCAATGTATTGACTATATGAGTCTAACAATACATATTAGACAAATATGTCTATACAATGATTTATATTTATAACGAATATACTTAACCAATTTTTGTATAATTTATTCTTTATATTTTTAGATAATTTACTCTATAATTTTTCACATATTATATTCTTTTGTATTTTAATATAATTTATTCGTTATATTTTTACACATATATTAATTTTTTAAACTTGTGAATAATTTTATTCAAAATTTAATTATAAACTGAAAAAAATATTATTATTATTTTATAAATCTCTAAATATCTTTTAATATAATATATATTTACTAAGATAAAAAAAATACAAAGTAAACACAAATTTAAAATTAGTTTTGAAAAAAAAAAGGAATTTCTGCGTTCACTGGTATCTCATTTCACTTCTCATTGAGGCTGTTTCCTCCAATCATTTCACTTCTCATTGATACAAAATGGGTCGCCAATTCCAAGATTCATTCTCTTCCACTTTGTTCCCTTTGTTTCTGTTTTCCTCCGTAACTGAATTGGACGTTAGCTTCAACTTAGTTTATAATAAATATTAATGAACTAGGAAAATCAAATTATAATCAATTTAATATTTTAGTATTTCAAATTCTTCAATGTTTTAATCCATCTAAATGCAATCTTATAATTTTAAAATATAATTTAATATTTACATGAAAAATGGAATTAGATTTTAATATAAACCTATTTATAATTAAAGAAAAAACATGTTTAGTGGTTTCTAATGCCCTAAGAAAGCAAATATATTCATCTTCACTTTCACTCTTTCTGCTGCCACTGAAGTAAATATCCAAGAGTAAAAAAACCCACTCACCCACCCTCTCCTACTCTCTTCCTTCAATTACTTCCTCTACTACTCTATCTCATTCTTCAATAATCACGCGCTAATCATCTTCGGGATTTATCCTTTATTTGCTACCTAATCAGGATTGGGACTCCGGATTCTTTTTCGTGTGGCATCCGATTTGATTTCCCATCAACAACGTTCAATTATTCTACAATTACTGTCAATAATTATTGGTATCTTTCTTATTTGCATTTTTTTTTGTCACCCTTCATTCTTTTTTTAATGAAATAAAAATATGTGTACCATAGACGGCACTGTTGTGGGATTGTGTTTGGGTTCCGGTTTTTATCTTACCAAAGCTCAAATTCTGTTCCGAATTTTTTTTCTATTAGAAGAAATTTCCCTCTGTAATAAACAATTTGGAAGGGTTATTCATGCTACCTGTTCCAGTATGTGTTTTTCTCTAATAGATTTCTGTGCTTTGAATATTGTTTTTGCAGACCTAGGTTCAGGAATTAAATTTCTCTTTGGGCGGTTGAGGGCTTTCCTTTTATAGGGGTAAGTGTTAGAAATTGCATAAAGTTTGCTTATTCTCATTTGGCTGTTGGTGTTAAAATGTCAATGGAATTGGAAGGGAGTCTTGGTTCAATACATGCTGTATTGGGGGTAATAGTTGAGTTTATGATTATTGATTGTGGGGTTTGTTTGATTTCATTTTCAATCGTTCAGTGGGGATACACTTTTATGATACTGTGATGGTGAACTAAGCTTTGTTTTGTAATTGTGATTCCTGGATGCGTATAAAACGGGGCGATGGATTGAAATCATTGTGTATGTTGTATTTTTTATTTTCGAAAATGTTTCAGAACCTTTAATTTGGTAGGGATTTTTATTCCAAGAATCATGTTTGTTCTTAGTTTGATATCCTTCACCCTTGTTTTGCACTGTGCAATCTCTGAATAGGGATACCTTGCATTGGACTCTCTTTGACAACTAGGCAGTTATGCTTCTTGCTCTAGCAGTTTAATCATTGTTTAGAAACCAGCATTGATACTTAATAGTTCCTAGAATTGACAATCTTTAGTCCTATCCTGTTTCTGATTGAAGGGAAATAACCTGTTTTTATCCAAGTCCTGTGGGTCTTGTTCTCTTAACCACGGTTGCGTTCCGTGCCCCTATTTTTGGGTCATATGGCTAGATCATTCAAGCCTATATAGCATTACCTTATCACTGTGTTGCAACAAGATGTTTCAGGGATTTTTTATGTTGAATGATCTCTTCACTCCATTATGCGTGCAGGAACATCTGAATTCCTAGTGCATTGATGGCTACCCCTAGTAAATCAACACAAATAACATCTTCTGACACTTTTGAACAGAAGGGTAAGACTATGACTGAGTCAAATGCAGCCATTCTTCAATGTCCTTTAAACCAGCAACTCCATAGCTCCTTAGATGGCCCAGTAGCAATCCTTTGGGATATTGAGAATTGTCCTGTTCCAAGTGATGTACGGCCTGAAGATGTAGCAGGTAACATAAGAATGGCTTTACGGGTGCACCCAGTAATTAAAGGAGCTGTTATGCTGTTTTCTGCTTATGGGGATTTCAATTCTTTCCCTAGGCGACTTAGAGAGGGCTGTCAGAGAACTGGTGTTAAACTTATTGATGTTCCAAATGGGAGAAAAGATGCTGCTGATAAAGCTATCTTGGTCGATATGTTCTTATTTGCTCTTGACAACCCTCCACCATCCTCTCTCATGCTTATATCTGGAGATGTTGATTTTGCACCAGCACTTCACATCCTTGGTCAGCGAGGATATACTGTTATTCTTGTCATCCCTGCTGGGGTGGGTGTTTCGTCTGCCCTATGCAATGCTGGTAAATTTGTCTGGGACTGGCCTAGTGTGGCACGCGGGGAAGGCTTTGTGCCTCCCTCAAAGGCTTTAGTGCCACCCCGTGGAGGTCCAATTGAGCTTGCTGGATATTTGATGGGGTGCCATATCAATGACAATTCTGAAGTATTAAATGAAGAAGAAGCAATAGTTTATAGAGGTATGTCACAGAACTATTACAACTCAAGGGAATTTTCATTAGTGTCACAATCACTGTCTGAATACAACTGTGGCACATCGAACATGACATGCTTGCCGACAACTATGAGATCACACAGCCTTCCATCTGTATTCAATGATGTTCAAGGAGGGTCTATGATGCCTTCTGGTGATCATAATGAATGCCAGTTATGGGTACAACCTGGGGATTTAAATGGCCTCAAAGGGCAGCTGGTAAGATTGATTGAACATTTTGGAGGATGCATGCCTCTCGCCTGAGTTCCGGCAGAGTACCAGAAAATTTATGGGAGACCTCTTTATGTTGCTGAATATGGGGCAATAAAGTTGGTCAATCTTTTCAAGAAGATGGGCGATGCCTTGGCTGTGGAAGGGAAAGGGAATCGGAAATTTGTGTATCTCAGAAACTGGAAGGCAGGCCCAAGTGCTCCCCCTCTCTCTTTGGCAAAGAAAGATAAGAAGGGAAAGGGAACCCAGGAAGAGAATGTGAATGTTGTGACTGGTGGGTGCTCTTCAGATGAGTTTTCAGATGAGGAAAGAGTAGTCATAGAAGAACATGACGAAAGAAATTGCACAGGCAAGGGCAATCAGGAGAGTGCAGCCAAATGTGAAGTCGATGACTGTGTTATTGAGCACTTCAAGTATGAGCTGCAAGAGATTCTAGTAAGCTATTCTTGTCGAATATTCCTTGGTTGTTTTGAGGCTATATACCAGCAGCGATACAAGAAACAGCTGGAATATCAGAGATTTGGTGTGGACAAGTTGGAGGATTTGTTTGAGAAAGTGAGTGATGTGGTGGTATTGCATGAGGAACCAGTAAGCAGGAAGAAGTTCCTGGCTGCTGTGGGTGGTTAGAAAACTTGGCAACGAATTGCTATTCGCATTAACCGTTCTGATGTTTTAATCTTATGCTGAGAAATTAGTTTTCTCTTTAGCAACCTCAGCCTTTTCAGGTTATTTATTCCTTAGAAGACTTGTAAAAATTATATGCTGGACATATGTGTTTTTTTTATAGTCACTGTCCTGCATGTATCCGAAACTTCACCCTCGAATTTGTGTTTATTTTCAGTCTCTGAAACCGATTAGCTACTTGTAGGAATCGGGAGACGTGTACAAGTAATAGCTTTTGTACTTGTATCTTGTATCGTTTTTCAATATACAATTCTTCCATGTTGATTTATTTTGATACTGATTACTGGTTGAACATCATACCTTTTTATGCTTCCTGTACCTTGAAGTTTCACTGGGAATCATTACTGAATATCGTAATAAAACTTGTGTACTCGTTCTTTTAATATCAATGTTTACGGATATGCTTCTACTAATGTCAGAAAAGGTTGCATTACAAAAATTGTGGCATGGGTGACCTGACTGGCAGCATAGGGAGAATCGTAGTCAATTAAGATACAGAGTTATTTACTTTCAGCGTGTTTGGAACTGCTTTGAGAGGCCCATTCGACGAAACGAGTTCCGTTATAGCCATCGCAGCTAGTTCTTGTTTCTACATTTGTTTAATGTTGGACGTCAAAAATTACGTTCTCATTGTTTCCAAACACTTATCTATGCTAAGTTCGCAGCTTTTCAATCAATATATCCCTTGCAAAGAGGAAATTTGCATGGATGACCATGATGAAATCGAAATCTGTTACTCTAAATGCCTCGGGTACAGGCACGTAGGCACTTAGGTTTGAAGCGTTCTCTTATAAAAAGAAAATGAAGTACTATATTTCTCATTTCTCCCATGATTTTCATATAGACTTTCTCCTACTTCCTAAAAATCCACAAATTTGAAGTCAGAGTAAATGAGAAATTTAAAACTCAAGTCAACTTAAAGAATCAAACGATGTTTCACAGAGAGAACATATTTGGCGGAGACTGTGGAGAGCCAGTCTCAAGTAAAAAACTTCTACTGCAATATGACCGGGATGTACTCGAAGATGAAGCAAGATATCTTCCCTCTCCGCTGTGAAACAATGCTTCATTTCTGAGCATTTTCCCCTTGCTTCTTCTGCCTCTGTGCTGACTTCCCTGACATTCTTCATCTTCAACAGCTTGTAGAAACTCACTGTGCATTGGTTCTGATGTCTCATACAGAAGCCTAAGTACCTGTTTTATTGAAGGCCTTGCCCTTCCTTCTCTATGGGTGCACCATGCTACTATAGAGATTACTGTTTGGAGCTGATCCAAGTCAAAAGACTCCCTTACATTGGGATCTACTAGTTCTAATAATCTCGTATCTGATTCCATGTATGGTTGGGCCCATTCTACTAGATTCTTATTATCTTGAATGGCTCGCCTTCCTGTTACAATTTCAAGTAGTAATACCCCAAAACTGTATATGTCACTTTTCTCGGTGAGCTCTTGAGTAACAACATATTCAGGATCCATATAACCTGGAATTGAATTTAACATCCAAAATTAAGTATTGTCAATGATGAAGGTTTATAGCTGTAGTTCCCTGGATATAGAACCCTCCTTTAAATCACGTAAAAATCTAAAATCAGCTAAGTGAAATATAGTGAAGAAAAGAATTGGTTACCCGGAGTTCCCCGAATTTCAGTGTTTACAGGTTCAAAGCATACCGATCCATCTTTTGAAGCTTGTGCAAGACCAAAATCAGCTATCTGTGAAAATGATATAATACAAGTATAAAGGACTTAGTTAACAATTAACAGCATCTTACCCTATCCATATATAACATCATAAATTCTTTGCAATGTTTCAAACTCGGGCCTCAAAAAAGACAGTGAATATTAACAGGTGAAATGCTGGCATACAGTGCGAAAATCATCCAACCTTGGCAACAAAGTTCTCATCCAGTAAAGTGTTGCTGGATTTAATATCTCTGTGACACAGAGGAGGATCGCAATAGAAATGGAGGTACTCCTGCACGTGAAAGAATGTGAGGTTTAAAAAGTAAAATCCATGGATAAAGAGAATAAAGGATGAAAAACATTCAACCACTCGATTTTGATAAGCTTGAAATAAAACCAATGGCAGTTATTACCAGGGCATTGGCCACATCAATGGCAATTTGGATTCTTGTTCGCCAACTTAAAGGTGTTTTACCAGGGGCTGTACAAATGAATAAAAGTATCTTACGTGAGATTAAGGGGTTAACAGGGAAAAGAAGCAATGATAATTATCTGTTTCCTCGCTATTTAAATGCTATAGTTTTGTTGCACATGTTGAATTGTCATGTTTAATATGGCTGAAGGTACTGAGTTAGAAAAAAGATGCAAGAAAGAAAGCACATAAGATCCACATAATAGATACAAGCACAAGGGATGAAGATAGAAGTGCCATTTGTAATTTGACCAAATATTATCGAAAATAGAATATTATTCAAAACAGTGAGCGTGAATGTATTTATTTGTTTTCTTTAAGGAACAACAATCTATGGAAATCGAGAGGCATACAATGAAGATGATCTTTCAAGCTTCCATTTCCCATGTACTCATACAATAGAAACCTGCCATAGACATTCAGAAGAGTTTGATTCATTGGTATATATGTCGAAGAATATAAAAAACACAGAAACAGATACCTCTCACGTTTTTGAATGCAAAAGCCTCTCAAGGCAACAAGATGCCGATGGTGCAGCCGGGCAAGAAGCTCAATTTCTCTGCAAAACTCATCCTCTCCCTGCTCAGAGATTCTGTTCATCCGTTTTACTGCTGCGACCAGGCCATCAGAAAAATCAGCTTTATACACAGTTCCAAATCCCCCTTGACCAATGATAGTACTAAAATCCTCTGTAGCCCTTTTTATCTCCTTGTAGCTGAATTTGCGGAACATAGATGAAGAACCTGCTCAACACACACCAACCAGGAAGCAAAATAAGAAAAAATGGTGTGCTAGTTTCAATAATATATCACTAACAAGAATGATCAACCAAAACCTTACCTTCCTGAAATTTCCATGTTGTACAAGGAGGTAAGGTTTTCGAACAGGGTTTACCAAAATTATCAGGCTTGTCTAGCTCTCTGCTTTTCTGGCGAATTAGAACTATCAAGACTATGAGTGTGATAACAGCAACAGCTGTAACTGCAATAGCAATACCTGGAACTAACGTCAAACGATATGAATGATGCTTTCCCTTTAAAGGTGCACTTAACAATGGTTGACTTGGGCCATCAGAAACAGGTGGGCTTGGAGAGGCCTTAGGAGCAGGCAAGGATGGGGTTGACTCTAAAACTGGCATCACAGTTGCAAAAGAACATGATCAGCTATAAAATTATAGTTTATTGGTTATACACAGACTTCATTGCATTCCTGGAATGAATATTTGTTAGTGTAAAAAGAAAATAATACACAGGCTTCATTTGGCACACATTAATTGTTATAACTACTAACTAGTACCCTTTACACAGATTTTTCAATGCATAGTTTAGTTATACTGTTTTCTATTCTTGTCATGTCATACCAATGGAAAGTATTTGTGCAACAATTGCTTGTTTAGTTAGAAGCAATTACAAAGAGGAACTACAACATTCTGAAGTAGAGATCTCATCCATTTTATTGGCTTTACATCATAATAAATCTCAAGCCATAATCATTTAATGTATGCAGTAGCATTAACACATGAAGGAACTCATTCACACAGTGACCTGAAGAGGGAGCAGATCAAACTGATTATCATTAACTTTTTTACTTTATAAAATTCTTACCAGGAAGCTTGAGAAGTCCTTGAACCCCAAAGAAACAAATTGCAATGTCAATAGTAGATATCTCATCAACTTGGCTTGCTAATGCAGCAAAAGTGGCATCACGACATGTACTTAGTGTTATATTATCTTCAATTCCGATATGATGGAGATAACCAATTCCAGCATTTAAACACTTCTTACATTTACTTTCCTCTCCAAGTGGCGCTTTGCAATTTTTTGTGACCTCCGTAAATCTGGGGGATTGCAGCATTTGGACAACACTAGTTCTCCCCTTGCATTCATAATTAACAGGAATTTTTGTTCCGAAACCACAGAAAGCTGTTGCATTTTGTGCAACTCCATTAAGTTGCAAGGTTTGAAATATGGTTTGGAGGCAGATGTCAGTCGCATTTTGAGAGACCCCTAGGTTGCCTGTTGCATTAGCAAAACGAGAAACAGCAATTGCAACATTAGTATTGATGTATCGGCAGCATTTTCCTCTGTCACCATGGGTAGAGCATAGAGAGGATGTAAGTGTGAAGTTTGAACCAGTAAAATTCAAAGGGCAATCTGCAAAAGGAGGAGCAATATTAGACTATTAAACCACATTTAATCCTTCACCTGAATTGCCAACAATTTACTATGGTACAGTTAAAAGATTGACCAGTCAAACTGAGATTATTAATATAAGGATAGCAGTTTTCTAACCATTGCGCTAAAGGAAATGGATGGTTCAAGAATCAAAAGGGAAAAATTTACTACAAAATATTACTTCCAAATATTACCATTGCATCTCTACCATGATTTCCAATAAAATCTTTCCATTTGTTAATCATTTCCCTCAAGGCAATGGTTAGAGAAACTGTAAAAACATATTCAGTTTCTGTGGAAGTTTTCAGAATGCATGAGATAAAACTACACAAAACAGGTCCAATCTTAGTTTCATTTCATGACATTCTTGCAGTATTAGTTTTGAATACATAGTTCTTCGATTATTACTGTTTGGTCTTTACAGTCACAATATGTGCACCATGAAAGTTTTTGGCACCTTGACCATGTCATGATTCCCCTTGAATAAATCTTGAACATGCCAAAATATTGTGGAAGAACGTCTATCTCAATAAAATGGTTTTACTGCTTAGGTTTGCAGTGAAAGCTGTGGGCCTGATGTTCATAGGCGATAGGCATACATTATATTTGAGTAATGACATACTTTGACATATAATGGAATGAAAATGAACTTATTACGATTTTATGGATTTTTTTTTTTTTTACTCGTGAGCATTCTTATAGTATGGTTATAGCGAGTTCTTCAATTCACTTATTTTCCTTTAGCTGTGGAAAAAAATAAGATTGTACGTGATTTATATCCCTAACATGCAAGGAAATGACTTTTTGACTCAAAGAACAAGCCAAATAAATACTGATCTGAAACTATAATTTAAATGAACAGATTATAGTCCCTTCCTAGAGATTATGCTAAAATTATACCATTCTCTATTCTTATTTTAAAATTACACTTTCCTCCCCTCATATTAATATGTGCTACAATTTAGTCCATCTTTACTTAAAGAAACCTCTTAAGGTCAAATGTTTCTCTTTTACTGACTGTCAACATTGTTTGAAACTGATTTTGAATCTTTTACCGTGAACTTTGAGAGTATAGAAGATTAAATTAACACTTTTAAGGAAATTTCAAGATAATAATATGAATTCACAAACCATCATTTCATTTACTGAAGTCCAAAAATTCATAATAATCTCAAAATTAGTTATCAGTGATCGTAAAAATTGGAATAAAAAGAAAAACACACTTAGGAGGCCAATTCACAGTTAATCATCATCACACACACTAATTATACTGAAACGGGGTAAAGTGCAACACTCTGAATAGAGATGAGTGTAACTTTTTAACTGAGAAGTTGCGGGATAAGGGTGTATTTTACATTAATTGAAGTAAAATAATAGGGGCAGCAATGATGAAAATCTTGACAATTGGGTAAGGCCTTGTAACTATTCTGTGTCACCGATAACATGTTTTCAATTTCATCAGAGTTCGAAACAGTTACATTTTCTAGAGTTTATATACCAGTAAAAAGTACAACACGATATCGGATTTGCAGGATAGCCTTATCTATTTCTAATATAGGTTAAATGTGGGCAAATGCTTCTGCTTTCTGTCTTTTAGAAGGTAAAAACTCAGGGTTCTCTATGGGCAAACCTAGAGCAACTGTGAATGTGTGATAAAAGCTTTTACTATTAATTTCTGCAACCATTCAGGTGGTAAAAGCTTTTGTTGTACCACAATTCCATCAAGATATTTGGTCCTAAATATGACTTTGGTGTAGAAAAAGGGAAGGGAAAAAGGTGAGAGAAATGTTAGTAACAAATTGACAATGTGCATAACTGTCCAGATTCATTAACACCTGTCAATCCTTTCTCATCACATTCAAGTTTCCCAATAACGGGGAAAACAATCATAACTACGACCAACGTATAAATGCGCCAAGAACATCACCCACAAGTTCCAAGTGTTAGCATTATTAAATACCCGTTATCATTAATTCCTACCTTGACACCATTCCTTACCCGTGATGGGTAAAAGACACATTCCAGAAATCAATGCAGCAGTTTGTGTACCCAGTATCGTAATAAGGCAAAAGGGTGGAAGATATTGAAGCAAAGCTAAAAAAGGAAAGAACTTTTGAAGGAACTAACCAGCCATTATGACAGGAAGCTGCATTCCAAGAAAAGCCAACATTCCCAACAAAGGGAGAAGCCCGTAGAGCATGGTGGAGTAGTTGGTAGAGAAGAAAGATGAGGACTTGAAAGAGTGTGTTTATGTGTATTGTATGTCTTAACCACCCATTTTGGGAACACCATTCACCGTTCTGGCTGCTAGAATAGGTTTTATTAGACTTTTCAGAAAGACCGGTGGGTGTGTGGGCGTGTGAATGTGTGCGAAAGAGAGAGATGGAGAGGGAGTGTGTGTGTGTGTGTGAGTGAGAGAGAGAGAGAGAGAGAGAGAGAGAGAGGGTTTTGTACTTTTGTTTGTTTGGCTCTGAATAAATGCGCACTGATGAGGAAGAACAACAATTTTAATTGATGCTTTCGTGGGGTATACCTTTATTTGTTTCATATTCCACAGTACACCAGAGGCTCCTCTTCATTTTTCTCATTCTTCATCAAACTTCTCAAAGACACTGCACACACCAAAAAGAAATCCATTGTTAATAAATATCAGTTTTTTATATTAAATTTGAAATCTTTAAGGTGTTTAAGTCGAAACAGTGATTTGATCAGTGATGAAGAGTTAAGACCGAAAAAGACTTGTGTGATGGTGGTGTTGCATTTATGAGATTGGAACTTGCTTCTTTACCTGCCTCCAATGCCAAAGCTTCATTCAAACACCTTTACAAAACGTTTGTTACTACAACCAAATTCATACCCTCTTGAGAAAAAGAAAAGGAAATGATAAATTTAATTTAATAGAAATACTTTAAAAGATTTAATAACCCTTTTGTAAATATTTTTGTTTATAAAAAATTGTTGGGAGCGTCGGCAGTGAGATTCTTTTCTTATGGAACGTAAAAGTTTAAAAATTGATGAGTGTTTGTTATTGATATTTGGTTTTGTTTAGATAAACGGAAGGCCTCATAAGTCTTTATCAGCATATGAATGATGGAAGAAAATTGTCATGGATTTAGTTGCATGAGCATGTGAGCATGTGTGGGACCTATCACTTCATGTGCCTATATTATGTGCTTCTTCTCTTGCCTTTGCTGCCACACATTGTCCTACAATGCCATCCTCCAATGCTTCCATATGCTCTTCAAATCAATCATATATATGTTGGACATTTTTTTATATCAAATCGCTAACATTACCATACCAATATAAAAAACCAACACACCACATTTCTTTAAAATCAAAATATTTACCATACATCTTTTTCTTGGAATTTTACTACTAGTGAGTTATGTCATTCTAATCATAATTTTTGATATCATGTTGTTTCATAATATATTTTATTATAATAAATTTTAGTTTATAATTCTAATATCCTATCAAATATGATATTAAAAATATAAATTTTAAATTTAATTTAATCTTCATAAAAATAAGATTTATATTTAGTTATATAAATTTATTTAGGTTAAATATGTTTTTAGTCCCTATATTTTGGGGCGATTTTGGTTTTAGTCCATCTTTCAAACTAAGGTACAATTTAGTCCTTCAACTTTAGAAAACTTTGGTTTTAGTCCTTTTTACCAAATTTTTTTAACTTTATTTGCTATTTCAAACGCGTTTCTCAGTTAACATTGAAGCAAAAATGTGTCAAACAGTGTAAACAATCCAAATGCTATAATGAAACGTGCTTGAAACAACAAATAAAATTAAAAAATTTTGGTGAAAATGACTAAAACCAGAGTTTTCTAAAATTGAAAGACTAAATTGTATCTTAGTTTGAAAGAGGGACTAAAACCAAAATCGCCCCAAAGTATAGGACTAAAAACATATTTAACCCAATTTATTTTATCTTTCCAACATAATGAAATTAAATTATTAATAAATTCATGTAAAAGATTACTGAATATAAAATTGTAAAAAAATACGTTTGTAAGTTTTGTTTTTGTTAAAATTTTTAATATAAGTATAATTCTTACATTAAGATGAAAATGAAAATGAAAAAGTAATTAAATGTTATTTTAAAAGATTTATAAAATTATTATCTTAAAATTTTGAATTAAAAATGATATTAATATTTTATGTAAATTAAATTTATGACTTATTGGTAATGTGTTATCCTTATAAAAAAATACATTAATTTCTTATAAATAGATATTAATTTTATTTATTTACTTTTAGTTAATGGAATACTAATAAATCCTCATACTAAAATTTTGAACATTATTTTTCTTCTTCTTTCTTTCATACCCAATTTTATATAACATAAAACTTGTACGGAAATCCAACTTACATTACAACTTTTATAGCATAGTTGTTTATGTTTGCCCACGGGTTTCCATATGAAAAGTCTCCAACTTATTTCATAAAACACAAGAAATTATGAAAGTGTTACACTATTCATAGTCTTATTTTTCTATTCTGTTTACTAAAGTAATATGCAATTTTGTCCAACTAGTTAATTAAATTTTAGTGTTTTTAATTTGGGTTATTTTCATTTCTGTTAGGGTTTATTTCTTCTTAATGTTCCCCTTTACTACTCAGTTATCATCCTTTACAAATTTTATCATTAAATTTCTTTTTAGTTTTGAAACTTTTATAAATGTCATTTTTCTTTTTTACTTCCTACGGTCATACTTTAACGTATAGCTGTCAAAATGAGTTATAACCTCAGGGTTTGAAAAAAAATATATTTTTTTATGTAGATCAATTTTTAACCCAACTTATTTAAATTCAACTCATTCAGGTTGAACCGTGATGAGTCGGGTTGGCTCACCAACCCACCTAATTTTATTTTATCTCTTTATTATCTTATGAAATCCTAACAATTATTATATGGCTCATTGGATTGTATTGTATTTTTTTTATTATTATTTTGAATTGTCTTAAGTTCAACATCATTCTAGAAGTGAAATTTATTTAGATTTGAATTACAAAAAGTTTGTAATTTTTTTTATTTAAAAAAATTATAATTAAGTGAGTCAACCCGTTTAACCCACAAAATCGTAATGGGTCGAGTCAGGTTCAAATTTTTCTGCCTCGATAATAAATAAGTCGGGTTGGGTTGACTCACTAAGTATTCAACCCGTGGTAAGTCATGTCAGATCGGGCTGGATGGCCATTTTGATAACACTGGTTTAACACTTCATCACAAGTTTAAAAAAAAATGATAAGGTGTGTAAATTTTCTTAAAAAATAATAATAAAATATATGAGTGATAAATTGTGTGAAATGATAATAATTTATTGATAAAATACGAAATTAAGTTTTTTTTTTATTTTTTATGTTTTATGGATCCTTAGATATTTAGATTACTTTCATAAAAAAATAAGCGCAATTAAACACAATCTTACATCTATAAGTTACTTTTTTGTAAGATTTCTAAAAAAAATTGTTTCGATCACGTTTTAGTTTACATTAATGTATTTTTATAATATTTTTTGTAGTATTTTAAGATTACATTTCTACCTACACACAAAAATACATTTGTATACTTAACCAGATATAAGCATATCGATTATTTGAACATTAATTTATTATTTTAAGATTTTAGTGATGCATTGTTAAATTATATACTTATTTTTATAGCTGTCCAACTTAATTTCAATAAGTTTGTCTTTGGTGAAAACTATGGTAAAAACAAAGAAATAATTTACTTATTTTTTAAAAATGTTAAATAAAATAAGGATGTTAAAATACTATATATTTCTTATCAAATGATGAATAGTAAACTGTTAGTTGAATTAAAAAGGAAATTGTAGTTGGTAATTTCCTTTTCTATTTGAGAGCATCTTTTGGAGACATGTTTTGGGAATAGATATTTCCTTTAAAAAATTAGAAAAAGAAAAGGACAAACTTCATTATTCATTTGCCAATTAACGAACTTCAGCAAAGCAAATCAAAGTGTGAATATTAAAGTATGAATTAAGAAATGTTAATATAGATTAGTGTGCAAATGAAATTGTTTGGGGGAAAGAAAAAGGCCAACAAGACCGGATCAATAAAATACACTACTGCTATTTGACAGCATGTGTGCCAGCTATTCTTATCTGTTTTTGGCGTTCGGAATTAAATTATTTTTTATTTTCAATAATTGGACTCAAAGTGTTTTAAAACTACATTAAAAATAAATTCAATTCTACTTTTATAGAACGGTTTTTCTTTTTTAAATTTATATTTTAGAAAAAAAAAACTAAATTAGGTTATCTTCGTTAGTGTTTTTTTTTCTCATTACTATTCTTATTATCACAGTGATTATAAACTTTCTTTCACTGTTGTTGATCTCGAAGAAAAGAAATTTTGTGTTTTTATACACCTTGAGTGTAAAGACAGGGATCAATATAGAATTTAACTTCAAAAACGAGGATGAATTTGTTAGCCTTGGCCCTCCTAGGTGTTTGAGGAAATAATGCAGAGAGATGTAAAGAGTGTAAGACAAGAGAGGGAGAGAAAACGGGAGTTTAATTTTCTCATTAGCTGAAGAGAGTATTTGTATAGAGTATGCAGCAGTAAAGTAAAGAAACATACTGTCATAAGAGTTAATACAGTTAGAAGTTTAGCTTTTTATTCTTAACACATCCCTTTAAAACTAAATTTTTTAAGGATTTAACACTAAGTGAATTCCTCAATTTTTCAAACCTATTATGTCTTAAAAGCCTTGTTAAAAATGTCTACAACTTGTTTTTCTGTGAAATAGTATAACAATTTCAATTTCTCTTTGTTAACTTGTTCTCTTAGATAGTGAAATTTGGTTTTTATGTGCTTGCTTCTATTGTATGAGACTGGATTTTTGAACAAGCTAATAGCAAATTTGTTGTCCCCTAAAGTTGTATTGGTTTTCTACAATCAATCTTCAATTCATCAAGAATTGCTTCCAACCAGGCGCATTGGCAAGCAGTTTTAGCAAAAGCTATATATTCAGCTTCACATGAGGAGAGTGCAACCATATTCTGCTTCTTAGAACACCAAGAGATTGGTGCTCCCATACATTTAAACAAGTAACTGTATGTGCTCTTTCTATCCACCTGGTCACCACTCCAATCTGAATCACACCATGCCTCCAAAACTTCATTTATACTATCAGATCTTTTAGGAAACAAGAGACTGAAGTCTGTTGTTCCTTTCAAGTAGCGCAGGATGTGTTTGGCTGCAGCAAGATGAGTCTGCCTTGGATCATGCATGAATATACTCATCAACCCAACTCCATAGCTGATGTTAGGCCTGTTATTACAAATGTATCTAAGTGATCCTACTATTTGCTTGAACAAAGTTGCATCCACCTTTCTTTCTTCTTCCTAGTTAGACAACTTCAAATTTGCCATGATTGGAATTGAAGTGCAATTGTAGTCTTTCATATTAAATCTTTTCAAAACCTCGTTAACATATTTCTTTGATGAAGGAAAACTCCATCCACTATCTGCACAAACTCCAGCCTAAGAAAATAGCTCAAGTAGCCGAGATTAGTCATGTCATATTCTTCTTTCATTCTCTTCTTGAACTCTTCAATTTCTTCTTCAGAGTTTCCAATCACAAGAAGGTCATCAACACACAAATAGATCAACAAAGTATTTTTTTTTTGTCCAAATGACTTCACATACACTCCAAACTCCACAGAACATTTTTGAATTCCCACTTTGAGAAGCAACACATTGATATGGATGTTCCAAGCCCGGGGTGTCTGTCTAAGCCCGTATAGAGCTTTGTTCAGCCTATACACCTTCTGCTCTTCACCTTTCTTTTCAAACCCAGGTGGTTGTCTCACATAAAATTCCTCTTCCAATGGACCATTCAAGAGCTGACTTCACATCCATTTGGCAGATTTTACAGCCTTTAAGATCTGCCACAAAAACTACAAGGCTCATTGTTTCCAATCTTGCAACAGGTGCAAAGACATTCGTGAAATCAACTCCAAGTTTCTGCAAGAAGCCCTTTGCAACTAATCTAGCTTTAAGCTTTGTTATGCTGCCATCTGGTTTGTACTTGGTTTTAAACACTCATTTAACCTCAATAGCCTGCTTGTGTTGAGGTAGCTCTACCATCTCCCAAGTTATGTTCTTCTCAATTGCTCTCAGCTCCTCCATCATAGCCTATTTCCATTCTTTTATTTCAACAGCTTGCTAAGAAAGCAAGGTGAACAAGGTCACCAAAATATGCTATTTCACTATCTGCAAACACATCATGACCTGCGAGTCTTATTGAAGGGAACCTACCTCTTTGAGATCTTTTTTTATTGGCTTCTACATCAATAACAACCTATTCAACATCATCAGGTTTCTTTTCCTCCAACCAGCTAGACACAACCACATCTGGTTTCAAACCTGCTTCTGCTTCCACCTAAGTGAATGTAGCAGCTTCATCTACTAACACGTCTCTATTGATCACGACTTGATTCTTCTTTGGACTGTATAGCCTATAAGCACCTCTTGGATGGTAGCCAACAATAATTAAAGTTTCACTCTTATCACCCAACTTCTTTCTTCTCTCATCTGGAACGTGTTTATAGCACACAGATCCAAATATTCTCAGATGATTTGCGGATGGTTTGATTCCTGACCAAGCCTCTTCTAGAGTACAACTTGACAAGGCTTTTGTTGGGCTTCTGTTCAGCAAATAGGATGTTGTGGAAACAACCTCTCCCCATGGGCAAGGTGGCGATTCTTCCCCCTAATCAAGCACCTGGTCATATCAAGCAACATTTTATTCCTCCTCTCGGCCAAACCATTGTGCTGGGGTGTATATAGAGCTACCACCTCGTGCACAATTCCATTGTCATCACAGAATTTGCTCATCTTGCTAGAATTGAATTCTCCTCCACCATCGGTTCATAAAATTTTGATCTGCAAGCCCGATTGCCTCTCCACCATGGCACAAAATTTAACAAAACGTGAATACACTTCTTTATTTTCTTTCAAAAGATAAATCCATATATTCCTAGTCCACTCATCTACAAAGATTAGGAAGTTTCTGTTATAATGGCACAACCTTCACAGATCTTATTTGGGGCATCTATCAGAGGCATCCCTTTTATCAATTCTTTGCTATTTAACAGTCTCAGACTCTTAAAGTTTAGGTGTCTGAATCTGTAGTGTCATACCCAACTTTCTTCTTCGACATTCAATGTAGATAAACATTGTATTGTTGTAGTGTTCAAGTTTACCTTGAACGTTCTATTCTTGGAAAGCGAAGCCTTGATCACTAGATGTTGTTTTCTGTCAAATACCTCTATGTTATTCTGATGCATTGTCATGCTGTAAACTTTCTCCAGAAGTTGTCCAAGACTCAATAAGTTGCTCTTCATTGTTGGGATATATATCATCCATATATGCAACTCCGACATTCTTGCCTATGATTAAGACTCTGCCAATTCCTTTAGTTGTAATCGTGTTATCATCTACGAATCTCACTCTGCTTCTTATACTTGGATCAAGATTCACCAACCACTCTCTCCTTCATGTCATGTGATCAGAACACCCAGTGTCCAAATACCAACATGAGTTATCCACCGCATGGCTGTTTTCATTTAACAGCAACACACGTTCAGGTTCTTTACCATCTGCTGCATGGCTCCTTTTGTTTGAAGACGACACGTGGTCTATGTCACAGTGACACCTATCTGCATGGCTCGTTGTGTTCAACAACAACGCATGTTCAGCTGCACGATCACACATGTCCTGCACTAATTCTCCACATAAATCTTCTTCAACCCGTTCTATAATGCTCATCAACAGCACATGATCAGACTCTGAATCACATGCGTCTTGAGCAAGATTCGTTGCCTCGTCATTCTTGATTTTCTTTGTAGTTTCGTTGTGCCAGCACTCCGCAAAGTAATGCCCAAACTTGTTGCACGTGTAACATTGAACATTTCTCTTGTCAAAACTTTTTCTGCCTCTGCCTCTTGACTACCTTCCACCTCTCTTGTTTCCCTCTCTTTGCTCATTGCCATTATCTTCCGTGGATTGTTCAAAGGAGTTTACATTTCTACCTCCAGTTCGTCCACCTCGTGATCTCCCTTTGCCCCTTCCAGCTCCATGACCCTTGAAACTCTAATTATTTCTGGCCTGCAAGGCTTGATTTGTGCCTTGAACCACACCTTTTTCTGCATTCTTTCTTTCAATCGATCTCTGCTCATGCGTTTTAAGGGAATTCTACAACTCTTTCACTCTCATCGTTTCAAGATCCATGCATTCTTCTATGGCTACAACAATATGATCATACTAAGGTGTTAAAGTTCTAAGTATCTTTTCAACAATTTTCTTGTCCTTCACAACTTTATCATAGGCCCTCATAACATTCACAACGATTTGGATCCTCCCAATATACTCCATGATCATTTCTTGCTCTCCCATGCATACAAGTTCATACTGCCTCTATAAATACTGCAATCTGACTTTCTTCACCTTTCTAGAATTACCATAAACTTCTTGCAGAATGTCCCAAACCTCCTTGGCCGTGACAGCTTTTGACACCTTTTTGGTAAGATTTGAAGTGAGTTTTGACTAATTGACATGTTTATCTTCATTTGGTAATTACCAATCAAAGTTTGAGCAGTAATCGATTTTAGATAATTAAAGTTTGAAGACGAAGACCATGACCTAAAGTTGAAGACAAAGAATATGAAATTGTATCTGGATTCAAGAGGATGTACTCGGATCCATGTCAAGTTGTATTTGAATCCAAGGGATACGTATTCGAATCTAGGGCCTTCAACGTTATTTAAATACAAAGTTATTTTATTTTCATAATTAATTTTTATTTTCTCTTGTAATAATTTTTACAAATATTTATATTTTTTTAAAAATAAAATTTTATCCATAATTATTTCACTTTATTTAAATACAAATTTATTTTATTTTCGTAATTAATTTTGATTTTTTTTACTCTTATAAAATTTTTAACAAATATTTAGATTATTAATAAATATTATTTTATATTACTTTTACAACTAATGATATTTTGGTAATCTTTATTTTATATCAATTAAAAAAAAAATTTATTTGTCACATCCATCAAATCATACACAAATTTTTACAAACTTTATCTTCAAATTCATCCTAAATCACCTCCTAATTCCTTAAAAAAACAACACTCAAATTACTCTTAAATCCTCTCAAATTCATTTATTTCTTCTCCCTCAAATTCATTCACCAAAGTAAGCACACCCTTAATGTTAACATGTTTATTATATTTATTGTGTAATATTCTATAATTCACAGATCAAGGTCGAAATGACTATAGAATGATATGACTAGATGGCAAAAATAACGCATATGGATATTAACGGATAAAATTCACAACAGATCATTAATACTTTTAAATATTTACTATTCGCTTTAAATATTTACTATTCGCGAGTAGTGAGTATTTTAATATTATTTACTTATAAATAAGTGGAGTACAGGTGTCATACTACTCATACTCGCAAAAAAATTAAAAATAAAATTTAATTTATTTTTAATAAGTTAAATTTAATTAAAATTAAAATTAATTTATATTTTATTAGGTTAAATTTAATTAAAATTATATTTATATTTATATTTAATTTAATTTATATTATATTATATATTTTCTTTTATAATTTTATTTGAATTTTATTTTAAAAATTTATAAAATATATTTTTCAAATATTTGTGAGTATCCACGAGTTTTAAAATACCCGTGAATATTTTTTAAACGGATATCCGATAAGCAACAAACCAATAATGAGTGAATTTTTTTTGTTATGAGTTGAGTAGCGGATAAATATTATTTGTGTCCAACTTGACTCATTGTCATTCCTAAATATGACGAGTTCATCCTCAAGTTCCATGCAAGTAAAAATTCACTGCTAATTATATAAATATGCATAAGTGTTGAAGTGCAAACTATTCATTTAATAATTAATATCTCGTTTACTTCCTAATGAAATAGGCCCAGTAGTGAATATAAGAGGCCCAAAAGCCTTTTCTTGAAACTCTAAAAAGGTAAAAGCCACGTAGATAGAGAGAAAGGCAGAAGCAACGCAGAAGAGTTTTGATCCAGACGTTGGTAGAGAGAGAAGCTCTGAAAAGCGATTTGATGGAGCTAGAGAGAGAAACCGTCGTGGACTCGCCGGAATTATTCTGACAGTAGTTAGCTTAGCAACAGGTGAAAAGGTGTCTAGAAAGTCTATATCTTCTTGCTGTGTATATCCTTTTGCTACAAGACGAGCTTTGTATCTTTCTCTACTGCCATTTGGTTTATATTTTATTTTATAAACCCACCTGCATCCAATGGAGTTTTTACCAGGAGGTAGTTGAGTTAATGTCCAAGTCACGTTGTCTTGTAAAGCTTGAAGTTCTTTCTGCATAGCTGCAACCCATTCATGTTTTTCTTTGGCTTCATTATAGGATCTAGGCTCCTTATCAGCAGAGATAGCTAAAGTATACTTTAAATTTTTTTTGGACAAAGAATCATAACACACAACATTTGAAATAAGATATGAAGTTTTGTAGTTATTTTTAGCATGCAGAGAAGATTGATTAACTTGATGGATATAATCATTGAGATATCCAGGAACCCTTTTTGTTCTAGTGGGTCGTCTAGGGCTATTATTCGTATTAGTATGACTGTTTCCAGTGTCAGTGCCAGTATTTTCTCCGTAATTAGGTTCTTGTTCAGTATTTATATCCTCTATATAATCCTGAGTCTCACTACAGTTAGGATCATACCAGAAATCATTTGGAAAAACAGTTTCAATCTCCTTTTCAGTATAATTTTTATAATTATCTTGTTGATTTTTATAAGGAAAAATGTTTTCATGGAAAACAACATTTCTGCTTAGAAAAATCTCTTTAGTATTAACATCAAGTATAATGTATCCTTTGATTCCACTCTTATATCCTAAGAAAACACCTTTCCTAGCTCTAGAATCAAGCTTGTGTCTATTTTGCTCTAAGGTTGAGGCAAAACAAAGACAACCAAAGGTTTTTAAGTTCAAATAAGTAGGAGGAGTGTTATACATCAAGTCATAAGGTGTCTTACCATTAAGAACAGAAGTTGGTAGTCTATTTATCAAGTAAACAACATGAGAAACAACATAGCACCAATAAGCAGTAGAAATCCAGATTGAAAAAAAAGACTTCTAGTTTTATTGAGAATATCTTGATGTTTTCGTTCAACAATAGAATTTTGTTGGGGTGTCTCAATGCAACTTCTTTGATGTTCAATACCATAGGAATTATACATACCAACACAGTTAAATTCAGAACCATTGTCAGATCTAAGAGTTTTAATAGTTTTTCCAAACTGGTTTTTGATTTTTGAGACAAAATTCTATAAAAGTTCTCTAGTTTGTCCTTTATTATGCATTAAAAAAGTCTAGGTGTGTCTACTATAGTCATATACTATGGTGAGGAAATATTTGTGTCCATGGACAGAGGACATAGAAATGGGTCCCCATATATCACAGTGTATTAGATCAAAACAATTAGCAGAAACAGTCATACTTTGAGAAAAGGGCAGTTTATGTTGTTTAGCATAATGGCATACATCACAAACAATTTTAGATGGCATTTGAACATAGGGAAAACTTTTACAGATTTGTTCTATAACTCTGTTTCTTGGATGTCCTAATCTATAGTGTCATAGATCATCACTAACATGTTTACAAGAAAGAACAGCTTTGGGAACATAATACTGGGTAAAAATAGGAAAAGACTCAAGATAGTATAGGCCTTTGAAAACTTTAGCATGCCCAATCATCTTCAAGGTAGAGCTGTCCTGAATCTGGCAGGTCTTAGAAGAAAAAGTTAGAACACAGTTTAAATCTCTTGTTAGGCTTTGTACAGATATGAGATTAAAAGAAAATTCAGGGATGTAGAGAACATTAAAAATGATAAAATTTTCAGAAA
Organism: Vigna reflexopilosa; assembly: GCA_027742785.1. NCBI lineage: Eukaryota > Viridiplantae > Streptophyta > Magnoliopsida > Fabales > Fabaceae > Vigna > Vigna reflexopilosa. Next base: position 47,364,802 of record CM050911.1, on the reverse strand, counting down.
ATTGAATGGTTCCAGCATATTGAGCTGTAACCACAGAATTATTTGGAAGTTTGACAGCGATAGGTTTAATTTTCTGGAATGTAATGAAATATTTCTTTTCATGGGTCACGTGATCAGTGGCCCCGGTGTCAATAATCCAGGAGAAAGTATCTTGATTTTCTCTAGGAATGTTTCTTTGGACTGGACTGATGCTGTGAGTATTTTGGGTCTGGGTATTCTCTATGATTTGCAGCAATTTCTGCATCTGTTCAGGAGTAAAAACCTGCATAGGATTACTCTGATTTTCTTGGTGAGTGCTTTGAGTCTGGGTAGAGTTTGAATCTTCTTTGCAAGCATTAGCATAGCTCCATTCATTATGTCCTCCCCTGTCCTGACTGTTTTGGTGGTCATTCTTCTTATACCATGGCAGAAAGTCGTGTTTAGAGTAGCACTCATTAATGGTGTGATTCATCTTGTGACAATGGGATCATTGTTTCCCATAATTGGGATTTCTACCTCTGCCTCTTTCGTGGCCACGTGAGTTGATGCCACGGCCTTGGCCTCTCCAATTAGTCTTGTCAGATGTGCTGGCTAAAACCTTGAATGTGTCATGTGTGCCTCCCCTGTCCTGATGCTGTCTTTCCTGTTGCATTAGCAGAGAAAAAACCTTGTTGATGTTGGGAAGGGGCTCCATGAGGAGGATTTGAGTGCGAACAGTTTGATAGGTGTCATTGAGGCCTTTTAGGAAACAAATAACATGTTCATTTTCTCTGTATCTGAGGGAGATTTTGGAAAGATCACAGACGCATTAGTGAGGGCAGGTGCAAGTGGGTATAGGGCGGAGAGACTCAAGTTCTTCCCAAAGGATTTTTAAATCAGTGTAATAGTGACTAATATTTTGTTCTCCTTGTTGTATAGAGTGAATGTCTTGTAGAAGGTCTGAAATCTTAAAGTAATCACCTTTAGAAAAATGTTCTTTGAGGTCTTCCCACAGTTCTTGAGCTGTGTCTACATAAAGAACACTGTCTGTGATTTATGGTGACAGGGTCTTGATTATCCAAGAAAGAACCATAGTATCACATCTTTCCCATGCTTCAAAAGATTTGTCAGTCCTGACAGGCTTTTGGATGTTGCCATCAATGAATTTGACTTTGTTCTTTGACAGAAGAGCACGTTTTAAATTTATGCTCCATGATGAGTAATTAGACTCAGTGAGGATCTGGGAAATGAGGGTGATGCCTGGATTTTCTCCAGGATGGAGGTAATAGGGGCTGGAGGGATTAGTGGTGGGATCGGAGGTGGGTTCTGTCATGGCAAGAATGTAACAAGAAAGCAAGAACACTCAAGTAACAGTTTGCACTTCTGATACCATAATGAAATAGGCCCAGTAGTGAATATAAGAGGCCCAAAAGCCTTTTCTTGAAACTCTGAAAAGGTAAAAGCCACATAGATAGAGAGAAAGACAGAAGCAACGCAGAAGAGTTTTGATCCAGACGTTGGTAGAGAGAGAAGCTCTGAAAAGCGATTTGATGGAGCTAGAGAGAGAAACCGTCGTGGACTCGCCGGAATACTACCGTTGCAAACACCGTAAGAAGGAAAAAGATAGATGAGCGTAGAAGGAACACAGAAAGGTAAGAAACATTCACTTTTATTTCTGAGTAATGATTTTTCTGTTTTGTATACTACACTTTTTGAATTCATTAATTACAGAAGGGAAAAACCTAACCTTTTAAAGGGTTAGGTCAGGGGAACAGGAAAACATCCTAAAACTAAAACAACTCTAACACTTCCTACTAAATTAAGTGTCATAAGGTCGTTTTAAGCATATCACTATAAGTTCAAATAACTTACTATCATTCAACTATTAAAGACCAAATCTCAACTAAAGAAGAAGAAAACATTGCGATCTTGTATAAGTTTTGTCTCAACCTTTATAAGAACATTTTGACACCTAGTAAGAATTCAAGTAATATTTTTTTTTACCAAGTGGTGTAAATAGGAAACACAATTAAGAATGAATGTTAAAAAACTGTAGAAGTAAAAGAGAACAATTTGAATGAGATGATGTTGTTGTTGGAACTCAAAAAAAAGGTTTAAAAATTTGAAAAAAAGGAAACACAGAGGACAGAGGACGTTGACAACCTAAAACTCGAGGACACTAGGTGAACAAGAAACTTGAATATCTAGGATGGTTGTATAAATCTGAAAATAATTGTGAGAAAACTTATGAGACTTTTAGTCAAATCCTACCTATCCATGCAATTACGTCCATCGAGACTACAAGATGAAAAAATAATCACAAATTAAAAATATGATGTCATACATTTTGTTAAGAAGTGGATTTTAAGTTTAATACAAACCTACAAAATCGATTTTGTAAGATAAGATTTACACACAATTATATATTATAAATTGGTCTTTAATTCTAGTCGATGTAAGACTTCCAACACTTTTTTTCCACATTTATTTGATTTATTTGAGCATAAGAGCTTACAAGAACATCCTTTATTGATAGGATAATGAAAACACCTACTACTTAATGGGAACAATATTATCCTAAATTTACATGATGAAACATTTAATTAGGATGACTAAAATTAATGGAATGGCACTGAATTATCAATTAATTGCATTTTATTGAAAAAAACTGAATTGAATCATTTTATAGTTTATTTTTATAAATTGAAATTCTAAAATTACCGTTTAATTAACTATTCATTAACTTAAAACTAATTACTTTTACACTTTTTATATATTTTAGAATCTCTAAAGTTATAATTCAACCAAATTTTAGTGGAACCGACTCGAATTCGATTAATTTATATTGTAGATATTCTCAACCCAAACAAAAATTATTTCCAAGTAACTTCTTTTAAATATAATAATTTTCACGAGATCAAATAATTATGTATAAACTCTTTCACAACTTCTTTTATTTCTAAGTTGCTAAATCAAATTAGAAATCTTAATTTCAATTACTTGCTACGTATATTATGAGTCATGTTCAAATGAGATAATAAAATTTAAATTACATTAGCACTTTTTATTTTCTTGACTCTTTAATTTAGTTCAATATGAAAAATATAATCCCACGCTCCTAATGCACAGTGACCAAGACCATCACGAGTTTCATTGTTTTCTTTTTCTTTTTTAATTTTCTAGTTTATCTGGAGTGTATATTGTATATTTGAATAAAGTTACATATTAAAAAAAAAAATTTAAAATTAATTCATATTTTTTATAGGTTTCCCTTACGTTATAAATATAGTAAAGGTTTAAATACCTTTTTAGTCCCCAAGTTGGGTTTGGAATTTTCGTTTTGTCCCATGTTTCAAAAATGAAGCCCTTTGGTTCCTATGTTTTCAATTTTGAGTGCAATCGGTTCCTTCCGTTAAGTAGATGCTAACGACGTTAAATGTTAGCTTATATGGCAACATGAGTTATCCAGCGTGGAAATAATCATTTTTTAGCAATGCTAGATGTGAAAACATCATTTTAGCTCTGGACCCAAGCCCAAAACGTTCTCCTCTCAGATCAGTAACCCCCATAGGGGTCCTTACACTCTCCTCCCCATTTTACTCAAACGAAGAACACCAGAAACCTAAGGCCTCTCTCTCCGCCACTCACACTGATGCATCTGTGAAGGGTGTGAAAATGAAGATGGTTATGTATGTTGATGCATTGTAGCGTGTACCAGAGGGGGGACTTGGATCCCTTCGAGAATGACAACGACAATTCTTCTTCAACTTCCACAGTCAAACACTTCAACAATTGCAAAAGCCCCAATTTCCCAATCTAAGACCTAACTTAATGTCTTCAGGAAATGAAATTGGTTCGAGCTTAATCATCTTCAACAAAAACCCATCTTCCAAACCCTTATCCTTGACAGCTCCAACAACCCATTTTCACCTCTGAATGAATGAAACCAGAGACATGCCTCTCCATTGCTCACGGCCACTACTCAGCTTCTGGCCACCGCAAACCGAGGTCCACGGCGTCACCGACAGCGACTCTCCACCCCCTTTTCTTTTTCGATCTCTTTCTCTTACGCGAGGGTAACCCCCTGCCAACAAACATCGTCGCGTGCCTCCCCTTAGACCAGAGCCTTTGTTGGCGAAGCGGGTCACTGCCACTCTTCCTGGTTGGCCAAGAACATCGCCGGCGACAACAACAACGTTGAAAGCGCCGCTGCCCTTCACGACCTTCTTCCTTTCGCTCGCTCTCTTTCACGCATGGGGGAGAAACATAGCCGCCGCCAGGCATCCCTCGTCGTCGCTGCTTGCACCTTTGTTGCTCGTCGCCACAACGATCTAAACCGACGACCCTGGCTTGCGAGAGAGGACGAAGATGGTGGTCCGCGATGGCGTTCTTGGCTGATGAGGAGGAGGAGCGACGACCCTGGCTTGGTCGGCGGCGACTTGCGCGGGAGAGTGGCGTTGAAGGCGCCGACAGCCTCGTCGTTCCAGGTCGTTGCGACGACGAGCGGTTGTGGCGGGAGTGGGTGCAGGAGTGGCGGCAGTGGGTTTCAGAGATGAATATATTAGGGTAAATCCTTTTTTGTCTTTTCTTTAAGATGATATTTTCACATCTGTCATTGTCAAAAAAAAATTGTTTTTTCCATGGATAACTCATGTTGCCATATAAGCTAACATTTAACGCCGTTAGCATCTACTTAACGGAAGGGACCGATTGCACTCAAAATTGAAAACATGGGACCAAAGGGCTTCATTTTTGAAACAAGGGACAAAACGAAAATTCCAATCCCAACTTCGAGACTAAAAAGGTATTTAAACCTATAGTAAAATATCAAATAATAATAGATGAAAATTTAATGCATAGAAACGATAATTATCGATTATGAACGTTATATACAAACTAACTTTTATATTTTTATATGATTGTAAAATATTTTTCTTTTGAAACAAAAAAAAAAAACTACACAAGTAAATCAGCCCGCTAGACCCAAAGACTAAACTTAACTGGGGTTGCTCCCTCCATCTCCCCATTTTTGTCCTCCACCTTCCCAATTTCTGTTTTTTTTTTCTATTACAAAATTATTCTTTTATTTTTACTTTTTTAACCTTTATATTTTTTTATTTTTTTAATGTTATTTATGACATGAGTAACTCTCAACCCTATATTCACTTTCACTGTCTCTTCACAGTCGCAGCTTCCCAAATTGAGATCCACTTCTTCTCTTTCCCAACTCCGTAACACTATTCAGTTTCGACTCTCCCAGAGATCCGTGACAACGGTGGTGTTCGTGCGTTGGTGCAGATTTTCTTTCGTCGTTGTCTACCAGGTGCGTTCTGTACTATCTTAGATTTACTACTTTGTGTGCATTTTACTGGTGTGTTTGGTGTTGTTTCGTTCTGTCTGCTTGCTGGTGTTTGCTGGGTGTTTCGCGCTGTGTGTTGTCTGTGTGCATGAAGGATAACCGGTCAGGCCAGAACGGATGTCGCATATCCGTTCGACCTTGAAACGGATGTCGGAGATCCGTCAACGGATGTCGAATATCCGTCAAGGCCAAATAGATATGGGACATTCGTTTTGGCTTTCGGGTGGTCTTTTTTTTCTAGTTTATTAATTTTTTTTATTTGAAATGTATATATAGATTTATTTAAATTTAGTTTTTATTTTAATTTGTTAGTGGGATTTTTTTTTAATTTAGATATTTAATTATTATTTATTTAATTATTTCAAATAGAAAATTAAAACTAATAGCTCATCACGAATATGCCATATCCGTAGAATTTGTTAATTTTTTTTTAGTTTTTAGATTATTAATTTATTATATTTTAAAATAATTTATAAAATATTTAAAAATTATTATTAATTTAATGAAATAATTATAAATTTAATTAAATTAGTTTTTATCAGAAATGGTAAGAACTCGTGGAGTATCTTATAGTTGTCGTGGGGCGAGTTCTCGTGGAGAGAGTTCTCGAGGAGAGAGTTCTCTACAAGGCGAAGGTAGGAGACAACCTACATCATCAGTTCGAAGAAGGCGGTGCAACTCCTATTCAGGATGACCATATAGCTGAGGACCGAGCGTTTGAGGAGCAAGCCTATGAGGCCTATGAGAGTCATGCTCAAGAGGAGGCATTTGAGGCCTCTGAGGATGATGAGGAGGAGGAGGAGCATATAGACATACAGGAGGATGTCACTGGATTTCTTGGAGGTCCATGTGATGCTTCATTGCTGACACACTATGTTCAGCATGTTGTTTATGCTATTTCGCATGGCCGAGTGAGTGTAGAACTTAAATTTTGATTATTAATTTTATTTTCGAATACAATTTATATTAAATATTGTTGTGTAGGATCGAGGAAATATGCTCAAGTTGATCTCGCATGGTAAAAAAGTTAATAAATTAGGACTGTGCGCCGAGGGAATTCAACACATTGTGTTGAATTCCTCTTTGATGCCTCTCACACATATCTGTTACGATTACGTTGATAAGGGCTTGTTGCTCGATTTCATAGAAAGATGTCACTTCGAGACGAGTAGTTTCCATCTCCCTGTAGGGGAGATGACGATCACTCTTGACGATGTCTCCACTTTACTTCACCTCCCGGTGCTGGGACAATTATGTGATTTGGTGGAGTTGGAGTTTGAGGAGGCTCGTACAGCTCTCGTAGACCTGCTCGGCGTTGATGGTGGCACAGCTGGTGCTAAGATGGAGGATGCACGTGGTACGAAAGTCAGACTCAGCTGGCTTAGAGACATATATGTTCAGAGGTGTCAGTCGCAGCATTGGGACTATGTTGCCAGAGCATATCTGTTGCATCTAGTAGGATGCACAATTTTTGCAAATAAAAGTGTCAGTTCTATACGCGTGTCTTACCTGCTATTATTTAGAGACGTACATGCGTGTGGCAGATATGCCTAAAGCGTTGCTGCACTCGCCCATTTGTACGACCAGCTTAGGGATGCTAGTCTGGCTTCCACGAAGCAGATGGCTGGATATCTGACTCTTTTTCAAGTACAGACATAAACCTTGCACATTTATTTGATGTACTTATCTCCATGTTCAAAGATAGAAAATATTTAATTGAATAATTGCATTTTTAGAGTTGGATATACGAGCACTTCCCTAGCATGGGAAGGAGACGATTGGTGTCTTCTTATGATGACACCACAACACATTCAACACCTATCCATCCCCATCTGAACATGGTTTACCCTTTAATCTAAACGGACACTCACATTTACGAGTGCCATATACACTAGGCACCGCATCGGCTTTGTATTTCCGATATTTTCCACCTCTTTCACATCCAAGTTTGATAAAAGTTTTTCTTCCCCGTACACCAGTAGCTTTATTAGATCTTACTATTACCACAACAAATCCTAAATCATAAGTCGTCCCTCTTACCCAATCAATTAAGTGCTCTCGTGAAAGAAATACTTCATTTGTGGTAAATTTATTTGTCAAATCTGCCTCTACATCTTCGCTAATGAATGAAGAGAAATCGGATATCAAACTAGCACCAACTTGAGAATCCATATGAATATATTCATCCATTTTAAACAATAATCACCTATAAAATTATAATCAGTCTTATTAACATAATTAATAATTAATCAAACAAATATAAAAATATTAATATAATAATATTATATATTTCATATAATTAAAATAATAAATATTTTTTATATAATTATAAAATTGTTACACAATTAAAGATACAAATAAAATATAAATATTATAAAAAATATTAAATTTAAAAACTAATTATATAACGTGCAAAATAAAAAAAGAAACATATATCTTCAAATATACATTATTAAAATACATCAAAAATATATTCAAAAATAATCCTGAACATATAAATTCCTTTATTAAAAAAATCTCAAAATTAATATAATTAATATAAAAACAATAAAGTAATAAAAACAAAATCTTATAAAATTAAACTAATAATAACAAATCTTAAAAAAATCTTAATTTAACGTTGAAAAACCTTGAAACGAATATTTGCATCCTTCAACGGATGTCAACATCCGTCTAAGGTCAAACGGATGTCGACATCCGTTTCACCATAAACGGATGTTGACATCCGTTGACGGATGCCCATATCCGTTTCAAGGTTTTTACGATTTAGGGTTGCTTAATGTTGCGTACCTTGGTGCTCAACGCAATTCAAGTTTCTCACCCCTCTAACAATTATTTCCCTCCAACAATTCTTTCCGGCAACAAAACAACGCAGATTCAAGTTTCTCACCCCTCCAACAATTCTTTTCCTTCAACAATTCTTTCCGGCAAGCAAACACAACAGATTGAAGTTTGTGATGCCTCCAACAATTCTTTTCTTTTAGATAACCTTTCTCTCATCACACTCTCACACCAAAAAATTCTAAAAAAATGAGAAAAGAATAAGAATGAGAGCGGAATAGATTGTAACGAGTAAAAATTATAAAATTTTAACGTTATAAATAATGTTTTACTGAAACATAATTTAGGAATAAACTAAATGATAAATTAGGAATAGAAATATAGAGTGAGGATAAAAGAGGAAAAAAAAGGTTATTTCTGTAAATAAAAAAAATGTAAGAAGTTGGGGAGGTGGAGGAAGAAAATGGGAAGGTGGAGGAGCAACCCCCAACTTACCTAAATTGGCCTAACAATTTTTTTGAAAATGTACTATAAACCTGTTACTATAAGCTATACCAAAATCACAAGTACATTCAATTTTATTTATAACCAAACATGTTAATTATGATATTGCTAATTATTTTGCAAACAATAATTGTTCGTCCCCTCATAATTGAATCTTCGAGCTAAACGTTTGTCGATTTTGGTGAATCAAACATTTATAACGAAATTATTGTACTATTTTGTTTGTCAAAAATAGCCATCCTTGTTCTACAAAATCTTAATGCAGAAAACTGTTTCTGTAATGTATCTTCTAGTAAAATCATAATTTCAATGGCTAATCTATATTCTCAAAGGTTAAACATTTCAAATTTTAATATTTATTAGTTAGTTAATTAATTAATATATCAAACTTACACATATACAATGGTGCATATAGTTTGAGCATTTGTTTACACCTTTTCTCTCCTTTAAAACTCTAATAGATATTCAAATTACATTTTAATCTTCTTTTCCTCGTGAAAGTATCATCCTTAATATATAATCCTACTGTTTTCTTCACCCATCTGATCAAATCTAAAATGCTTTTGCTTGTGAACATTCTACACAGATGAATATTGTATTACTTAAACGCAGAGGATAAAAAACACTTCTTTTTTATTTTTTTCAATTTAATATTTATTCTGAAAAGGAAGACATGAATATAAACATAAATAAATACATAAACACATCATTACTGTAGTAAAAATGCTGACAAAATCTCGAACCGCAATTTCCTGAGGCGTGTAAATTCACTGTCCTTAAGGACTTATCCGCGGTGTATAGCGCAAGTCCCCCAGGATACAACAGGAACTTCTCGAAACGTATTCGAGGATCACAGAACTAGCAAGAAATTCTATAAAGAGTATAAGTTAACCCAGAATATTTTTAGAAAATGAAAAGAAGAAAAGAGGAAGAGAAAAGACCCGTTTTGGTGTGTCTTGGAATGAAGAAAGAGCTCTTCTATTTATAGAGTTAGGGAAGAATAAAATCAATAAAAAACCATAAAAACAATAAATAATTTGACCGTTGCAGCACTTAAAAATTTGACTGTTGCTAATTAATAAAAATATTAATGTTGTAAAAATATTCTTTTGCAATAACATAACATTATTACAACAATCACCCACTTATTGCAAAAGAAAGTTGAAAGAAAAGATAAGAAACTTTTATTCTGGGTCTCAAAGGATGTAATGCATCAGAGCTGGTATAGCAAGCTATATGAACCAGTCTTAGATTGAGATACTTAACACACAGTGTAGTTGGTATAGCAAGCTATATGAACCAAAGACACTTGACGTGTGTTAGAGGTTTATCAATCACAATACACCCCCACAATCCTTGCTGTTATCGCTGTGTTGCGCTAAATAGGCCATGCGCGTGCCCGGTATTCATGAGTGCTCTAGAGATCATGCCAAGATCTCATGCAAGCGGCCCCACTCGACACTCATATAGGTGATTTCATCAAGTGTATGCTGCAAATCATACACCACCCATAAGGGATATGACAATCATTAAAAACTTTGCTTAAGCTAAAATTCTTTCACCACATAGAATTTTAAGAACAAAGTTTAGCCTCTCAATAATGCAGTCTCTAGCACTTTCTCACACACCATAGGAAGGGACATAATTGATTAAAATCAATTTAGTGCTATCAGAACTAACAAGTGACTTGTTTTTACCCATATGAACCTTATTCATGGGATCTCCAATCACAAAGGTTGGGTTACCATCACTTGTTTATTTACAAGTGGCTAAAGTCCCATTCCCCTCGATGTTTCTAATATCATTTGTCTTCCCAGGGGTTTTTGTCAGAGGATCCGGTAGATTCCGTTCTGACTTCACATATTCAATGGAAATAGTTCCACTCTTTAGCAGCTGCTTCACCAAATTGTGTCTCAATTGTATATGTCTATTCTTTCCATTGTAATTCTTGTTTTTAGCTATAGCTATTGCCGATTGGCAATCACAGTGTATTGACACCGATGAGGTTGGTTTCATTCCTAGTGGAATGTTTGCTAAGAAGTTTTTCAACCACTCAACCTCATTACCAGTCATCTCAAGAGCAACAAACTCGAATTCCACATTGTTGATCGCAATAATAGTTTGTATGGCTGATCTCAATGTAATCGCATCACTCCCAAGTGTGAATGCATAACTACTAGTGGATTTTGTCTCTCTGAATCAGAGATCCAGTTAGCATCACTGTACCCTTCTAGTACAACGGGAAATCCACTATATTCAATGGCATAATCCATTGAACCACTTAAGTATCTCATAAGCCTAACAAGTGCATCCCAATGTTCTTGATTTGGACATTGAGTGTACTTACTCAGTCTACCTACTGCATAAGCAATATCAAGTCTAGAAAAACTCATTAGGTGCAGTAAGCTCCCAATTATCTGGGCATACTGATGATTCTCCTCTATTTTTCATTAATTTAGAGTTAGCATCATAAGGGGTAGTCAATACTCAAACTTCTTAAAAGTTTCTCAATATATTGTTTTTGGGATAGTAATATACTATCTCACTTCCTTATGATTCTAACACTTTCACCCATGTCTTTCATTTCAAAGTTCGATTCTAGAAATAATTTATTTCTAACAACAATTTCATTCTCATTCTCTATCTGACACTATTCATTCATCATTCATCATTATCTAGAGTTCATTCAAAAATACAATAGGTTCCACTCAAACAATAAATGACAAACAGTAAATAAATATCATCTCAGAATAATAGATAATTTATTACTATAATTCATTCCTTATGATTCTAATATCATAAAGTGAATAGATTTTACTCAAACAATAAGAACAAATTATAAATAAATATAATTCAATATTAATTCAAAATAATAAATCACTCAGTTGCAAGAACGTCCTCAAAGCCGCATAGAGCCGCCACTGCGGCGCACACAACTACGGAGAGAACGTCGCGCCTGTGCCACCACATATGGTCTTTCCTCCTTGGGATAAAATCCAAGTCAAAACAAAAAAAGAGGGAAAAGAACGGTTCCTCTAGAAGGTAGACCAAAAAGGAACAGAGGGAGTAGAGGGATGTCTCCTTGCACGACTACGAGCCCGAACCAAGGCGAAAGAGGAGGAGAAAAGCCTCCCTGGGTAGCGCGACAAAGAACCCTGGGAATTAACCTCAGTGCACACCAAAAATAAATTTGTGCCTCCGCCAGTCCAAAACAAGAAAAAAAAAAGGAAAAGTGAAGGACACCCAATGGTTGGTGCGCGAGAGAAAAAACTTGAGGTTGGGAAAAAGGGAAATAAATTTAGGGTTCGTATTCAATTAGGATTTCAAGTTTAAAAAATTGTTATTTACTGAGAGAGATCTTATGAGTCAGTTTTAAAAAAATGTTATTTTAACCCTTTCTTCCTCCATAATAGTTGAAACAAAATCTATGGCCTGCACCCACGGTATCTAGCCATTGTTTTTTTTTTCCTCAAAACAATTAAACAAAATTAATTTGCTTTAATGCCAAAGTTTTTTTTTTTCTTTCAGAATACTTTAAGCAAACTTGATTGCGTAACATAACATTGCTACGGTTACAGCCACCATATTTACCTATCCATTTAAATTATTTTTCTCTTTAAAATTCACATCTCATAAAATTAATTTCATGTGTACATGGAAATAATCAACATCTAATGACTCTGGAACTGTTCTAGGAAAAGAAACCAAGGCTTTCCCCCTTTCTAACTAACAAAAGGAATTTAATTACCACTTAGAAAATCTGATCTCAGAAAGTTAATTAGGGTCCAAATAATCATTGAAAAATAGAAATTAAAATATAGGAAACTCTAACCCTAATTAATTAGGGATTATAATTAGAAGAGAGTTTCAATTCCTGTTTCTGATTATAATTAGAATGAAACTTAACTCCTAATTTATTCTTAAGTATAATTTAATGCCAATCTTAAATTTTACTGTTACGTCTTCTAAAATTTCTCCTTCCATATTTGCTTAGAAAGACAAAGAATAACATAACAAAACATCTCATAGGGCACAGACATCACAATTATAAATACTTAAGATTGTCATTCAATTAAAATTATGAACCCGTTAGGATTATGATTCCGTTTTACTGAGAAAAAAAAAATAAGGGTTATGATGTTAATTATAGTTAACATCAGTGTGAGAAGGGTTTGAGAAGGGTTTTCCATTGAATTACAATTAGAATTATAATTAAGAATTTATAAGTGGTTTAAATAAAATGGAAAGGACGTAAATCTAAAGATTGAAAGATTTGTGTTTAAATCTGGAAGGAATTTACTTTCCTTGAGAGAAAGAAATAATTTGATTTCTTCTAATCATAATTAAGAATTTATTAAGAATTAATTAGGAGTAGGGTTTTCTTTTTAAAGGAAAATTAAAAATTAATTAATGATACGTTCTTTTAATTATAAATAAATGACATTCATTATATTATATGTTAATAGCCTTAAGCCATTGAATTCTATAATTGAATTCGATAATTGAAGTCATTGAATTCACGTAATTGAATTAATGTAATTGGGAATTAAGTGATTGAATTATGTATCAGAATTCTGTAAATTATGATTTCTTTGTTTTTTTTTAATTTTAAGGATATAATAAAGTTAGAGTTTTATTAAGAAAAAAAAAGGAGAAATGTGGAATTGTTTTCCAGTTGGAGTTTTTTTTTGGACCCAACATTAGAAGGGGAGTCAGACCTAGCTTTGAGGGGTCATTTCCTTCTTCCCCGGTCTCACGCAAGGAGACTTTCTCCTTCCTCTCATCTTTTCTAATTTTTCTTTGTCGCGCTACCCAGGGAGGTTTTTCTCCTCCTCTTTCGCCTTGGTTCGGGCTCGTAGTCGTGCAAGGAGACATCCCTCTACTCCCTCTGTTCCTTTTTGGTCTACCTTCTAGAGGAACCGTTCTTTTCCCTCTTTTTTTGTTTTGACTTGGATTTTATCCCAAGGAGGAAAGACCATATGTGGTGGCACAGGCGCGACGTTCTCTCCGTAGTTGTGTGCGCCGCAGTGGCGGCTCTATGCGGCTTTGAGGACGTTCTTGCAACTGAGTGATTTATTATTTTGAATTAATATTGAATTATATTTATTTATAATTTATTCTTATTGTTTGAGTAAAATTTATTCACTTTATGATATTAGAATCATAAGGAATGAATTATAGTAATAAATTATCTATTATTCTGAGATGATATTTATTTACTGTTTGTCATTTATTGTTTGAGTGGAACCTATTGTATTTTTGAATGAACTCTAGATAATGATGAATGATGAATGAATAGTGTCAGATAGAGAATGAGAATGAAATTGTTGTTAGAAATAAATTATTTCTAGAATCGAACTTTGAAATGAAAGACATGGGTGAAAGTGTTAGAATCATAAGGAAATGAGATAGTATATTACTATCCCAAAAACAATATATTGAGAAACTTTTAAGAAGTTTGAGTATTGACTACCCCTTATGATGCTAACTCTAAATTAATGAAAAATAGAGGAGAATCATCAGTATGCCCAGATAATTGGGAGCTTACTGCACCTGATGAGTTTTTCTAGACTTGATATTGCTTATGCAGTAGGTAGACTGAGTAAGTACACTCAATGTCCAAATCAAGAACATTGGGATGCACTTGTTAGGCTTATGAGATACTTAAGTGGTTCAATGGATTATGCCATTGAATATAGTGGATTTCCCGTTGTACTAGAAGGGTACAGTGATGCTAACTGGATCTCTGATTCAGAGAGACAAAATCCACTAGTGGTTATGTATTCACACTTTGGTGTGGTGCGATTACATGGAGATCAGCCAGGCAAACTATTATTGCAAGATCAACAATGGAATTCGAGTTTGTTGCTCTTGAGATGACTGGTAATGAGGTTGAGTGGTTGAAAAACTTCTTAGCAAACATTCCACTAGGAATGAAACCAACCTCATCGGTGTCAATACACTGTGATTGCCAATCGGCAATAGCTATAGCTAAAAACAAGAATTACAATGGAAAGAATAAACATATTCAATTGAGACACAATTTGGTGAAGCAACTGCTAAAGAGTGGAACTATTTCCATTGAATATGTGAAGTCAGAACGGAATCTACCGGATCCTCTGACAAAAACCCCTGGGAAGACAAATGATATTAGAAACATCGAGGGGAATGAGACTTAAGCCACTTGCAAACAAACAAGTAATGGTAACCCAACCTTTGTGATTGGAGATCCCATGAATAAGGTTCATATGGGTAAAAACAAGTCACTTGTTAGTTCTGATAGCACTAAATTGATTTTAATCAATTATGTCCCTTCCTATGGTGTATGAAAGTGCTACAGACTGCATTATTGAGAGGTTAAACTTTGTCATTAAAATTTTATGTGGTGAAAGAATTTTAGTTTTAACAAAGTTTTTAATGATTTTCATATCCCTTATGGGTGGTGTATGATTTGCAGCATACACTTGATGAAATCACCTATATGAGTGTCAAGTGGGGCCACTTGCATGAGATCTTGGCATGATCTCTAGAGCACTCATGAATACCGGGCACGCGCATGGTCTATTTAGCGCAACACAGCGATAACAGCAAGGATTGTGGTGTATTGTGATTGATAAACCTCTAACACACGTCAAGTGTCTTTGGTTCATATAGCTTGCTATACCAACTACACTGTGTGTTAAGTATCTCAATCTAAGACTGGTTCATATAGCTTGCTATACCAGCTCTGATGCATTACATCCTATGAGACCCAGGATAAAAGTTTTTTTTCTCTCTTTTCTTTCAGAATACTTTAAGCAAACTTGATTGCGTAACATAACATTGCTACGGTTACAGCCATCATATTTACCTATCCATTTAAATTATTTTTCTCTTTAAAATTCACATCTCATAAAATTAATTTCATGTGTACATGGAAATAATCAACATCTAATGACTCTGGAACTGTTCTAGAAAAAGAAACCAAGGCTTTCCCCCTTTCTAACTAACAAAAGGAATTTAATTACCACTTAGAAAATCTGATCTCAGAAAGTTAATTAGGGTCCAAATAATCATTGAAAAATAGAAATTAAAATATAGGAAACTCTAACCCTAATTAATTAGGGATTATAATTAGAAGAGAGTTTCAATTCCTGTTTCTGATTATAATTAGAATGAAACTTAACTCCTAATTTATTCTTAAGTATAATTTAATGCCAATCTTAAATTTTACTGTTACGTCTTCTAAAATTTCTCCTTCCATATTTGCTTAGAAAGACAAAGAATAACATAACAAAACATCTCATAGAGCACAGACATCACAATTATACTCGTACCTCTGTATTCTTAAGTCCTTAAGATTGTAGTAAAAATGCTGACAAAATCTCGAACCGCAATTTCCTGAGACGTGTAAATTCACTGTCCTTAAGGACTTATCCGCGGTATATAGCGCAAGTCCCCCAGGATACAACAGGAACTTCTCGAAACGTATTCGAGGATCACAGAACTAGCAAGAAACTCTATAAAGAGTATAAGTTAACCCAAAATATTTTTAGAAAATGAAAAGAAGAAAAGAGGAAGAGAAAAGACCCGTTTTGGTGTGTCTTGGAATGAAGAAAGAGCTCTTCTATTTATAGAGTTAGGGAAGAATAAAATCAATAAAAGACCATAAAAACAATAAATAATTTTACCGTTGCAGCACTCAAAAATTTGACTGTTGCTAATTAATAAAAATATTAATGTTGTAAAAATATTCTTTTGCAATAACGTAACATTATTACAACAAACAAGATTTTTTAGAGCAATTTTTTTTCCATATATAGAGGTGATAATAATTCCTTTTTAATTAGTATATTCTACATAATCGAGTTAGGAACAATTGCATAAACCACTTCTATTTTTTGTTTTTTATTCCCGCATATGATAATAATTGAATAATGCCCGTTTTATAGCCATTTTCATTTTTTCTTTTCTTTTTATTCTTGGGTCACCATCATGACGTTATTGTTTGGTACAACTGTTTTAAATTTTTTGAACATACTTTTGATATGTCATAAGGCCAAAGCATTCCTAAATTACATAACCCTTTGGAACTGTTTTAGACAAATTGATGTTATCCGACAATCGAAATATGATTAAAATATATGTAGCCATTCAAATATATGAAGTTTCATTTCCAATAAATATATATATGAATTGGTTGGTTGCGTAAGTAATGCATAGAATAGCAAATAATGGAGGTATATGCAGTTACATATTTGCATTGTTAAAATTCTGCTCTGCATAATTGCTTTATGTTCAAACTTTCATCTTTCTTCTTTTTCAGAAATACCTTCTCATCGCTACTTTGATCAGCACAAGTCTTGTATTTGCTTGCTTCATTGTTATCATGGTAACTATAAGTACTTGGTATTTTCATAAAATTTCTTACAAAATTAAAAAATATACGTACAGTTATTTTTAACCTCAATCTCTTCCTTCACTTATATATGATAAAATGAAAATATGCTTTGAGTGATTTATGAAAATCATCATGGTGTTATTGTGTGAAACTTGTTTTAATAGGTGGGAGACACATGTTCTCGAGACATTAATGACTGTGACATGGGATTGCAGTGCATAGAATGCAACTCGAAAAATCGGTGTACACGAATTCGAACTATAAGTCCTATTTTTAGGGTCCTTACCATGCTCATCAACCTGTTTTGTACCTCTCAGTAAATTTTGTATAATTAAGAGTATGGTGAATGATGTATAGGTGAAGGATCTTCCATTCAACCAATACTCATGGCTTACAACTCATAACTCATTTGCATGGAGGGGAGTGAATTCAAGCATCGGTTTTCCAATTTTGGCCATCATGAACCAAGAAGATTCCATTACAGATCAACTCAAGGTATGTTAAGTAAATGTCAAAAACAATAATCATTATCAGATGAACATCGTTTCATATGCTCATAGTATTTGTTAGACATTTTTTGTTGCAGAATGGTGTAAGAGGATTGATGTTGGACATGAATGATTATAAAGATGACATTTGGCTATGTCAAGGGATGTGCTCTAGATATACAGCTTTTGTAAGGCATTTTGTAAAAATTTCACAATCACCACTCTTCAAAGTTATAAAGTGTGTTGTTAGTTTTGGTAATGCTTAAACATGTCTTTGTTTGACATTCTTAAGGGTCCTATAATTTTGAAATACGAGGTACAATTTTAACAGCAACCTGCCATTCATGTTCTAAAAGCGATAAGGGCATTCCTTGAAACAAGCCCAACACAAATCATCACCATTTTCATTGAGGATCATGTAACATCGCCAAACGGTGTGAATAAAGTTTTTAATGCAGCTGGGCTGAGGAAATTTTGGTTTCCAGTGTCGAAAATGCCCAAAAACGGTGGTGATTGGCCAACAGTCAAAGAAATGATACGAAGGAATCATCGGTTAATTGTGTTCACTTCAAATGCTACTAAGGAGGATTACCAAAGAATTGCGTTTGTGTGGAATTATGTTGTAGAAAATAATTGTGAGTTTCACATATTCTTTGGGAATGAAATTGTATAATTAAGTGGGTCTAATAATTTATTCCAGTTTTGATATTGTAGATGGACATGATGGCATGAAAGGAGGTTCTTGTTCAAATCGAGCTGAATCACTTCCACTGAACACAACAACAAATTCATTGGTCTTAATGAACTACTTTCGAGATGTACAAAATTCTAAGGAAGCATGTAGGGATAACTCTTCTCCTTTGATGAGCATGATGAATATGTGCTTCAGTGCTGCAGGTAATCGATGGCCTAATTATGTTGCTGTTGACTTTTACAAGGTAAACTTTTTATAGCACTTTGAAAACCATTTCCTTAATATCATCAGTATAAGCTACATATTCATATATATTCAAAGCTGAAACATCCAGAGAAGTGACGGTGGTGGAGCTCCTGAAGCATTAGATGTGGCAAATGAAAACTTGCTTCAGACATAAACAAGCTCATTGCAATCATCTTGGGAGGTATACAACGAATGAATCGACTTATGTTATTTTTTTATGCATGTGATGAAGGATAACACACTTAAAAGTATGTACGCTAGAAGTTTGTTTATTCTAACGCACCCGATACACATATCCGTGTTGACATGTATCCGTATATGAATTTTTGGATATTTTATTAATGAAAATAATTTATAAAATTTTATATTAAAAAGGTTTAATACGTGTTTCGGTAGGGATTTTGTGAGGCTAAGACACTAATCTTTTTGATGTGTCTTCCTTGCTTCCAAACGTTCGGATCGCCTGAATCGTTTGCCTTCCTTCAGTTTGGACCGTTGGCTTCTCAATGACCACTCGGTCTTCGCTGTGGACCACTCGATTTTTGGTGCTAACCGTTCGTTTGCCTTCTTGCCCAGGAGGGAGAGGTACCTGCAAAAGACATTCTGACGTTCAAGTTAGGAACGGTTTTGAGAATTGTGTATCACACTTGTATGTTTGAGTTCTGATCGAACGTAAGTAGAGTGTATGGGAGTGTGAGTAGAACGTGAACGGAACATACCTGACTGATGCCCTTGACCTTGTATTTATAAACAGACTTACATAAAAATCTGGCTAGTTGCTCAAAAACCACTTATCAGTATTTTAACCGCTTATCAATCAGATATTCTTCATTATTTTATTCTCCTTTGATTATTTTATCTTCTACTGGACTATTGGCCCAATAACTTAAACGCTGGCCCCATTTCGGCCCATGTTTGATAAAAACCATTTGACTTGGCTGACTGGCGTTGCTACTGTAGAGAGACCGAACGACTTTGGATACCAACCGTTCGGTCTCTACTACATACCATACATTATATCCCACAAGTCCGAGTTAACCGTTCGACTTTAGCCGAGGTTAACTATAGGACTTATGAGTTTGAGGGAGGTTGTTCTCATTGTATTGAGGAGCTTGCTTTCCGTGTGATTTGAGTCGTTGTATCTTATTTGGGTAGAACAGTTTCATGTGTAGAATCTTGTCATCTGCACTATGAGGCCGACTGACTCAATACTTGTTGAGCTAAATGGCCGAATATTTGCTGACGCTTAGTTCTTGTCACCAGAGCCTCCTGGTTGACGAGAGGGAAAACCGTTCAGTTGATTTTCCTCTCGGTTTTTAACATGAATCGAGAGGGATTTACCTCTCGGTCTTCTACATGAATCGAAAGGGATTTAACTCTCTGTCTTCAACATGAACCGAGAGGGATTTACCTCTCAGTCTTTACCATGAATAGAGAGGGATTTACCTCTCGGTCTTCAACATGAACCGAGAGGGATTTACCTCGCGGACATCTACATGAAACGAGAGGGATTTACCTCTCAGGCTTTTACGTAAATCGAGAGGGATTTACCACTCGGTCTTCAACATGAATCGAAAGGAATTTACCTCTCGGTCTTCAACATGAACAAAGAGGGATTTACCTCTCCATCTTCAACATGAACCGAGAGGGATTTACCTCTCGGTCTTCAACATGAACCGAGAGGGATTTACCTTTCGACCTTCAACATGAATCGAGAGGGATTTACCTCTCGGTCTTCAACATGAACCGAGAGAGATTTACCTCTCGGTCTACAACATGAACCGAGAGGGATTTACCTCTCGGTCTCCAACATGAACCGAGAGGGATTTACCTCTCGGTCTCCAACATGAACCGAGAGGGATTTACCTCTTGGTCTCCAACATGAACCGAGAGGGATTTACCTCTCGGTCTCCAACATGAACCGAGAGGGATTTACCTCTTAGCCTTCAACATGAATCGAGAGGGATTTACCTCTCGGTCTTCTACATGAATCGAGAGGGATTTACCTCGGTCTTCAACATGAACCGAGAGGGATTTACCTCTCGGTCTTCAAAATGAACAGAGAGGGATTTACCTCTCGGTCTTCTACATGAATCGAGAGGGACTCAGTCTTCAACATGAATCGAGAGGGACTTACCTCTTGGTCTTCAACATGAACCGAGAGGGATTTACCTCTCGGTCTTCAACATGAATCGAGAGGGATTTATCGCTCGGTCTTCAACATGAACCAAAAGGGATTTACCTCTCGGTCTTCAACATCAATCGAGAGGGATTTACCTCTCAGTCTTCAACATCAATCGAGAGGGATTTACCATCGGTCTTCAACATCAATCGAGAGGGATTTACCTCTCGGTCTTCAACATCAATCGAGAGGGATTTACCTCTCGGTCTTCAACATGAACCGAGAGAGATTTACCTCTCGGTCTTCAACATGAATAGAGAGGGATTTACCTCTCGGTCTTCTACATGAATCGAGAGGGATTTACCTCTCGGTCTTGTTATATGAATCGAGAGGAATTTACCTCTCGGTCTTTAACATGAGTCGAGAGGGATTTACCTCTCGGCTGAAAGGGATTTACCTCTCGGTCTTTGACTTCGTATTCTTCCTGGGGGACTTTCTGGTTGGATGGAAATATCTCGCCATGTAAAACAATATTTGAAAGACCACATTTTCCTTGCATTTGAAGTTGATTAGGGGTTTATACCGAGACGTGTTTCCATCCTTTCTTTGATGAAGGGTCCTGTAATCTAAACTTATTTCTTCCATGCCACTCTCAAATAAGAATTGTAACAATAATCCATGTACGGTAATTCACTTACTCCTAAAAGATGAGGTGCTCCACCACATAGCTGATAAAAAACGTAATATGGTGTGTACGTGTGGCTTAGATTTTAATGGATATTTACCTTTCGAAGTTTGAAAAGTAAACCCCTTTTTATTATGTCACGTGTGTCAGTATATATTATATTATTAAGGTTAAATAGATTCGGTGGTCCCTATTTTTGCTGATTTTCTTCAAGTAGGTCCCTGTATTTTCAAGTTGATCAATTTGGTCTCTGATTTTGAAAAATTAGAGCAATTAAGTCCATTCCATTAACTTCTCTGGACGACGTTAAAAATCGTGCTTGCTGGCAGGAGGAGATGTCATTTTTGAAACACGTGGCACATAACCACTTTATGACGTGACACATAGCCACATTTCTTGCCTTTTTACTAAAGATCTCTACGCAAACCCAGCGTCACCATCCCACTACCGTATTCACTACGCGATTCCCCTATCTGATTGTGCTACCAACATCATCTTCTTCATCTCCTTGTTACCCTTGTTCCTGGTTCCCCTATAAAGGAAAAATGCAAAGACCCAATAAAAAAAACCTCTCACAGACAACCTTTGATTCCTTTCCTCTGAAAAAAAAACCACCAAAATCGGTCTCGCATAGCCCAAAAAGATCCAACTCACTCACTTCCTAGCATCCACTAGATCTTCCATCATCAGCTCGCCAATCCATTTTAACACACTATCATCATCATAGAGTCAACACAAATCTCACACAGAACATCACAGAATGAAACCAACCATTTAAAATCAGATTCAATGTTTCGATTTCTTGAGTTTTAGAGTAATACAAGGGAGGGTATATCCATCAAATTTCACCCATGAACCAGTTACCCAACCCACCTTTCTATTCTTTCGAAAGTTGCAAGGACCCAATTAACCTCACCAGCGACGCCCAGTTTCATTGGTAACGGTGGCGACGCCCATTTTCACTGACGGCGAAGATTTCGTTCGAGGAAGAAGGTTGGTTCGCGCGAGAGTTTCAATGAAGGACGGGGTCACCGGCGATGATGCGACGACAAGCTTCTTCTCGCGACGGAAGATGCGAAAGACGGGGTCACCGGCAATGATGCGACGACGAGCTTCTTCTCGCGACGAAAGATGCGGAGGACGAGGCGTAATGGGGGCGATGGCGCCGTGACCAACGGTGACTCCGGTAGGACGTGGCGTCTCCGGTGACATCGAGACCGGAGAGGATGGTGGTGCGACGACTGGGTTCGAAGAAGTGGTTGTGCGAATCCCAACCCTAGGTTGGCTCGAGAGAGTGAGACGTGAGTTTTGGAAGTGTGTGTTGGAAGTGAGGTGGGGGGAACTGAATAATTTAAGTACACGTCATAAAGTGGTTATGTGACACGTGTTCCGAAAATGACACCTCCTCCTGCCAGCGAGCACGATTTTTATCGCCGTTCAGAGAAGTTAACAGAATGGACTTAATTGCTCTAATTTTTCAAAATCAGGGACCAAATTGATCAACTTGAAAATACAGGGACCTACTTGAAGAAAACCAGCAAAAATAGGGACCACCGAATCTATTTAACCTATTATTAATCATATATATATATATATATATATATATATATATATATATATATATATATATCTCAAAAATGGGGTTTGCTAATTTATGTAAATGGTTTTTTTAGTCAGTACATTTTAGCAAAGTGTACCAAGTTTTAATTGACAAAAAGATCCCTACTCAAAGAAAAAAATACTTTAAACTCAAGGGTATTTTAATAATTTTAAAATTTGATTTAAAATAAAAAAAATAAAAGGTAGTTATTTACCATCCATGATTGTTGTCACATCATCCATGATTGTTGCCACATCATCCATGATTGTTGTCACGTGTATTAGTAGTTATTAGTAGTTTTTATTTTAAATAAAAAAAATAAAAGATAGTTTTTAAAATAAAAAATAAAATAAAAGGTAATAACTACGTGGACCAATTAAATAACTACCTATTATTTTTTTATTTTAAATTAAATTTTAAAATTATTAAAATGCCCTTAGATTTAAAGTTCGTTTTTATTTTAATAGGGACTTTTTTGTCTATTAAAACTTGGTACACTTTGCTAAAATATACCAACTAGAAAAACCCCTTACGTAAATTAGCAAACCCCTTCAAAAATACTTATCTTGTTAATGGTATTTCACGTAGGAATGATGATATATATGGTGTAGCTTTTGCTTTGCTGAAAGTTCCTAGTGCTAATCTGAAGTAGTAATGTCGAGACCAAACACTCGTCTTGGTTTCTTATAGTTTCAACGGCATGTCGCTCAGCCCCACGTTGGGTATCAAAATGTTTCGATAGGGATTTTGTGGGACTGAGACACTAACCTTTCTGTCATGACTTCCTTGCTTCCGAACGCCCAGATTGCCTGAATCACTTGCCTTCCTTCAGTCTGGACCGTTCGCTTCTCTATGACTGCTGGGTTTTTGGTGTTAACCGTTCGGTTGCCTTCTTGACCAGGAGGGGGAGGTACCTGCAAAAGGCACTCTAACGCTCAAGTTAGGAGCGATTTTGAGAATTGTGTATCACAATTGTATGTTTGAGTTCTTATCGAACGTAAGTAGAGTGTGTGGTAGTGTGAGTAGAACGTGAATGGAACGTACCTGAATGATGACCCTGACCTTGTATCTATAAGTTGTCTCATGGACCCTGAACTGACACAAGCCCAATAAAATATAAATAGACTTACCTAAAAATTTGGTCGGTTGCTTATAAACCAGTTATTAGTATCTTAACCGCTTATCAATATCTTTAATCAGATCTTCAATCAAATATTCTTCATTATTTTATTCTCCTTTGATTATTTTATCTTCTACTAGACCATTGGTCCAATAACTTAAATGCTGACCCAATTTCGACCCATTTTTTATAAAAACCATTTGACTTAGTTGACTGACGCTATACTATAAAAAGACCGAACGACTTTGAATACCAACCATTCGATCTCTACTACATACCATACAATATATTTGGAGTCACAACAGTCATTATATATTTATTATGTTTTCAAAAAAATATTTATAATTTTTCAATATACATATATCACGTATCATATTTTATTATTTTTAAAATAAGTATATTTATTTAAAACATACTTTTCGTATAACAAACATATCAAATTTGTGCATCCACTCACACAAATTAATGTAATATCTGAATATATATATATATATATATATATATATATATATATATATATATATATATATATATATATACTTGATTTACTTTTTTGTTTACAACGATGTAGTTTTTTACCCCTTAGCTTAAAATCAAGCATTCTTCAAATGAATCTTAGTCACGAAACTTTATACTTGGAATTTTTGTTTAGAGATATAAATAATTAGTTAAACTGAGAATACAAAGAATAAAATTGATGAGCATATCGTGATCTTGATTATGGCTGTCCTAATAATTTTTACCATTTTTGCTTTAACAATTTTCCTATTGTATTAAGTCTGAATTTTGTTATTTTATGTTAGCTAAAGTTAATTATTAGAGATTAATCATTTTTATGGAAAAGTGTTTAAAAAATAATAAAAGTATTTATTTTCAAAAAATTGAACTAAACATTCACTTCATTATATAAGCATTTAACTTTTATTTTTCAATATTTTTTTTCTTAAAGTCATCACCCTATTTATATTTCAAGATATAAATGAAGTGAATTAATTCACTTCACAAGAGAGAATATCAAAACAATTCACTTCACAAACTTAAGTTCACCTAAAAGTTTAGATATTTACTAACATATGATTGTGATGGGTAGACAAATATATATCATCTCCTAAGTATTTTCATACAAGTCTTTAGTAATAACCCAATTTTTTTATTGCATCTTGCTTCACATTCCCAAAATTATAGAAACCAGAAAAAAATATTTAGTGTCATTTAGAAGATTTGTCACAAAGACTAATATTATTATTATTATTATTATTTTGTTATTATCTTAATGTATCTCAATTAAATAAAGAATGAGATTAGAATATCTAAGGACTGAGAAAAAGTCAATCATGAGGAGTTCACACGTGACATCAGATAATGAGATTAAAGGTTTAAATATAAAATAAATGTTATTATATAGAAACATAAACTCAAAGCTTTTTCCCTCCACTTTATCTAAGAATGTTGCCACTCTTCAAAGAAACCTTGCTCTATTCCTTTCTTCTCTGCCTTCTCTCTTCTATTCCTCCTCACTGAACCATTGGATCGTTGATCAAGTGGTGTCTAAGCCTCTGTGGTGTAGAGAGCTTCAAGACTGACCGAACAATTTCTCGTTCATCAGCTGGTAAGTTGTTCTACTCATTCTCTGTGTTTTTAAGGTTGTATTCATGCAATGATTCTATCTTGCATGTAGTTAGTAGTTCCTTTCTCCACATTCTAGCTCAAATTTGGTTTTAAGAATTGTTCTTCGTCACCAAATGGTGATTTGTAGGAGTTTGTAGAAAATTCGTGTAGTGCAGGTAAGCAGTCGGGGTCCGAACTCTTCTGTGTTGTGTATCACTAAGGTAAGGGGAGCTAGTTGTTTGCTTAAAACTGTTTTAAATTATGTATGCATGCTGAATCCTGAACTGATGTGTTGATTTGACTGAAATTCTGGTTTTGAGTGTATTGGGTTGCATAAACTGAGATGTGAAATTGATGAAACTGTGATGGAAAGTCTATGAATTGAATTAGATGAACTTGGTTGTTGAAATTTTGGCATGTTAGAAGTGATTTGGGTAAGGATTCTATTGTAGCATTGCTTGAGTAGAAGGTTAAGTGCTTAGGTAGTGTTTAGGTCATTTTTAGAGAAAGTGAGGTAGTGATTTTGAGCAAATAGGTCTAGAGTGTTTCTGGAGGGTTGGGGTAGTTTAGATAGGTCCAATATGACTTGCTAGGAACATAAAACTGGTCTAGAACATGTTAAAAATGGTAGAATTGGAATATAGCCCCTAAGTTGAGGAAAGTAGTGTTTTAAGGATGAATTTAGGTCTTAATCACTTTAGAATCACTATAGGAATGTTTAAAATCATATAGACAAGTTTAATTAGGTCTAAATCATGATTTAGAAGTCTTAGAAGTTGGGGAGAAGGGCTAGAAATGGTACGGTGTGTGTGAGTGCATAATTCTGCAGAACTTGCATTCTGCAGATTATGCAAACTCGCTATGTGAATGGTTTCGCATAGCGAGTCATTGCAGGAGGGTGCTCTCTGTCTATGTCATTTGCTGTCTGAGCTGGTGCGTTGTGCGAATGACCAGGGGGTGTTGCTCTCTGCCTGGTGGATTCGCCTAGCGAATCCTGTCGCTATGCGACTGGTAGTGGCCTAGAGCCACTGCCATTTTAATTAGAAAAGCCAGTTAGACGCAAAGTGAGAAGGTTTGGGGGGTTGGTCTCTGTTTGGGCTCTCGTATAGCGCAACTCGCATAGCGACCTGGGTGTGCTATGCGAGAGGCATAAGGTTTGGCACCTATGCGAAGTAATTCGCAAGGCGAGTGTGGTGCGTTATGCAAGCCACCCTGGTTTCGTTATGCGAGTGTGGTGCGTTGTGCGAGAAGTGTTGAGTCTAGTCCACTCTCTTTTATTCTGTTTTGTGTTGAGCTATGTTGAATGTTGTTTAGTTTGTGAAGCATGCTTAAGAGTGTATTGTATTATATTTTGGATGGTTATTATAGTTTGAAAGATGTGTGATTATAAGAAAGAAGGTATGATTCAAAGTGGTAAGTGAAAGTCTCAAGTGTAGAATCTCTTGGTGAGATTCTTAGTTGTTTAGAATGAAAGTAGGAGCTCAGTCTTGGGGGTCATCCTAAAACTCCAATGGTCAATCATTCTCAAATAGAGAGGATTGAACCATGTTGTGAGGAGTAGCAAGAGGTCTTAGTCTTGGGGGCTTCTAGTATGCCTTAAGGCCTAGAACAGGCTAACCTCGTGAGTGTGGTAGGGTGAAACCCATTGGCAACAACTTTGCAAAGCAGTAGAGGCCACCATGAGTGCAAGAACCGTCATAGCTCGACTATCATTCTAAGTGCGGACGAGTCAAGTCTAGAATATAACATGCTAGGGATTGTGTTGTAGTTTACTTTGCTTGAATTGAATCTTGTATGTGTATGTTGCAATGATTGTATGATTTGTATAACTAGCTCACCCTTTCTGTCTGTTGTGTGTTTTGTTCTTGTGTGGTTTTCTTTTGTAATGATCACCCATTTGGATGTGAGCAGAGGTGGATGAGGTGCTTCTGGAGCAGGCCTTAGAGGGAGATGACTCTGTTGCTTAGCTTAGTTAGGATTCATAGATATTTTTATATATTTTGAGATACTCTTTAGTACTTAAAGTTTTAAATTTATATCTATTTTAGATGACTGTAAGCTTAATGCTTTACTTACAAGTCCTTAACTGTTTTGTAGTATTATATTTGATGACGTCTATATTATATATTTTCTATATAATTGGAATGTTGCATAATGAAATAATTTTACTAAGATATATGATATTTTTTCATTCTTTGAATTCAGGTGTAAATATAAGCTCGAGACATTCTTGTACTATAAAGGGAAATGGAGCCTAAAGGGAAATGGAGCCTGTTATTCTCCATACATGTTAAGTTAACTTTCAATTCATGCATTTAATACAATAATATATTACTTCTAATTTCTCCAATTAACTGTTTTTTTGTGTTTCATGAGAATTCATTCTCATATCTTTTCTTCTTTGGAATAAAGACTAAATTTTATGTCTTTAAAGAGCGTTTTAATATTTGTGTTCAATGAATCTATACGATTTCTAGGATTCATCATAAAAACTCAGTCATAATAAATATAATAATAATAACAACAATAATAAAAATAATAACAACAATAATAATAATAATAACAACAATAATAATAATAATAACAACAACAATAATAATAATAACAACAATAATAATAATAATAATAATAATACTTTTATAATAATAAAAAAAATAAGAATAATAACAACAACAACATTATTAATAATAATAATAATAAGAATAATAATAATATTATTATCATTATAATTATAATAATAATAACAAGAACAATAATAATGGTTACACAAAATTTAATTTATTGTACATATAAATTTTAAACAGTATCTTAAATTTTACGAAATTTTGTCCTCGGAAATGAAAATTATTAATCTTCTTAACATGTCCAACACAACAATTCAAGATTCAATACTTATAAATGAACTTAGCGGCAGTAAATATTTTTTTGTATTAAATCTCAAACGAGAAACTAAGACTACCAATACAACAATATATTTAAACATATAATTAATCACATATCTAACATACAAAAAATAAATAACGTACTACAAAATTATAGACTCATATTAAAAAGTAAATTTTAAAATATTAAAAAGGATACAACTACTCCCGTTATGTAAGTACCTAGAGACAGATACAAATGACATATTAGTCTCATGAATAAGGATAATGATACTTAGACAAAATTTTTTTGACAACATTTGAACATCATCTACGTGTCATTCTGTGATTGGTCCATGGTAGTGTTTATAATTATTATTATTGATTGTGGAGTAATTTTGGATCAATCACTGAATGACACGTAGATGATGTTCAAATGTTGTTAAAAAAATGTTGTTGAAGTATCATTATTCCATGAATAAACATAAAAATACTCAAAAGAAAAACGAAGAGAATGACATTCACCACAATGGAGAAAATGAATGACGAAAGACTCCTTTTATAAATTAAGAAACTTAGTGCTACAAAAGACTATTAATATTTTAGTGGTTACTGTTTAATTTAAAATTATTAATGTTTGACAAATTTCAATATTCAATGCTTAGCATTTCACATTCCTTATATTTTAGACTAAATTTTTTATCATGTGAATATAATTATGTAACAAGTATAAAATAATATTTTTTTATCATGTGAATATAATTATGTAATTATAAAATAATTGATAGTGAATATATACAAATATTAGTACTCTTTAGATTTAGTTGTCCCTAACTAAATATGAATATTATTTGAAATGTCATCATTTTTTTTGTTAAGACTATATACTTTTTAGAATGCAATCATTCTATGCTAAGATTGAATATACTTTGGAACTTAACCATTCCAAGCAAAAAGTGATTAACATCCTAAGACAAATACAAGTTTTAGTATACTTTTCTAGATGACTATGAATACAAACAATGTTCTTCACACACAAAATACTTGAGATTGCTTGAAAGGGCCATCAATATTTCTTCTTCAAGAAGATTTTTTTATATAGAGATTAAAAGAAAAAAGTCTTTGCAAATGGTTTTAGAGATTGTAAGGTTTACGAGTCTTCATCTTCTTTATTTATGGTCTACCGCGTCAAACCATATATATGCATTAAGTGTTTTCTATGCGACACAAAATATACATAACTTCGTTATATATATAACATGACTTATCAAAGTTACTTTCCACTTTCATTTAAAGTATATGATGAACAATTTAAATGCTTTTGCAAAACTATTATTCTACCTTTTCAGAAAGTTTTTTTTTTCTATGTAGAACAACTTTAAACACATTCTTAAATTTTTTTTGATGTAAACATAAGATTAATTTTCATAACCACTATATTGCCTTAGTTTTCTAAAAAAATTTAGTTGACCTTGTAAGAAATAATTTTAAAGATCATGTGTACATTTGTTTAATAAAATAATAAATTAGAACATCTCAAAATAAACAAAATCTCTTTTTGATAAATTTTATTAGTACTTGAACGAATTCATCAAAAGTTGTTCATAACACCATGTCATTTAAATGGTTGTATGTATAATGATGCTAAATAATAATCGTATCTAAAATTATTCATATTCTTAATAACATTTTTTTAATAGTACTTTTTATGTAGAGAGAAATGATTAATGTATTTTAAAATATCAACTTAAATTAAATGTCATAATACATAGTAATGCCTACTATATATTTTATATAACAAAAATAATTTTAACAAAAATCATATATAAAATTATAGAAATTCACAGTATGTAACACTTACCTAATATTACTCACAACTAGTATATACTAATGTTGTCAAAATGGGTTATAACCCGCGAGCCAACATGACTCACCACGGATTTGAGCCGAGTTGGGTTGAAAAAATGTGATATTTTTTATGCGGATTAGTTTTTAACCTGGCTCACTTAGAACTCGGCTCACTCGGATTGAACCCATGGTGAGCTGGATTGGCTCACCAACCCACCTAATTTAATTTATTTATTTATTATTTTATGTTTCAATATTATTAGTTAACATTTTTTTATTATATTGTAGATGGGGATAAAAAAAATGTTTCAAGAGAGAAAAATATTATAGATTAACCAATTCAAGACTCTAATATTATAAATCGACAAGTGATACAAAAATTATCAATATTCAAAGCTTATTTGTTCGCCTTTTACGCTTGTTTTTGGATTACGCTTGGATTGTATAATATTTTTCAATTTATTTTGAATTGTCTTTGTAGTTTAACATCTAGAGTGAAATTTATTTAGATTTGAATTAAAAAAGCATTAAAAAAGAATTAAAAAAGTGAGCCAGTGAACTAACCCGTTTAACCCACTAATCCGTGGTGGGTCGGACTCGGTTCAAATTTTTTCGGCTTTCTAATAAGTGAGCTGAATTGGGTTGGCTCACTAAGTGATCAACTCGTGATGGACCGAACCGGGTTGAGCCGAGTTACCCATTTTGACAATTCTAATTAAACCAATATTTACTCATCTAGTAGTTTGAATTTGAAACAAATGTTTCACAAGTTCTTCAAATTGAAATCTCCCATGTGACTAGTCTCTATTATTTAATTGCACAAAGTCTCTTGCTAGGCCCATTTTCTTCTTCCAATTAAATAATTAATTGACACTTCGCTATTCATTTTTAACATTATTATTAATTTATACTACATTTTCAATGTTTTATACACCATCTTAATAAAATAAAGGTTAAAATAACTTTATTAACATTGAAAAGTGCACAGACAAAGAGGAGGCAGAAAAAAATAGTCACACGCATACTAATTTTGAAAGATAATACGGACAAATATTGTTGTGTTAGACAGAGGAGAGAGAAACCAAAATTAACTTAGTTTTTGCATAATGGAAGAAAGACTTGATTATGTCAAATTTTATGAAATTGAAACTTTTTAATCATGTTTAAACTAAATTGAAATATTTTTAAAAGGTTGACCACTCCACCCAAATTAGGGGCAAAGGGAACCTTAATATTATTTGAAAGTCAACTTTACTTAGAAATAACTATCAATTATGATATTTAATAAATAAACATAATTATTATTTCCAACATAAAAATTGGATATACATTTAATTGGTAATTCTTCAATTTGTATTTAAATACACTATTTAATCATAGGAATAAGTATAGAAATTGAAAATAGATACTTGTTATTAAAAGTAAAATTAAAAAATATATACATACATTAGTTTACATTCAAATTGGATTTTTCGATAATGAAACACGTTTGTCTTTTTCCACTCATTCTCTATTTAAGTTTCTTATAAGAATCAAATAATTTATAATGAAGAACTACTTTTAAATTGATAATGAAAAAAAATTAAAATAGAATATAACACAAACAAAAAGAGAAGAGTAAGAAAAATTTTACTACCAACAAATAAGCAAGACAAACATAACACATAAAACAAAGAAAAAATCTATTAGAAAAGACATTTGATACCTAGAAAAACAATACCACAATTGATAATATAAGAAGGAAAACACAACTCATATCTAAATGAAATAAAAAACAAGATATACACAAAATTATATGAAGAAAATTAGAGGATGATATTATTAATGATGAACTCTAAAATTTTGTAAAATTGGAAATTAGAAATTTTGTTCGACAAAATTGCAATTAAATAAAAAAGAAAAACATAAAAATACACCATAAACAACAAGTTTGATCAACCTTGAGAATTGTTAAAAAAATTAAGAAAATCTTAATAAAATGAAATGGCTTAAAGAAAAACCTTAGTAGAGCAGTTAATAATAGCCCAAAACATTATTACCCGTTTCCAAGAAAAAAAAAGACTATTTTTCTAATCTTTTATCTAAAGTCTAATAATTTATGTATCTCCTTTTCATTCTTTTTTTTACAAATTTGACCTTCAAGAATTCTATTGGTTTAATTAAAAATTACTTTTTTTTTAATTCATGTTAATATAATGTGGATAGTATGATTTCGTTTTCATTCATCTAAATTATTTGTTATAAAAGAAACTTGAACTTACTTACACGTTATTATAATTATTCACAGTTAAAGAATATAAATTTGATTAAAATAATACTTTTGAAATTTCATATTTTTTCTTAAATTTATATCATAGTGTTTTCTTTTTTCAATTTTAATTGAGATATCATTAATACGAAAAATTGGTATTGATATCCAACATAATTTAAATTAAAAGTAAAATAAATACATAAAATATGTACTAAGTGAAGTTTATTATAAAATATGTACTAAGTGAAGTTTACATGAAATAAATATATATTTTTATATGAAAATTAAAATGTTTTCTTTTTCTTTTCCTAATTAAAAAATATTTACATAAATTAATATAAAGAGTACATGCTATATGAAATATACCGATCCGCGTTATAATGAGAATCAACTTATCGATAAGGATAGCTAATCCGTCGAGACAACAGATTTAAAGTCTAATTAAGAGCGCAACAGTCATTTATGTGCATTTAACATATATATTAGAAGGTATTAATGATTAATTAATGGTTTGAATGTGATATCGAATATACGACATTAATTGTTTGAATGTCATATCAAATTTGAAATACGTATTAATGGTTAATTATGGTGGTATATTCATGTTTAATTGCATATACAATTAATTGGTAATTTTTAAATTTGTATTTATTGAATACACTATTTAATCATAGGAATAATTATACAAATTGAAAATAGATACTTATTATTAAAACTAAAATTAAAAAATATATACTTACATTAATTTATTTTTTATTAATAATTTTTTTGAAACAGTTAGGCCTTGAGAATTGTTACATGACTATTAATTTCATAAAAAACATACACACACATCTATATAAGGCAAAGGCAAGGAGTTGTGTTTGAAAATAAAATTAAGAGAGAGAAGATGAAGATGTCTTTGGTTTTGCTCTTTCTAATCCTTGTTTCCATTGAGATTGGTATGTTATATAAGGTTTTGAAGTTGATTTTTGGTTTAAAATAAGTTTGAGAGTCATGGTTTAATATTGAAATATATTATGTATGTTTTGTGAAACAGAGAGCGAAGGGCTATTGAAAATGATAGAAGGAAAAGTGTGTGAAGTGAAGCTATATAACTTTTGTGAAGGTGATAATTGCTTTGTTGATTGCCCGAAGAAATATGGAGCAAGTGCAACTGCTCGTTGTAGCGATAAAGATGAATGCATATGCATTCATCCATGTTGAGGTGTTTTTCCAACATTTTCTTTCCTTTAATCTCTAATTTTACACTTATAATGTTTCATTCAAACGAAATAAAATTATTCTCTTATCATTATATTTATTTATGTTCTTCTTCTCAATCCTTTACCGCACTCTAATTATTCTTTACTTCAAACAATAATACTAAAATTTAGTCAGTATATATGTTGATATATAATGTTTATTTTTCTCTTATCCATATTAATTATATAAAAAAAATAAACAACTTTAGATGTAATAAAGTCAACTCTATCAAAGTTGAAACTTTGTCAACTCCAAAAAAAATCGAATGTTATAATTTCTTTAATTAATATTAGTAAAGGTCATTTAACGAACAACTTTTTTTTTATATAAACGAGTGTTATTTTTCATTGAGTTATTATATATAAAAAAATTAAAAAACTAATTATATATATTTATTTTCCTCATCCATTTTAGAATCTAATTATCTTCTATTCCACACTTAATTTTACATAATTTAGTCTTAAAATGAAGTTAAAGTGTCTAATGGAACAATAGTTTTTAAACAAAAATATATACGTAAAAACATAATATTTTTCGTTTAAAAATAATATTCTTAAGAGATAATGGTGAGAAGATTAAAATAATGAACTACAACAAGCAACCAGAAAATCACTTATTCTCGTAACAAACAAAAATCATACTATTTGAAAATTAATCATACTATTTGAAAAATCATACTATCATACAATATTTATTTACAATAAATAGACTTTTGAATTTCACAATTAAAACGAAACACCTCACTATTATGAAGTCTAATTGTATAATTAATTTTTAAATTTAAAATTATTTTAAATTACAAATTTCAAATATATTTGAATAATAAAATTCAAAACTTATAAATAAACTTGTTAAAACACCTTACGAGTCTCAGAATCCGAAAACAAAACAAATAAAGGATGGAAAACTAAACATTAACTAAGAAGTAAAATAAAGGGAAAATATTATTTACACCTCTAACGTTTAAAGCATTATAAAAAAAGTTAAAATTTTAGTGCATTTGAGAAAGTTTCATTTAAAAGTCAATTTTAAGAAGAAAAAAATACTCATATGTGATAGTTTGTGACATCAAAGTTACACTAAATCTAAACACCTGTATGTACTTTTAACCTATGTATCAAAGGATATGGATACAAGACTTCTACAAGAAAGTTAATATCAATTATGTTATTTTCTCTTTGCACAAATGTTTATCTTTTATTTGTTCTCTATTTTGCATTCTTTCTTTTCAGCTAGGCCTAGAATAGATACCTTCTTGTAGATATTCATCCTCTGAACTTTTAGTTTAGGCTAGAGAAAAAAGAGAAATATTTATTCTCCCCCGCTTTTCTCCACGTGCAAAAGCTCTTTCTTAATGCTAGCGACAATTCTTTTAGAGTTAAGGTTTCAACTAGATATTAGAAGTCATATTTTTTGTCATTCTTGTTTGTGATTCATTGGAAAACATTCTGTAGTTGACATGGATTTGCATCACTGTCCTCTTTATTTTTTTGTAAAAATATGTTGGTATTGATTGCAATCATTGTTTATATAAATATATCATTAAAAAAGTTCTTGTGTTTTTTTTTTTACTTTTAAGACATTTGAAGCTAAATGTGAACCTTGGTTCTCACCTTGATTCATTTCTACCACCAAGTAAAAGAAAAAACTACATTGAAATGTTATTAATGAACTTATTTCTATTTTTGGTGAACAGAGAAGCCAGATTTAGGATAGAAGTCGGATCATTATGGAAGAATATTAAGTTAGATAAAGTCAAGGTTACCCAATCAAAAGGCATTACCCAAACAACAGAGCAATAAGTCATTTAAATAGAAAACTATTTTTCTAAACTTCACGCGAATAATCAATTATCATATTCATTACCACTTACGATAATCGATTATCATTTTACTATAATCTATTATTGATGAAACAAAAATATGTAGATAAACATATTTTAAAATCAATTGCGACAATACGTACTGTCGTTTCATCTGAACCAGTATAAAACTCCTTGTGGCTTCAAGAGAGGTATTTTTCATCTCTTGTTGGTTCAAAAAATGTGTTCTATTAACCTTAAACTTTTTCTTATATGATTGTATGTTTGGTTTATATTTAGTGTTTGAGTTAATATCTTTTTCCATATTCTCTTTATTTATCTTATGTTATCTATAAGGAATTAATTTTATCGCTAAGTCAAATTGTAAAAAAAGAAAAAAATTTAAAAGCTTAGTTTTTATTAAGAAACTAATTCCTTCCTCTTGATTTTGTCAAAATGTGATTATTCAGCTATGCAATTCTAACAATTAATAGTTCCTCCAATTGATCAAAATCCTTTATTTGATGCACAACATGCTAAACTAAAATAAACTCATAAATGTTCATTTCAATGTAGTATTTTTTATTAGTGCAAGCTTTTTTATGTCGGACAAGGTATGGATTGATCTAATATTCCACTTTTACATCAAACCTATAGAAATGTCCAAAATAAATTTATGCCAAACAATACCAAATTCAACTATGTCAGACACTTGTGCAAATTCCATGTAAATTCACGTTACATAGTTTTCAAGCGTGTTAAACTTAAGTCCCCTACAATAAAAACCCAAAAATAACTGACGTAAAAGGCCTTTGTTGTGTTAATGTCCCTTTATCTATAATCAATGAACACACATTTCCTCCAATACAACACCTGGAATGTAATATGTTCTCTCTTTGGCTACCATCATTTCCCTTAACCACTCCTCTAAGCATCCTCTTAACAATGAACAAGTCTCCCTATAAAATATTTTCCTTCTCATTTTCAACCTCTTCTCTACTAGATCATCCATTGGATGATTCACTTGTGATATCTTACTATTCTCCTTAAATAACATAGTCTTCTTAGTGTAAAATTTTGAATTTATGTATCCTTTTCCCAAACACTTGAAACATTTCATCTCACTACTTTTACTTTTCTTTAATTTATCGTGACACTTTAAATGATATTTTTTAAATTGAGTATCTGAACTTCTAGAAGAAATACCGCCCTCATTCTTATTCTTTTCCTTCCAACTTGAAGAATTAAAATTAAAAGAACTCTTCTTCATATCCTTTCCTTTAAGTTATTGCCCAACCTTAATCATTAAATTTTCTACTTCCTCCATCTCCAAACATTGGTTAACTGTACCTTATCTATAATTTTAGCATTCAAACCTTACATAAATTAAGCCATAATTATGTCTCTTTCTTTGTTCACTATGACTCTAATCATGCATACCTTCATCTTGTTAAAATACTCATAAACACTTTTTCCTCATTGGGTGAGGCTTCTAAACTTATTTCGCGCATCACTAAGATAATGTGAAGGAATAAAGTGTCTCATCATAACCTTTCTCATCTACACCCAAGTATCCACCTTAGGTTATTCATACTTTATTATACCCCTTTGGACTTGAACCCACTAAATAAAAGCATAATCAGAAAATCTCACTACAATCACCTTCACTTTTTTTTCCAGTATAATCATGATAAACAAATATTTGTTTAATATTCTTCTCTCATTCTTCATCTTGATTACTTTTATTATTATTAACTTGATTATGTTGTTGTTTAATTCTTTCAAAGGTTCTTCATTGTTTTTTAAAAGCGATCCTTTGTATTTGTGAGGTCATAACATCAATTAGTAGATTTTGAACTCCATGAAACTGAGAACTACCATCACCACTTACTTTTGTCATACTTCAAATTAAATTGTTAAAGAAAATGATGGATCTTACACTTTATGAATGGTTCACTCGTGTTTACATTAAAATATGATTTTTCTATAATGAAACATGCTTGTCTTTTTCCACTCATTCCCTACTTAAGTTTCTTACAAGAACCAAATAATTTATAATGAAAATCTAGTTTTAAAGTTAACAATGGAAAAAATTTAAAATAGAATATAACACCAACAAAAGAGAAGAGTAAGAAAAATTTTACTACCAACAAATAAGCAAGACACACATAATACCCAGAACAAAGAAAAAAATCTATTAGAAAAGACATTTGACACCTAGAAACACAAAAACACAATTGATAATTTAAGAAAGAAAACTCAATTCTTATCTAAATGAAATAAAACAAGAAATACACGAATTTATATGAACATATATATGAAAATTAGAGGATGATGTTATTAATGATAAACTCTAAAATTTTGTAAAATTGAAAATTAGAAATTTTGTTCGACAAAAATGCAATTAAATGAAAAATAAACATAAAAGTACACCATAAACAAGTTTCATTAGCCATGAAAATTGTTGCAAAAAAAAAATAAGAAAATCTTAATCAAAATAAAATGGATTAAAGAAAAACCTTATCAGAGGAGTTTTCTAACATTGAATAATAGCCCAAAACGTTACACCCTTTTTATAAAGAAAAAAAACAAGAATATTTTTTTTTAATCTTTTATCTAAAGTCTAAGAATTTATGTATCTCCTTTTCATGTTTTTTTTTTTTACAAATTTGACCTTCAAGGACCCTTTTAGTTTAATTAAAAAATACATTTTTTTTTAATTCATGTTAATAAATTTTCCATTCATCCAAGTTATATGTTATAAAAGAAACTTGAACATACTTACGTGTTATTATAATTATTCACAATTAAAAAATAAAAATTTGATTAAAAAATACATTTAAAATTTTATATTTTTTCTTAAATTTATATCATTTATAGTTTTTTTTTTCAATTTTAATTGAGATATCATTAATACGATTCAGGACTAAAATTGAAACTTTACTTTTATTTTTGCTTAATACCTCTTTTTGGTCCCTCGAAAGAGGGAGAATGTTCAGAATCGTCCTACCTTTTTTAAAAACTTAAAAATGGTCCAGTTTATCTGACTGTGTGACAATGTGAGAGTGAATGTGGTGTAAAATAAAAATTAGACAAAAAAATAGATTGCGTGGCAGTGTACTGTGAGAGGTTAAAAAAAGAGGGATTAGGGTTACAATGAAATCGCGATTTAGGATTAAACATTCTGGTGAAAGAAAGATTCAAATCAAGGTAATCTAAGCTAAGAAAACAAAGATGGAGATTCAGAATCTGAGTTTGTTCTGTTCTAATACTGATAAAATAAAAAACAGAATCGGTCACCAAAAAGTTATTTCCAAGAGAGCTACCCATCTTCAATCTTTATTGGAAAAAGCAAAATGAAAGAAGAGAGAGCGAGCAGAGATGAAAGTTGTGATGAGATTTTTATGCGGCAAGTTGGAACCAAACAGTTACATAACTGT
Organism: Vigna reflexopilosa; assembly: GCA_027742785.1. Taxonomy (NCBI): domain Eukaryota; kingdom Viridiplantae; phylum Streptophyta; class Magnoliopsida; order Fabales; family Fabaceae; genus Vigna; species Vigna reflexopilosa. The sequence goes on along the minus strand of CM050911.1, from coordinate 47,325,811 downwards.
GCTATTGTCTCTCCACCTCATCTGTTCCAAGGAAAAATTGAATTTCAATGCAATGGGTGTTGTTCGGGAATTGAAGGGAGAAGCGAATAGAAATGCATTGGAGACTGCTCCATGGATGGGAAGCCTAACTTTTAAAAAAGGTAGGACGATTATGAACATTCCCCTTCTTTCGAAGGAGCAAAAGAGGTATTAAGCCTTTTATTTTTTCTGATATATTTGAAGTGATGAATAATAATAAATAAATTTTGAGGGGTATGCGAATAGTGCTGTCAAAATGGGTTGTAATCCGCGGGCCAACCCGGCTCACCATAGGTTTGAGCCGAGTTGGGTTTGAAAAAAATGTAATTTTTTTATGCGGGCTAATTTTCAACCCGGCTCACTTAAAACCCGACTCACCGGGTTGAAGCCGTGGTGAGCCGGGTTGGGTCATCAACCCACCTAATTTAATTTAACTATTTATTATTTTGTGTATCAATATTATTAGTTAGTATTTTTTTTATTATATTGTAGATGGTGATAAAGAAGAAGATGTTTCAAGAGAGAAAAATATTATTTATCTATACGCTTGGATTGTATGAAACTTTTTTTTTAATTGTCTTTGAAGTTTAACATCATTTTGATGTGAGGTTTATTTAGATTTGAATTAAAGTTGTAATTTTTTATTAAAAAAAATTTATAATTAAATGAGCCAGTGAGACAACCAGTTTAACCCACCGACCCGTAGTAGGTCGAACCGGGTTCCAATTTTTTCAGCTCGTTGATAAATGAGCTGGATTGGATTCATGATTTTGCTTTAGTTTTGTGAATAAAAGAGTTGAGGATATACTCGATGATTTTTATTATTAATTTTGATACTTAATGCACCCTTTTTGACTTAGAGACTTGCTTAAATTCATGATTTTGCTTTAGTTTTGTGAATAAGAGAGTTGAGGATATACTCGATGATTATATTACTAAATTCCCTTGATTTTGTAGGTTTTGGAATGATTTGAAAGAAAGGTTGAAGTATCAAGGAGTTGCAGTGCAGAAAAGTAAACCAGTCAACCAGAAAAGTCAACCAGTCAACCAGGAAACTTAACCAGTCAACCAAGAAAGTCAATCAGTCAACTAGAATGCTGAAAAGTCAACCAGAGTGCAGAAAATACAGCATTGAGCAGAAAATGAGCGTTGAGCGCCAGCGCTGAGCGGTAATGGGCGCTGAGTGCCAGTCTCGGGACCAGTTTTTCACTGTTTTTCGCCTGGGCGCCACCACTGGGCGCCATTTTGGGTGTCGCACCTACCGTTGAGCGGTAGCCCAACGCTGAGCGCTAGTTTCTTGGGCCTGGGCCGATTTTTCTGTTATTTTTATCAGCTATATATTGATTTGCACGAACCAGAAGGGGTATCTTTTGATAGAAAGAGACGCATAAACATTCTCTTCACCCCTCGGAGGCGGATTTTGGATGTGGGAGCTCCAATCTATCAAATCTAGGGTTTATCTTTTCATTCTTTTCATTATTTTCATCTAGTTTCACCATGTTTATGGTGAACTAAACCTCCATTGTTGTTGGAGAATTGATGTAATCCTTTGAAACTCTCATATATTGAATTGATATTTTATTCATATGCTTTTATTCATCAATTGTTAGGGTATTTCCTCTTTACTCTATGCATGCTTTGTTTAATTCATTCAATAGCATGATCTTTGATTTTATCTTTATGGACACATATAGATAGATCTAGACATGAGGGAATTCCCTCGGGAGAAATATTACCTAGACATAGGAATAAGAGGACCGATTGCCTTTAAGCTTCTGTGCGAATAATGTAATGCATGATCAATTGCTAGGGAGACAAGACATTGTAAACTAGTAATTAGGAGTAGGCTCTTTTCACCAAGACTTTGGGGTTAGGGTAAATTAGAAAGTGGCATTGACATTAATGAAGGAGTAGAATTCTTAAATATATGAGAGTGGATAGGATGAAATCATAAACCCCAATAACATAATTCATTCATACATCATCCAACTGCGTATTTTCTTTGGTCAATTGATCAAACCTTTGCATGCATATTTAATTTACGTTTTTGCATTATAAAAACCTAATTTTCGTTATTCAAGTCTTAAATAATCAACAAATCACATGAAATTCTAGGCCTATGAGTTTCTAGGGAAATGATACTTGGTCTTACCACTTATTATTACTTGATACGATTCGGTACACTTGTCAGAGTCTTAACAAGTTTTTGGCGCCATTGTCGGGGACTCGTGGTTTAACTATTCTCGTAGTGTGGTTATTGATTAACTTTGACTTTATTTTTTTTTGTTTTTTTTTTGTGCTAATAAGTGCTTTTTAGGGTTTTGTTTTCTTGTGCATGCAGGATACAATTTGCACTAGAAGGAGGAAATATTCTAACCTCTCTTTACAGATCAAGAAACAGAAGATATGGCTAGAAATCGGAATATGGGTCTAGTGAGACGTACTTTGGAGGACTATACAACAATCACTGGCCCTCTTCATTTTAACAGTATTGCCAGGCCAAGGGTAAATGCTACCAATATGGAGATTAAGCCTACTCTTATTCACTTGGTGCAGAGCAATCAATTCAATGGATTAGCACATGAAAATCCATATGAGCATCAGACCACATTCGACGAGATATGCAATATAGTGAAGATTCAGGATGTACCAAATGAAGCTACTATACTTAGCTTGTTTCTCTTCTTTTTGGGAGCAATGCTAAGATGTGGCTAAATTCTTTCCCTGAGAATAGTTTCACTATGTGGGGAGATGTGGTAGCAAAGTTCCTGAATAAATATTTCCCTCAATCAAGGATAAACAAAGGTAAACAAGAAATATCTTCTTTTCAACAGGGCCTGAAGGAGACATTAGGTCAAGCGTGGGAAAGATATAAGAGCTTGTTGAGGAAGACGCCCACACATGGCTTTGACAAAGCAACTGTAGTCATTTTTTTCCTTGGAGGACTTGGTTCACAAACCAAATTGATGCGATATGCCTCATCTGGAGGTAATATCAAGTGCAAGACTCCAGAGGAAGCTTATGAACTGATTGACAACATGGCTGCCAACGATAATGAGATGCATAGTGAACTTGGAGCTCCACCTCAACAAAAGGGAGTTCTACAGTTACAATCTCATGATGCTCTGCTTGCACAGAATAAGATTATTGCTCAACAATTGGATAATTTGACAAAGACACTCTCTTAATTGCCACAAGAGATACAGAACGTTTCACAAGTTCAGCAGCAACAACAATCAGAATGGCAACAAATATCCTTTTTATCTGACAGAACTTCGAAGTTGGAGGAGACTCTTCAACAAGTTATGTAGGTGACTAAAACGGCCATTAGAAACTTGGAGATACAAGTTGGCCAACTGGCTGAAAAGTTGGAGGAGATGCCTGACTGGAGTTTTGGGGCTAATACTAATGTTAATCCTAAGGAGGAGTGCAATGCCATTATGACTAGAAGTGGCAAGATGTTAGAGGAAAGAAAAATTGAGAGAAAAGAGAAATTTGAGTTGAGTGAAGAAGAAGAAGAGAATGAAGAGAGAAAAGAAAGGGCAACAAAAGAGAAAGATAAGGGGAAGGAAAAAGAAAAAAAGAGAAAAGAGAGAAAAAAAGAAAACATCATTGAGAAACCTCTTCCTTATCCAAAAAGTTGTTCGAAGATTGAAAAAGAGAAGCAATATGGGCGTTTCATGGAGATCTTCAAGCAATTGGAGATTACTATGCCCTTGACTGAAGCACTGCAATAAATTCCTGCTTATGCAAAGCACATGAAGCAATTCCTCAACAAGAAGAAGAATTATCTAGATGAGGAAACAATTTAAGTGTAGGGTAATTGCAGTGCCATATTACAGAAGACGCTTTCTCTGAAATTCAAAGATCCGAGGAGCTTCACCATTCCTTGTACCATTGGGAATCATGATATAGGGAAGACTCTAGTTGACTTAGGAGCTATTATCAATCTAATGCCCCTATCTATGCTTAAGAAAATTGGTGGTTTGGAGGTCAAACCTACAAAAGCAATCTTGCAAATGGCGGACATGTCCATCAAGCATCCTTATGGTGTGGTAGAAGACGTGGTGGTGAAAATTGATAAACTCAAATTTCTGGTGGACTTTGTAGTGATGAGGATGGAAGAAAATGTAGAGATACCGATCATCCTTGGACGACCATTCATGAAGACAACCAAGGTTGTTATTCATGTAGATGATGGAGTTGTAACATTGAAAGACCAAGATGAAGAGGTAACTTTTAACGTCTTCGATGATGTGCAACCAATACAAGCAAAACAAACTAGCCCTAAAGCTAAAGATGAAGTTCTATCAGTGACTAGTTTACTTGCTAAAGTTGCCAAGACGGTCAGGAAGAATCATAGTTGTTGCTTGCCAAAGTTGAAGGAAGGAGAGGAAGAAGAGAAGGAAGAAAAATTGGTTCACCAACACCCTGATGTGAAGAGAGTTGAACCCAAACCTGGCACACCAGTGAAATTCAAAAATAGGTTATGGGTTGTCAAGCATATTAAAGAAAAAGGGATTCTTGAGATTGAAGCTCCTTATTCTAGGAGAGTAAAGTTGGTGGCCAGGAAATTGCTGAGATTTTGTTGGTGTTATGAAGGTAGGAAGAGCATCAACATTAAAGATTTTGATTGAGCTTATTGGGTCAAGCTAGTGACATTAAGAAGCGCTTATTGGGAGGCAACCCAGTTTTCTAAACCAATCTTTTAAATTTATGCTTTATTTGTTTTTGTTTTTAGAATAGGTTTGATGAGTATGCTTGATGATGCTTTGATATTGATTGATGTTGAGATGATATATGAGATGCTATATACAGGTGGTGGTTCACAATATGTGTGAACAGATGCATGATAATATGATTGTGATTGTGATACTGGGCAGGATGTGTATCTATGTATTGGAACTTGGAATTAGCCTATATGTGAGGTTTTGAACTTCAGAATTTTTGATTGAATGATTGCTATTACTTTGAAAGCATGAATGACTTTGCCCAGGTTTCTATGATTAAATCGCTTGCTTGCTTGTGTCATATGATCAAGGCCATTTTTTATTAGCCCTTTCTTAACCAATGCATAAAGTTTCATTCCAATTAAAAAGAGCACAATGTATTTTACCTTTTTTGAACCTAAGCCTTAAACAATATGTGAAAACCCTTTTTTGAAAATCTTTACCTTGAGTTGAGTTGAGAATTATTGTGTGGTATTGATAAAGGTTCAAGTTTGGGGTTGTTGGGAAAGTTGGAAAAGAAAGATAAGCATTGAGCTAATGTGTTGAGAAAAGCATGAAAAAGATGAAAAAGATAGAAAAGATAGAATGAAAGAAAGATAAGCTCAATGCAAAAAGGGGAAAAGTTGGGAATGAGTGAGATTGGTTCGTTTAAAGAGAGTTTGTGCTTGAATGAGAACTTTATGAATGACTCTCTTAACTCAAGGATTTTGTGATCTAGAAAAGCCAATTTTTCTTCTTAGCCCAACCACGTTACAAGCCATGAAAAGTCCTTGTGATGATAACTTGCTTGTGAGTATGATCTATTGTGGTTAAATGAAAGGCAAAGTTAATTTGTGTGACATTGTGATAGTAGAGAGAATGAGTCACCTCAATATACACATGTGTTCTTGAGTGAAACACTTTCTTTGGTGAGGAGTAGTTCCAGTTATACATGATTTCATCTGTGCTTGGTTGAGTGGTCATTCTTGATAATAGCATCTATTGAAAAGACTGTGATTATGTGAACATCATACTGAGCTTAATTAAAGTAATGCATCTTTACATCTTGACTAATATTTTTATGATGAGCTGAGAGTGATTACTTGTCTTGGAAGAAAGAGTTTTGAAGTGTGTTAATTCATTGTATTGATTGTTTGAAAACTGAGTTACATTTTGTTTTGCTTGGGGACAAGCAAAGTTTTAAGTTTGGGGTTGTGATAACGGTTGAAAAACCGTTATTTTTATACTTAATTTTGATACTTAATGCACCATTTTTGACTTAGAGACTTGCTTGGACTCATGATTTTGCTTTAGTTTTGTGAATAAGAGAGTTGAGGATATATTTGATAATTTTATTACTAAATTCCCTTGATTTTGTAGGTTTTTAGAATGATTTGAAAGAAAGGCTGAAGTATCAAAGAGTTGCAGTGCAGAAAAGTCAACCAGTCAACCAGAATGCTGAAAGTCAACCAGAGTGCAGAAAAAGCAACGCTGAGCGAAAAATGAGCGTTGAGCGCCAGCGCTAAGCGGTAATGGGCGCTGAGAGCCAGTCTCGGAACCGGTTTTTCACTATTTTTCGCTTGGGCGCCACCACTGGGCGCCATTTTGGGTGCCGCACCTACCACTGAGCGGTAGCCCAGCGCTGAGCGCCAATTTCTTGGGCTTGAGCCGATTTTTATGTTATTTTTATGAGCTATATTGATGTTAGTTTTCTGTTAAGATTACTATACTGTGGTAGTAATCTGTTAGGTTAGTTAGTCTTTTTTGTGTCTTTCCCATTCCCCTTTCCTAACCTTTAAAATGTTAGGTTTTTCCCTCAGTTTGTACAACACAGAACATTCAAAATATTACAGAAATGAGAAGTTATTTTTTTCTTACCTTTCCTTGTTGCTCTTGCTCCGATCTATCTCTTTTCTTCTTTCATCATCCACCGTGGAGGACTTCTGGTGCACCTCCCGTTCCTTCTCTCTCTACCACGAAGAAGAAGCTCAACACTTCTCTCTCTCTCTATCCATTATCGACGGTTTGACAGAGTCTGGAAGCATTTGGTAGAGATATTTTATCTCCACTGGACCATTCAGCAATCGGGTTTTTGACTTAAAGGCTATTGGGCCTTCCTTTTTTGGTTTTAGGCTATTGGACCTTTCATAATATGGTATCAGAAGTGCAACTTGTTTCTTGAAGTTGTTCTTGGCATCTTGATTATTTCTTACCATGACGGAAACTACAACAGACCCCAACACTAATCCCTCAAGCCCCTATTATCTTCATCCTAGTGAAAATCCAAGTATTACCCTCATTTCCCAGGTTTTAACGGAAACCAATTACTCATCCTGGAGCAGAAATTTGAAAAAAGCTTTACTCTCCAAAAACAAAATAAGATTCATTGATGGCAGTATCACAAAGCCCGCCAGAACAGACAAATTATTTGACGCGTGGGAGAGATGTGATACAATGGTTCTCTCTTGGATCATCAAGACCCTTTCAACCCAGATTACAGAAAGCGTTCTTTATGTTGACATTGCTAAGGATCTTTGGGAAGAACTCAAAGACAGGTTTTCTAAGGGAGACTATTTCAAGATTTCATATTTGTTACAAGATATACATTCTATTAAGCAAGGAGAAAGAAATATCAGTCAATACTTCACTGACTTAAAAATTCTTTGGGAAGAATTATAATTTTTAAGGCCTATACCCTATTGCACCTGCTAGAACCCATGCACTTGTGATTTGTCTAAAGTCTCTCTCAAATACAGAGAGGTTGAACACGTTCTTTGCTTCCTCAAAGGACTCAATGACACCTATCAAACTGTCCGGACTCAAATACTTCTAGTGGAGCCACTTCCCAACATCAACAAGGTTTTTTCTCTCCTTATGCAGCAAGAAAGGCAACATCAGGACAAGGGAGGCCAAAATGATTCTTTCAAAATTCTAGCCAGCACATCTGACAAGCCCAACTGGAAAGGTCAAGGCCGTGGCACTAGCTCACGTGGCCAAGGAAGAGGAAGGGGGAGAAATCCCAATTATGGGAAGCAATGTTCCCATTGTCACAAGATGAATCACATAATTGATGAATGTTACTCTAAACATGGCTTTCCACCATGGTACAAGAAGAATGATCACCAAAACAGTCAGGATAGGGGAGGCCAAAATGAATGAAGCTATGCTAATGCTTGTAAAGAAGATTCAACCTCTACCCAGACTCAAAGTTCCCAACAACAAAATCACAGTAATTCTATGCAGGTCATTACTCTTGAACAGATGCAAAAATTATTACAAATCATAGAGAGTACCCAGACACAAAATACCCACATTAGTCAAGTTCAGAGAAACATCCCTAGAGATAACCAAGGTAATTTCTCCTGGATTATTGACACTGGGGCCACTGATCATGTGACCCATGAAAGAAAATATTTCATTACTTTTCAGAAAATTAAACCCATAACTGTCAAACTTCCTAATAACTTTATGGTTACAGCCCAACACGCTGGAACTATCCAATTTTCTGAAAATTTTATCATTTTTAATGTTCTCTACATTCCTGAATTTTCTTTTAATCTTATATCTGTACAAAGCCTAACAAGGGACTTAAATTGTATCTTAACCTTTTCTTCTAAGACCTGCCAGATTCAGGACAGTTCCACCTTGAAGATGATTGGGCATGCTAAACTTTTCAAAGGCCTTTACTATCTTCAGTCATTTCCTGTTTTTACCCAGCATTATGTACCCAAGACTGTTCTTTCTTGTAAACATGTTAGTGATGCCTATGGCACTATAGATTAGGACATCCAGGACACAAAATCATAGAACAAGTATGTAAAAGTTTTCCCTATGTTCAAATGCCATCTAAAATTGTTTGTGATATTTGTCATTATGCTAAACAACATAAACTGCCTTTTTCTCAAAGCATCATTGTTTCTGCTAATTGTTTTGATCTAATACACTGTGATATATGGGGACCCATTTCCATATCTTCTATCCATGGGCATAAATACTTTCTTACCGTAGTGGATGACTATAGTAGACACACCTGGATCTTTTTAATGCACAATAAAGGACAAACTAGAGAACTTTTACAGAACTTTATCCTAAAAATAAAAAATCAGTTTGGAAAAATTGTTAAAACTCTTAGATCTGATAATGGACTTGAATTTAATCGTACTAGTATGTATAATTCCTATGGTATTGAACATCAAAGAAGTTGTGTGGAGACACCCCAACAAAATTGTATTGTTAAACGTAAACATCAAGATATACTAAATAAAACTCGAAGTCTCCTCTTTCAATCTGGTATTCCTACTGCTTATTGGTGCTATGTTGTTTCTCATGCTATCTATTTGATAAATAGGCTTCCTACTTCTGTTCTTAATGGTAAAACTCCTTATGAATTGATGTATAACACTCCTCCCACTTATTTGAATTTAAAAATTTTTGGTTGTCTTTGTTTTGCCTCTACTTTAGAACATAATAGACACAAGCTTGATTCTAGAGCTAGGAAAGGTGTTTTCGTAGGATATAAAAATGGGGTTAAAGGATATGTTATACTTGATATAAATACTAGAGAAATTTTCCTAAGCAAAAATGTCATTTTCTATGAGAATGTTTTTCCCTATAAAAACCAACAGAATAATGAGCAGAATTGTGCTGACAAAGAAATTAAAACTATTTTTCCTAATGATTTCTGGTATGGTCCTAATCGTAATGGGACTCGAGATTTTCTTGAGAATATAAACACTGAGGAGGAACCTGATAACAGAGAAAACACTAGCATAAATACTGGTAATGATCATACTGATACTGGTGACAGTCCTAAAGACCCACTACAACTAAAAGAGTCCCTGGATATCTTAATGATTACATCCATCAGGTTAATCACTCCTCATCTGATTCTCTACATGCCAAGAATAATTACAAAACCCCCTATCCCATTTCTAGTGTTTTGTGTTATGATTCTTTGTTTGAAAAACACCTAAAGTACACCCTAGTTGTTTCTGCCGACAAAGAGCCTAAATCCTATAATGAAGCCAAGGAAAATCATGAATGGGTTACAGCTATGCAGAAAGAACTCAAAGCTTTGCAGGATAATGGAACTTGGATCTTAACTTAACTCCCTCCTAGAAAAAACTCCATTGGATGCAGGTGTGTTTACAAAATAAAACATAAAGCTAATGGAAGCATAAAAAGATATAAAGCTCGCTTAGTAGCAAAGGATATACTCAACAAGAAGGTATATACTTTCTAGACACTTTTTCACCTGTTGCTAAGCTAACCACTGTTAGAATGATTCTGGCCATTGCTGCCGCAAAGAATTGGCATCAACATCAACTTGATGTAGATAATGCCTTCCTTCATGGAGACTTAAATGAAGAGGTGTACATGGAACTACCACCAGGGCTGGATATTCAGGAAAAAAGGAGAGGTTTGCAGGTTAACCAAGTCTCTATATGGGCTCAAGCAAGCTAGCAGACAATGGTTTGATAAGCTTTCTTCCTTTTTACTTTCTGTTAATTACACTCAATCTAAATCTGATCACTCTCTTTTTATTAAGAAGACATCTACAAATTTTACAGCCCTCCTTGTGTATGTAGATGATATCATTTTAGTAGGAAATTCTATTAAAGAAATTTACCACATAAAGGCTCTTCTCCATCATGCTTTTTGAATCAAAAACCTAGGAGAGCTAAAGTATTTTCTGGGTTTTGAAGTTGTTAGATCTAAGAAAGGAATACACCTATGTCAAAGGAAATATGCTTTGGATATTCTTGAAGAGACAGGGATGCTGGGATCTAAGCCTTGCACATCTCCCTTCCTAACTAACACAAGTTCCTTATACAAAACTGAAAATCACTTGACAAATCCTAACTCCTATCGTAGGCTAATAGGGAAGCTTCTTTACCTTACTAATACTAGACCTGATCTATGCTTTTCTATTAACCTTCTTAGTCAATTTTTTAATTCACATACTGTCAACACCCAATTTCGTCTGGGTCACTAAGTACTATACAATTTTCTCATTTTTTATCTTATTTTATGTTTTTTTATCATTTTCATCCTACCCTTTTACTATTATTCCTTTCTTATTTGTTTTTGTTTTTTATTATCATCTTTTTATTTATTTTACTTTCTTTTATTTTCATCCTTTTATAAATTTTATTCTACTTTTCTCCTTTTTAATTTTAATTTTCGTTTTTATTTTTTTTAAATTTTATTTTGATTAATGTAATATTTCTGATAAAAATTATTATTAATTAAAAAAGTTTTTAAAATTAAGAGAAAAATGTGTGAAACTTTTGTCTTCATAATAATATAAAAAAAAAGAAGAAAAAGAAGAAAACGCTGGTTGGGGTGCAGTGTACGGTGTTGGTGATGGGGGCAGCAAATCATTTGGCAGCAGGCAAGGACAATTCGTTTTGGAGGAGACAAGCCGTTTTGGAGGAGAGGCAGAGGAGATTTGTCGGCAATAAAGAAAAAAAAACAAGGTAATACACATAAAGAGGGAGAGGCAGAACAACTCCCTCGGGGGAACAAGAACCAAGAGGTTTTGGAGAGCAATACTGGTCGGAGCTACACTGAGGGAGCAGAAGGAGGCTCATCATTGGAGCAAGACCTTTCCTTAAGACGACATTTTCACTAACGACAACAGAAGTAGAAGGGCACCGACCGAAGGCAGAGGGAGGATATCACCGGAGGCTCACAGCGACAATCAGAGCTTCAAGAGGTAGGCATAAGCACACTATGTTCACTCATGTCTTTGTATGTCTTCATGTGAGCTTGTTTGTTTGGTTTCCCATTTTATTTGAGGTCGTTATGTTTGGGACGTTGTTATGGTATATGTATTCCCGTCCCTTTTTTGCGGTTTGCTATAACGAAAGACTGTAGTACCGCTCGAGTTTAGGGATGAACCACTTCAGGCATCTAATATTTCTTTTCATAAGAAATCGGTACTTAGACCCCACCTTCAACCTTTACCGCTCAGGTCCGAACCACTAGCCTAACACTCTATACCTTGGAGTCTCGACAACTACAACCCCCCTAGTTTCTTCTTTTTTAAGTGTGGCTATAACGCCCAAGTATCATCCCCTTTAATCACAGCTATTAGGAAACCATACCAAATCAAAATCGGCAGCCCCTCGGCGCGCCCAATCTTCATCAACACAGCTGCTTCCACGATCTCACCATCACACGTTCCAACACACAGATCAACTTCCATTTCTTTCATTGTTCTATCTCCATTCCTAAAGTCGAAATGGCCCAACTAAATCCACATCAACCTTGACTTCCACAGCACACCGTTCAATCTGCACCCAGTTAAACAGAAACACACACAGAGCAATATTATCACCAAACCGAGCCATTTTCTCGCAGCCATCAATCCCCTGTTTAGCCCCAATAACCCATTCCATCATCCTCCAATATCACGGCCACCTGCGGAATCACCCTTTCCTTCATTTTCTCATTACACTATCCCTTCAAAAATCAACAAAAACACAACAGTAAGAAGAAGAACAAGCAAACCATTATCTTCATTCACCCATTAGAACCTTCATCCTTCACGCATACCACCTCCCCGTCATCACCTCGTCTTCGTCCACCACCATCCTTTTTAACTCAAAAAAAAAACACACACAATCTCGAAAAAAAAGGGGGGTATTTTCGTTGAATGCACCGGCGGCCGCTGCTCTCGTCGGCGGCAGGGAGAACGTGTTCTAGGCGCGACGGTGTTGGCTCGGTGGTCGACAGCACGAGAAGGAGAGAGAGGGAGAGCTAAGTACCGTGGCCGGCGTTCATGCTTTGAACAGAGTGGGAAGGCTGTGGTGGCACGGTGGTTTTCAGAGGAAGCACCAGCGCATTTGAGGGTGGAAACCCAACCCTAGGATAAAGGGAAATGGGGGAAGGGGGGCGTCGTCACCGGTGGAGGCTCCGGCGGGGCACGGTGTCGCCTGCGACACCGTAGATCTTTAGTGCAAGGCGGCCGGCCAGACGCTTGAGAAGCGGAGCAAGGGAGAGAGGGTGGCGGCGTGCGAACGTAAATGGAGGAAGGGGTCTGACCCTATGGCCAACAACAGCTCCGGTGACGCTTGGAGTCGCCAGCAACGCCTAGAACTGGCCGGACGGCGGCTGAGACCAGACGGGGTGGTGGCGGCGTGTGATGTCCCATGGAAGCAAGCCCTGACCCTAGGGTGGTTTGAGATGAAAGAGACCCAGAGTCTCTGATTCTCTCTAAGCCGAGAGAAACCCCAAATGAGGAGAAAAGGGGGAAACCCCTATTTTTTCTGACCTGGGGAGGGGTGTTTTGGACCTGGGCCCAATAAAAAAATAATAGTAAAACAAAAAAAAAACAAACAAAAACCCTTTATGCACCCCCATTTTTGCTAATTAATTAGGTTTAGACACCCTATAGTTTCTTTTTTTATTTGTTCTAGCTATTTATTTATTTTTATTTGTTTTTTTTAATATCTACTTATCCTAAAATATATTAATAATACATAGAAAAATAAAAATTATTTTAAAAGGTTTAAGCACACGTGCGACCATTCGCGTCAGCCTTGTGTTGAAAAACTTTTTCTTCTTCTTTTAAAATTAACAAAAAATATTATTATTTTAAAAGGTTTAAGCACACGTGCGACCATTCGCGTCAGCCTTGTGTTAAAAACCTTTTTCTTCTTCTTTTTGGAATTAACAAGAAATTATTATTATTTTAAAAGGTTTAAGCACACGTGCGACCATTCGCGTCAGCCTTGTGTTAAAAACCTTTTTCTTCTTCTTTTTAGAATTAACAAAAAAAATTATTATTTTAAAAGGTTTAAGCACACGTGCGACCATTCGCGTCAGCCTTGTGTTGAAAACCTTTTTCCTTCTTCTTTCAAAATTTAACAAAAAGATATAAAACATCATGTTTTCAAACAATCATCCAAACATAATGCTAGAACTACGTAACCTTGATTTCTCACTTTGAGAATACGTAGGAGCAAGGTCAATCCTTGTCGGGCCCAAAAAACTAAAAAAATATATTTTGTTTCTTTGTAGTGTCTTTTAGGGGAAAGTTTAAACATTTTTGAAAACCACATTTTATTCGCGTATTTAATTAAAGGTACTGCCTTAGGGCATGCGTTGTAGGGTGCTAATACCTTCCCTACACGTAACCGACTCCCGAACCCAGAATCTGGTTTTTGTGGACCGTGTCCTTTTCTTTATGGTTTTTCCGTAGTTTTCCAGAATAAGCTATGGTGGCGACTCTAAAAAAATCTCTTTTTCAAAACTCGTCATCCGTTTTCTTTTTGGATCGTCGTCCCGTCGCGATTTTCCCGGTTGCGACACCTACTGATTATCATTATCAGGCTTTGCAGCACATGCTTAGATACATTAAATCTAGCCCTTCACAAGGCCTCTTCTTTGCTGCTAACTCTCATATCCAGATCAAAGCTTTCAGTGACTCAGACTGAGCAATTTGTCCTAATACTAGAAGATCTACCACATGATTTTGTGTCTTCCTTGGATCCTCTCTTGTATCATGGAAAACTAAAAAACAAAGTACTTTTTCCAAGTCGTCCACCGAAGCAGAGTATCGCGCAATGACTACTACAGTATGCGAAATCCAATGGATCTCTTACATTCTACAAGATCTCAATGTTGAGACCACTACGACTGCTGCCCTCTACTGTGACAATAAGTCTGCCAGACATATTGCTCACAACCAAAGCTACCATGAAAGGACTAAACACATTGAACTCGACTGTCACATTGTTCGTGAGAAGATTCAAGCAAATCTTCTTCATCTCCTACCTATTCGCTCCAACGAACAGCTTGCCGACATATTCACGAAGCTTCCTCACCGTGTGTGTTTTCAGTTTATCGTTCCCAAGCTTGGATTGGTAAACATACACAATCCAACTTAAGGAGAGGCTATTGATGTTAGTTTTCTATTAAGATTACTATACTGTGGTAGTAATCTGTCAGGTTATTTAGTCTTTTTTGTGTCTTTCCCATTCCCCATTCCTAACCTTTAAAAGGTTAGGTTTTTCCCTCAGTTTGTACAACATAGAACATTCTAAATATTACAGAAATGAGAAGTTAGTTTTTTCTTACCTTTCTTTGTTGCTCTTGCTCCGATCTATCTCTTTTCTTCTTTCATCATCCACCGTGGAGGACTTCTGGTGTGCCTCCCGTTCCTTCTCTCTCTACCACGAAGAAGAAGCTCAGCACCTCTCTCTCTCTATCCATTCTCGAAGGTTAGACAGAGTCTGGAAGCATTTGGCAGAGATATTTTATCTCCACTAGACCATTCAGCAATCGGGTTTTTCACTTAAAGGCTATTGGGCCTTCCTCTTTCGGTTTTAGGCTATTGGGCCTTTCATAATAAGCTATGTAGTGATTTGCACGAACCAGAAGGGGTATCTTTTGACAGAAAGAGGCGCAAAAACACTCTTTTCACCCCTCGGAGGCGGATTTTGGATGCAGGAGCTCCAATCTATCAAATCTAGGGTTTATCTTTTCATTCTTTTCATTATTTTCATCTAGTTTCACCATGTTTATGGTGAACTAAACCTCCATTTTTGTTGGGGAATTGATGTAATCCTTTGAAACTCTCATGTATTGAATTGATACTTTATTCATATGCTTTTATTCATTAATTGTTAGGGATTTTCCTCTTTACTCTATGCATGTTTTGTTTAATTCATTCAATAGCATGATCTTTCATTTTACCTTTATGGACACAAATAGATAGATCTAGACATGAGAGAATTCTCTTGGGAGCAATATTACCTAGACATAGGAATAGGAGGACCGATTGCCTTTAAGCTTATGTGCAAATAATGTAATGCATGATCAATTGCTAGGGAGACAAGACATTGTAAACTAGTAATTAGGAGTAGGCTCTTTTCACCAATACATTGGGGTTAGGGTAAATTAGAAAGTGACATTGACATTAATGAAAGAATAGAATTCTTAAATATATGAGAGTGGATAGGATGAAATTATAAACCCCAACAACATAATTCATTCCTACATCATCCAACTGCATATTTTCTTTGGTCAATTGATCAAACTTTTGCAATAATATTTAATTTTCGTTTTTGCATTATAAAAACCTAATTTTCGTTATTCAAGTTTTAAATAATCAACAAATCACATGAAAGTCTAGGTCTATGAAAACGATACTTGGTCTTACCACTTATTATTACTTGATACGATTCGATACACTTGCCGGAGTCTTAACAGCCAGATCGAGACAAATTACTCGTTTTGACAACTCTAATATATACTCAAAGCATCTCATTTACACTTTATACCTATACTTTTTCTCTCTTATGTTTTGTTTGGTAGAAATTATTTACCATTTGAAAGAATTTAAGGAGATTGATTTAAGAATTTGCGGGGATTGATTCGAAATTATTTGTAAGAATTATGTATACCTAGTCTAATTGGTTTGTGATAACTTGTATGTAAAGTTTTGAAAGAAAAATTGAAATGTGAGATGAAGAAAAACATAATGAATTTAAGGAAGATTGTTTAATAAATAACTATATCTGATATTTAGTGTTTTTTTTAACTTTATTATAATTATTTATTAAAAAGTAATAAACAGTATTTTTAAATGATTAATACTTTTAATAAATAATTTGTCATTATGTTCTCAATTATTTGTGTTAATAAAAAAATATTTTTTTAAAATTACATCTAACATTAGCTTTCACATTGCATTAAATACACGTACCTACCCTTATTAATTCAAGCAAATAAATCACATGTATGAATAAATTTTATACGGTTTCCATTAAATCAAGTTATATTCTTTTATATTTCCTCCTGCCACCTGCAAAACAATGTTTCAATTTACATATCCTAATCAAACAAAACATAAGTGTTACATAACTTTTAGATGTATAAAATCATTTTTATTACCACTTGGTTTCCATTTTATCATAGTTTTTTCCTCTTATAAAAGTGGTGTAGGTTAGTTAGAATATCATTAGTTACACCATAACAGATAAATCTGCTGTGAAACGGATCACGTTCAGCTCACACGTCTTGCTCACATATTACACTGTTTGGAATTCAAATTTCGCATTCAATCTCTGTAACTGAAAGATAAAGGTGACAATATCTCATCTTTCCTCTCACCCTATCACCACAACAAATAATCATCATGCAGGTATCTTTCTTCCTTCTTCCTCATCCTCTGTTCTTCCTCTGTTCCAAAACACAGACTTCACTTTCTTCTTTCTTTCTCGCAGAATCCAACATTTGCGACAACCCTTTTCGCCATTTTGCTCCTTGTCCACTCCTCACTCGCTCTCAAGGTACAAACCAGCAACTTTAATCCTTTTCGATAACCCTTTTTGCCTCTAATTTCGATAAACTTGTCTCCCAACTCCACACTCTTCAACAGGAAGGACAAACATGCGTAGCAGACAGGAACTGCGACTCGGGTTTGCACTGCGAAACGTGCGTGGCCAATGGGAACGTGCGACCAAGATGCACTCGCATTCAACCCATCAACCCCACTTCAAAGGTCTCACCTTTTTTTCTTGCAGTTGTGCTTTTTGAGTTTTGTTGGGTTGTGGCTTGAAAGTGGTGGTGATGAAGTTTTCAGTTTTTGAACAGGTAAAAGGTTTGCCGTTTAATCAGTATTCATGGCTGACGACGCATAATTCATTTGCGATTTTGGGTCAGAAACCAATGACGGGTTCTGTTATTCTTGCTCCCACCAATCAACAAGACTCCATCACAGGCCAACTTAACGTGGGTTCTATTCTCTTTCATCGTTTTTCTTTTTCTTTAATTGAAAAACTTTATATTAACTTGCTTATATCTTTATTTTTTCCATCCACTGGCAACTTAATATAACTTACACAACCAATTAAAAACCATTTATTTAATTATTCATAAAAATAATGTTATTAATTCACTTAAATGATACACCTGTCATGAAAAAGATTATATATAGAAAGTCGGTTGTAAACACTTGTAATTATAATAAATTGTACATGGTCTGAAATAAGATAAATTTATTAACAACTTATATTGAAAATTATTTTTGATTAATTGGTAGATTAAAATGTTAAACTTTGTTTTCTTTAGGGAACAATGCCAAAAACATTTAATAATGTCTAGGTTTTTGTACTTTATTTTTATTGCTCTTATATAGTGGTATTTGGATACTTGAAAAATTTTGAATTCCAGAGAAGTTGAAGTAAAGAAAGGAAAAGATTTCTGAAACTTTAAGCAGTTGTTTGAAGATCATTTGTCGTGTCTCTCATTATGTCCATTCTACATTCCGGGAGAGTAAAGTTTCTGCCTTCTGCTCATTGCAAAGAACATAAGGTCCCCACTATGTTTCTTTTCAATTCTTTAAAACTGAAAAGTCAGAAAGTGGTTGGCTATACGGTTGCTTGCTGCAGGATAAATCCCCATTGTGAAAACAGCCCAAGATTTTGTATTTTAAATAAACTGAACTACTAGAATTTGTTTACACGGTTGAATAGTTCAAGTGGTTCCTAGTTTAATTTCTTTAGTGAGATGCTTGCATTGTTTAAGCCTACCAGTGACGAGGATGGCTTTATCTGTTTTCCTAGGTACAAAGAATGTCTTACACGAGGGAATTATATATTAATTTGACTAAACAACTAGGATTGTTTTTCCTGTGGTTGAATATTACAATTTGTTTCTAGTTTAACTTGATTAGTTAGTGCCTTTGTGTAAAACGCTGCTTATTTTTTTAATAACTTAATAATGACACGTTTAGAGTTGGTAGCAGAACAGAAATGAAGGAAGGGCTCAAAGTTCAAACCTTTTTCCAAGTGATACAGTAAACACATCTTGTTTGTATTCTCACAGTAAAATAACTTCATTGAATAGCTTGACTTGACAACAATTGGTAACTTGGTGGGAATTAGTCACCAATTTTTATAGAGATCAAGAACAGCATCATTCTTAAAATACTCGCACAATCTAAGATACATAGTACAAATTGGATGAAAGAGAAGTTATCCCTTTTTAATTTACATTTCATTTCACATTTCACGTAAAAGGAATCTAAAATGATTTCACTTCAAGAATTTTGGCACCTTATTCTTGTATTTCACATTTGTTTTGCAGAATGGAGTACGAGGGTTGATGCTTGACATGTATGACTTCCAGAATGATGTTTGGCTGTGTCACTCTTTTGGTGGTCAGTGCTACAACTACACAGCTTTTGTAAGTAAGAAATAGCTTGGTTGTTGGTGATTCGAATTAATGATAATGCAATTAAAAATTTGTATTTTTCTGTGACCATGAAATCTGGTTATCAATAGTTGTCTGAAATATGAACAATACAGCAACCTGCCATTAATGTTCTGAAAGAGATTCTAGTATTCCTAGAGGCAAACCCATCAGAGATTGTTACCATTTTCATTGAGGATTACGTTACATCACCAAAAGGCCTAACAAAGGTGTTTGATGCTGCTGGACTGAGAAAATACTGGTTTCCAGTGTCTAGAATGCCCAAAAATGGTGGAAACTGGCCAACAATTGATGATATGATCAAGAAGAACCAGCGTTTAGTTGTCTTCACTTCAAAAGCATCCAAGGAATCTTCTGAAGGGATAGCCTATGAATGGCGATATTTAGTAGAAAACCAGTGTAAGTACAAGTTCCTATAATTTAAGTTTACTGTGTGTGAGGAAATAAAATTATGGATAGAGAAATGTCAGACACACCCTCTAAGGCATTATTTTAAGAATAACTTTATTATTGATTAAACTTCATGAAAAATCGTAAATTTCTTTGAATCATACTAAATTATAACCAATCTTAAGTATACTAAAAATGGCGAATACTGATGGGATTCGCAGATGGAAATGGAGGAATGAAGGTTGGTTCATGTCCAAATCGTGCAGAGTCACCATCTATGAACACAACTTCAAGATCATTAGTTCTGGTGAACTTCTTTCGAGATCTTCCTGATGTAACCAAGTCTTGCAAAGACAATTCAAGTCCTTTGCTTGATATGGTCAATACATGCTATGGAGCAGCTGGCAAACGTTGGCCTAATTTCATTGCTGTTGACTTCTACAAGGTGTTACAATATTAGCCATGATTGGTATTCTCAACTTACAGAATGAGCAACTATTTGTACCAGTTTTTTCCTTAATAAAGAGAAAAAAAAATGGAATAGGATTTTTTGGTAAGATAAAAATAGCTTATACAAAGTTAAAACTAAAATTTTATGACAGTTTTGACAAACTGATTTGTACATAGGTTAATTTTAGCATAGTAAACTTTTTCTTACATTGATGTTTCAGAGAAGTGATGGAGCAGGAGCCTCAGAAGCACTAGATGTTGCTAATGGTCATCTAGTGTGTGGATGTGAAAACATTGCCACCTGCAAGGTTTGCAGCAATCAAAATGTGACAAAATTTTCCTCTCCCTCTCTAGAGGTTGCTGATAGAGTAATGAATTTGGATTTTTGCAGGCTAACATGACATTTGGAGCATGTGAGGTACCTGAGGCTGAAGCAACTCCTCCTGCAGCAGCAGGTGACACTAGCTTTGGGGTTGGAAATTGCAAGCAAGTTGATTTGTTGTGGTGTTTTGCCACCACTGTTTTTGGGGCCATGCTTGTGGCATTGTGAACAGACATTTCCCTTGTCTATAAGTAGGAGAAAGTGTGTGAAGAAACCATTTTATAGTCACTCAGTTGTGTTGAAGAGCCCTTTTTTATATACCACAGACTTTTTCTTATATATATATATATATAGGGTTTGTTAACTTACATACGTCTGTTTTTCAATTGATACATTTTAGCAATGTGTACTGGAAAAACCCTTGCTCACCTCTCTCATTTCTCTCAACCCTTTCTCTTTCATCTTTCTCACTC
The DNA here is from genome assembly GCA_027742785.1 of Vigna reflexopilosa. Classification (NCBI taxonomy): domain Eukaryota; kingdom Viridiplantae; phylum Streptophyta; class Magnoliopsida; order Fabales; family Fabaceae; genus Vigna; species Vigna reflexopilosa. The sequence continues at coordinate 47,305,223 of CM050911.1, read as the reverse complement.
CAACATTTTCTCTTTCATCGCTGCTGTAGCCCCAAGTGAAAAAAAAATCAGAAACACTCACTCTTAAACAATTTATTACAAAAAAATGATTTTATAATGAGTTTTCATTTCATAATTTTTGTTTTATCTAATTTTCACAAGCATAATGACATCCAAAGGAATTGGTAATTGACCTCGAAAAAAATTAGAAACACTCGTCGTTAAATAATTTCTTAAAAAAATAATTTTATAATGATTTTTCATTTTATAATTTTTGTCTTATCTGATTTTATATAATTTTCACAAACATAATGACATTTGAAAGAATTGGTAATTGGCCTGAAAGTTTTTTAGAGATGATGATTCAACATCCGCAGATGATGAAATTAGAGAGGTTGGTGAAGATGATGAAATTGAAGAGATCTTGAATGAACCTTTTCTTGAAGATGAAATTGTTTAGAGTGTTTTTTTTGTTGGGACTAGCGTAGGGATGACGAAGAAAATGTTGGAGTGAGAGAGATAAAGAGAAAGGGTTGAGAGAAGTGGAGGTGAGCAAGGGTTTTGGGATTTCAATTTTTGTTTTTAATGTTGAGAATGAAAATTATTAAAATATTCTTAATTTTAAAACTTAAAATATACTGAAAAAATAAAAATTATATATATATATATATATATATATATACTTTGCACCTTAGATAATGTAATCAGGTGAGACTGAACTTAAACTCCTTTAAAATTACAAGGATTTTATTTAGTCTCTTAAATTAAAAAAGGTTGTTTTTCTATAAAAAATTAATTATATGACTTTAGTTGTTGAAATTAAATGTAAAATATTAAAAACAAATATAAAAAATTAGTTTACTTGCTTTCTTTTTTTAATTTTATCATATATGATGTAATTTATACGATGTAATTTGATTCAATCAAGTATCTTCTTATAAATATATAAAAACGGCTTTATTTCTATACAATATATCTCGGTATTATTTTCAATATGTGGATTTTTTTCTTTATCACCCGAATGAAATGGGTAATGATATCTTAATAGAGATTTTTTTATAATATTTTAATATGATGCATATGTTATTTTTTATTGAGATTAAAAAATTGTAATTTTAATTTTTTTCAATTATTTGATTAATAAACTAAAATTTGAATATGAAAATATTATCATTTTGCTTCAATATATATATATATATATATATATATATATATATATATATATAATCATATGTAAAATTTAATAATAAAAATTATTTACAAAAAAATTTAAAAAAAGGAGAAAGAGTTTAAAACTAATTAAAACAGTATACTAAATAAACATAATTCTTTTAAAATGATAAAGTAAAAAATTATAATTTTAAAACACAATGTCTTTATTTTTAATTTGTGTTTTTATTAATTTTTTATTTATATATTTTTTAAACATCAATTTCCTTTAAAATTTGCACTAGTTTTATTTTTAAAAAATTGTTTTATTTTGTAGTCACATGTTTTCGTATCACTTTATGTATTTCTTTTACTCACTTTTGAACAATTTTTTATTTTGTTTATAAATAGCCTACAATTCTTTTACAAGATTAAATTCATCAATAACGTAAAAGTAGAGGAACATTGCCTATGTTATATATTTCTCTATTTGAAATATAATCATATTTAAAAGTTTATAGGGATTAAACCTTCTCATTAACTAAAACTAAAATAGTCTCTTTTTTTTTGTATAGCTTGAAGCACTAGTTAAGAAAAAAATTATTCAATACTTACTTTTTAAAATAATTAAATGTATTTAAAATATATGCATTAATTTGATGTTTATAATCTATAAAGTTTACAATGAAAAAGGAAATGTCTTTCTACAATCGTAAGGGTACCCCTGTCAACCAATTTTTGTACCATTTTTTATTATTAAATTGAGGCTTAAATTGAAAAACCGTGTTAATAGATTGGTCTTGAAAGCTTTGGATTCTCAAAATGAATGAAAAAATATATTTAATGATACTTTTTAAGGATAGTGTGTATTTAGCAGAAGAGATTTAATTGAAGTAAATTATATTAGATGTGGACCAAATTGAAATTGTTTTAAAAGGTAAGACCAACCTCACACATTATAATGAAATTACGGACAAAAAAAGTAATTAAATCTAAAAAAATTATTTCAATCTTTTGAATTTAATATTTAGTAATCAAAATTGTATTTTAAATTTTTTTTGGAGACTTTTAAAATCAAAATCAAAATAGTCTTGAATCAAATATATGCTTGTTAAATCAAGATTGCCCTCTACATATATTTCTTAAATGATAATTTCGTGGTAAGGACAAATAAAATATGATATAAAAAAAACTATAATACCTTTCTATTATTGTTCATTTATTTATTTTTTAATAAGGAATGTAAAATAAAGAGTAGCTAAAATAAAAGTCAATAAGAGAGTGAATTGATTGAAAAATGATCTTTAAACAATTTCAAGGAAAATTCATCTTAAATTGTTGAATATATAGGAAATTTAGTGTAATAGTATAAATGAACAACAAGAATAACAAAGATTTAATATAATAAGACACAAACTTTTCTACGTGTTAGATTATGTTTGAATCTACATCCAGACAAATTGAGTTGAATTTTTTTATTAAAAATCTTAAATTTTCTAATTAAAATAAACATATATAATTAGATAATAAATACAAATTACTCTTTAAAATATTCTTAATAAGATTTACAAAAATAATAAAAAATCTCTATTATCAATCATACACACCAAAAATATCAATACAAATTACAAAAATAAAGAAAAAATATCATCTAAAATATGACAAATTTACATTGAAAAACCTATAGCATGATTACTGTTTCGGTAGATCCAGACAAATTGAGTTGAATTTTTTTTATTAAAAATCTTAAATTATCTAATTAAAATAAACATATATAATTAGAATAATAAATACAAATTACTCCTTAAAATATTTTTAATAAGATTTACAAAAATAATGAAAACACTCAATTGCCAATCATACACACCAAAGATATCAATACAAATTAAAAAAATAAAGAAAAAATATAATCTAAATTATGACAAATTTACAATGAAAAACTTATAGCATGAAAATTCTTTCGCGTGTATGAGATTGAAAGTATTCACTTAGAGTAGTCTTGTTCACTTTTCAGTTTCCTTTCTTGCAATTTGGATACTCTAACCAATGGGGTATATATACTAAAAATATTCCTACACTTAAAAGCAGTTTAGTATATAGGTTTAATAATTAATATTATAATAAATCTCTTAACAATCATATCTTTATTTATATTTATAGATTATTTTATAGAATTTTGATTAGAATCGACTTAATCACAATTGATTAAATCTGATAATTAACATTGATCAATTTTCTTTCCGTTTAAATAATTAATTTGGAATAGTTCGATTGGTCTATACGGATGGTACACGACAATTATCATTTTTGTAAATTTTAAACACTTTTATTTATTTATATAAAATTAAATGTATAAAAGTCTTATAATATATTTTTTCATAAAATAATAAGGATCTATTTATTGAGAAGTATGGAACGTCGTTTTGATCCGATCACAACGTCCACAATGTCGAGGACTTCCTTTTGATCCGATCACTTTTTCGTTTGGACCGGTAAGTAGTTTTCTCTTCTTCTCTTTGTTGTTTTTGGAGCCTAGGGCATACTGTCCACCGATTGCATGTTCAATATCCTTTCCCCTTTTAGTTTTTCTTCAAAATGTTGAGCTCTAAGAGTTGTTTTCTATCACCATTTGGTGGTTTGTATGATCTTCTTTGTTGCGTAAGGCACTGTTGAAGCGTTCATGTAAAACTGTACAATTTAACCTCCAGATAAGGGGAACTAGGCCCTTTCTGAAATTGATTATGTGAAATGAGTATGAGTATGAGCTAAGTCCTAGATGATATGCTATTTAATTTAAGTTGTGCTTTTGATCATATTATTTTTTTATATACGCATGAACTGAACTGTTGAATTTTGTGCTGCTAAAATTGATGATCCTGTGTGCTAGCTTGTTTGATCATTGTGTATCAATTCTTGAAACTGTGAAATTTTGTCTGTGATTTTGGTTTAGGGGTAGTGCATCGTTAAAAATTAGTGTGATGACAGTGTGAAAGTTGTTATACAGGTTGTTGGTCGGGGAGTTCGATGAATTACAGGTCCTAGGTCACTTATGAGAGGAACAAGGATAGGGATTTCGAGTTACTATGGTTGAGGGTGTGTTTAGAGTGTTGAGACAGTGTAGAGGAGTCACTTGGAACTTGTTGAGAGCACTTTGTTGGTAGGATAGAGGAATCTTAAAAATCGGAGTTGGTACATCCCTAATCATAGAGCAACCCTGGTCTGATCTAGCAAGTTGTAACTAGTCATATGTACCAGCATTTATGGTGAGTTTGATGCGTCAAACATTTGATTCTTCTCCGATGACCAATTGGGCTGGTAAGGAGTGCTTGGGGTAAGATCCTGTTGTAATCTTAATTAGATAGATAGTCTAAAAATTAGGAAAAGTTAGGCTGTGTGAAGGAAGTGAGGTAGTGGTTTTGGGCTGTGAAGGTTCTGAGTGAAATTGGATTATTTAGGCAGTGTAAACAAGTCAAACGTGACTTGTTAGGAACCTTTGAGTTGGTCTAAAAACATGTCAAATGGTAAAATTAGATTTGAACATCTAAGTCATGAAAAATTTGTGTTTTAAAGGTGAATTTGAGTTTAAATCACTTTGGAATGGGGTTAATAATGTTTATAATCAGTTAGAGAAGTTTAATTATGCTTATACTATGATCTAGGACCATTAGAAGTTGGGGAAGAGGTCTAGAACGAGTTATGGAGTGGTGATTGCTTGAAATTTGCAGAATTTCGTTCTGCAGATTATGCAGAGTCGCATAGCGCACCTTGTGCGCTATGCAAATTTTAGCTGAAAGGCTTCCCCTGCAGGAAAATTCGCTGAGCGCACCACCCTTGGTGCGCTGTGTGAATTTTTGCTATCTTGCTTTGCACCCTGGTGCGCTGTGCGACCCGGTTCAGTGAGTTTCACACTTTTTCTCATCTGTTTGAGTTGTTTGATGTTGTTTGACTGCCAGGGTGTATGTTATGTCTATATAACTGATTTGGGTGGCTTGATTTTGCAATATGATTGAGGGTATGTTGTATTCTGTTGTGAATTATAGTTTGAAACTATGTATGAAACAAAGTTGTGATTGGTGTAAGTGTAACAAGTATGGTTCATGAACGTAATTGCATGATCCTCAAGGAGATGATACATGGTGGTGCCCTAGTAGTGTGTAGAATGATCGCACGACAGTTCAGTTTTAGGGGTTTTCTTGAAACTACAATAATAAATCATTCTCAAGTATAGAGGATTGAATCATGTGGTGAGTAGTAGTAGGAGGTCCTAGTCTTGGAGGCTTTCAATATGCAATAGGGCGCGGAACAGACTAACCTCGTGAGTGTGGTAGGGTGGAACCCATTGGCAATGACTTTACAAAGCAGTAGAGGCCACCACGAGTGCATAACCCGCCATAGCTCGACAATCATTCTAGTCCGGACGAGTCGGTTTATAATGCAACAAGTCTTATAATGTCATTTGCTATGTTTTGAGTGAACTATGCATGGTGTGTGTGTGTGATTGTATAACATGCTTTTTATACCTAGCTCACCCTTGCTTGCTTGTGTTTGTGCCATGTCTACGTATGTTTTCTTTTGCAATGATCATCCACTTGAATGTGAGCAGAGGAAAATGAGGTTCCCTTGGAGACCGCTTTAGAAGAGGATGGCGATGCAGCAATCTAGTCCACTAGGCTTCACTTCTCCTAGCCTATGTTATTTTGAAGAACTTTATTATGTTTAAAGTTTTAAAATTTTTAGCTATTGAAGGATAATTGTAATCCTAACACTCTATTGCTTTTTGGTACTTAGAATTTCAAATCCTTACCCATTTTGGATGGTACTTAGAATTTCAAATTCTTACCCATTTTGGATGAGTGTAAGCTTAATGCTTCATTACTTCTCTAACTATTTTTCTATATTATACTTGATGACGTCTTATTATATTATATTTGGTTATATAATTTGGGATGTCACACTGATCATAATTAATTATATGTAAAAATGAACGTTTAAATTTAGTTGACATGAATTATTCATTGTTCATAATTAATTATTTGTAATATACATTTTGACATGATTGTCATAATAAATTATTTCACTTTTCTTAATGATCTTCGTAACTAGATAAAATATAGGTTTAGTCTAATTTGACACAATCGATTAAAAACTTAACTTAGTCAATTATTATTTTCACAAAGATAAAATGAGTTTTTAAATATAATAATGTTCAAAATTTTCTTAAAGATTGATTCATTCCTTACATTTTGATCATACTAAGTTAGTAAGCAATTTAGTGAAAACTATTAAGAAAAGATGTACACACCATCATGAAATCAACACATCATATTTGTTATACTTTACTAACAAGAGTGATATTAGATATTTTTATATTAATATTAATAAATTTCTGTAGACTTTATTTATTTGGAGTTATATATTTTTTATTTTATTTAAATTTGTATAATTTAAATAATTTTATATTCATAATAATAATAATAATAATAATAATAATATTATTATTATTATTATTATTATTATTATTATTATTATTATTATTGTTATTACTAATTATTTTTCTTCTTGTAATATATTGGTTCTTTTTGTCTTTTAAGATTTTATTATTTAATTTTACTTTTAATGATATATTGATCCTTTTATTATTTATATTCTTATTATTTAACTATATTCTATCTACTATATTTTTTCAGTTCCTTAGTTTATTTATATTTTTTTATTTAATTTACTTTTTAATTATATACTAGTCCATTTCTCTTTATGTTTCTTTAATTAAATTATATTTAAAGCCTTTGTTTGAATTATTTTTTTATGTTTTAATTTTAAATAGTAAAACATTTTACATATTATGCTTATAATTCAAGAATTTTATATAAAAAAAGCATAAAAATAATTAAATTTTAATTAAACAGATGAAAAGAAGTTATCTATATACTCTATTATTATCTTTATATTTTTCAATTATTCTTTCATATTTGTTTATATTATTATCTTTATATTTTTCAATTATTTGTTCATATATGTTTATATTGTGTTTATAAATTATTGACTAAAATAATGTATGATGTATCCTAATAATAAAATTTTAGTAATCCTAGAAACTATATTAAAATGTCTAAAGTATGTTAGTTGAACTTAGGAAGAGTCCTTTGATTTGCTTGTGTTAATACATGAGTTTCTACATTTGAAAAGTCATAAGAGTCCTTTGGTTTGCTTGGGTTAATACATGAGTTTCTATATTTAAAAAGTCATAATTTAGTACAGTGCACTATGAAAGGCAAGGACCATGATAAGGTTTAAGATAGAAATTATTATGCAGGTGAATATCTACATAATTTAGAGTAAAATCCTAAACTGGAATATTCATAGACTAAATTTATGACTATTAATACATGCTCAACATCATATTATAACACTAATTTTAGGGAAAAATATTCAACTATATAATCATTTTCCCAATAACTTTTAATGTTTATAATGGATCATTGGATATGGGACATGAATCCATATGTTTGATAAAAAAATATATTCAGTCTTATAGTTGTATCATGTTACAAAATTAGAAAGGGTACCAAATCATGAAGTAATAACGATGATAAGTCTAGATATAATCTTCCATATACTTGTGTTGTTTAGATAAATAATGTTTATTCACTACAATGTTTAATGACTTTCGCAGGAGTTAAACGATGTATAATAGTTGTTAGATGCTTTTATATTGGTTCGTTCTAACATGAGTAATGTCCACTCCTTCCTTAATACCTCTTAAAGGATTCCTCTAATATTTAACAAAGATTACACAAGTTTCACCACTTCTAGTTTAAAACGAATATCAACCACTCTTGGTCCCAACACTAGTTTCACCAGTAATTTTTTAAGTTATTTTTTTTCTATTTCTCTTTCTTCTTACTCAAGAGGATCTGACACTAAATAGTTTTGAGAGAATTCTTGATCTTCCATGAGGATGATTTTTCTTTTCATTCCTTAAGTGTCCATCCTCTTCTTATCTTCTTTTTTTCTTCTTCTTCAAGGATCTTTTATTAATACACCTTTTGACAATGTAGCCGGTGGATGATGCTTTTCCTCAAGATTTGGGGATAATATAGCCATTAGATAAAGCTTGTCCTCAAAATTTGGCTCTTCATAGCTTTGTCATAGGTGGTAGTCATAGGATGATGTCTTCTTGTCAGAGCAAACTTACTTTTTCAGTATTTCATCAAAAGTAGATCGTATTATCTCTTTGGCACGGCTTTTGATGAGAAGATCGTTTCATAAGTGTCTTCTTGTCTCTAACATCTTTTTCTGGCTTGTACTTGATAGAGTAGGTGAACACTTGTAATAGGCAATCTGTAGAAGGCAGAGTATATATGCATGCAACAAATATTTTCTTTCTTTTATTACTTTTGTTATTTTTGAATGTTGACATTTTAATGACATTGAACGCTTTTCGCATTCTCTACCATTCAGGTAGGATTTGATTGTTTGAGCTTTCTAGTCAAAATACTAAATGTTTTATGAGAGTTTCATTGTTGGATGAAAACATGTTTGACACATGTATCATTTAGCCTATGGGAGACTTCTCCTAATGACGCTTTGTTTAGTAGTTACTTGTTGAGTTCAAGAACGTGTTTAGTAAGACATCTTTTATCATGTGTTTTTGAAACAAGATTTGTCCTTTTTAGAGCATTTACTAAAAACTCATTTTATGATAAGATTTCGTCTAGCTTATTTAACTAGGCATGCCACGAGTGCATTTAGCAAGACTCACATTAAATAACGGTTCTCTTAGACCTTGTTTTCTTATTTGTATTGTGGATTTTAGAATAATACTTAGTCAGTTATCTTTTGTTAGTGTTGTTCATTAGTCCATAAGATGTGTGTAGTTGTTAAACGATCTTGATTTATCCATTAACAACCTACTTTCTTCCTACACTTATGTTTAGTTACGTGACTCTTTCCATAGATGAATTCTTCCATTTTGCATATAAATTTTTTCAAATTTTGTATGTTGTTATGCTTAGTGTTTTGTGAGGTCATTAATAGAAACATCATTTAATATATAAAATGTTAAATGCATATTTTATAAAAGGACTTTGGAATGACCCAATTTTAATAAAAATAATAATAATAATAATAATAATAATAATAATAATAATAAGTATTATTATTATTATTATTATTATTATTATTAACATACAACTCGATTCAAAGATATAAAAAAGATAGCTTCAATGCTAACATGGAAAGTGTTATAAACCATATTAATTGAAGATGGTTATGTATAGTTTTAATGAATTTTGGAAAATATGAATGTAACTAATGAAATTCTAAAAGAAAATATAAAATTTATAAATTAATATTATAAAATTATAAAGTTTTTACAGAATTCATACCAGACAGACCATCCCAATTCTCTCTACTTCTCCCTACTTCCAGAGATTCACATTTTTTTATCTTTATCATCAGAACATGCCTCAACCCCAACCACTTTCAATTCACCCTGTTTTCTCTAAAAGGGCTTTGGGTTGACCTAATTTTGCTTCCTACACCTTCTTCTGTTCTTGGCACTCCCTTATTTGTTTCATTTTTACTTCATATTTCCCACGTATTAACCCCCATACCCCATTATGTGTTTTAGGCATTATATTCACATCCAGCACCCGCGTCGCAGTGCACACACCCCCACCTTCTTTTACTCTTTTTTTTTGTTTGACTATTCGTTTCACGTACACTTATTTTCAAATAATTAAGAAATATATATATATATATATATATATATATATATTAATTAGTGTTATCAAAATATGTTATTGAGTTCCATACGTCGTGGTCCAGGTTGGTAACTTAAACAAATTAGTTCATTTATTTAATTATAATTTTTTTTATTAAAAAATTTAAATCTAAGTAAATTTAAATCCAAAGTGATGTTCAACTTTAAAGATAATTCAAAATAAAAAAATACAATACAATCAAAAATCATCTTAAACTTCAAATATAATCCAAAATCAAGTACTAAAAGTAAAATAAAAGGTTAAATATTTTTTTGTTCCCTTAACTTTTAGTAAAAATTGGAATTAGTCTTTATTTGAAACTTTGGACTAATTTAGTCCCTTATCTTTAAAAACTGTATGAATTTAGTTCTTTTAACCAAATTTTGTTAAGTTTATTTGAGGTTTTAAATGCATTTCTCAATTAACATTGAAGAAAAAATTTGTTAAACAATGTAAACAACTCAAATGCTATCATGAAATACATTTGAAATGTCAAATAAACTTAACAAAATTTGGTTAAAAGGACTAAACCCACATATTCCTAAAGTTGAGGGACTAAATTGGACTAAAGTTTCCAAGATGGACTAATTTCAATTTTCACTAAAAGTTAAGGGATCAAAAACATATTTATCCCTAAAAAAATAAGTATCTAACTTTAATAATTTTTATGTCACTTATCCATCTATAAGATTAGAGTCTTGAATGAATAAATTCACAATATTTTGTTCTCTTGAAGTATTTTCTTCTTTATCCTCGTCTATAATACAATAAAAAAGAGTTTAAACTAATAATATTGAAACACAAAATAGTAATTAGTGAGTTGGCGAGCTAACCCTACTCAATGAGCTAGGTTCTTAGTGAGTCGGGTTGGCTCACAGGTTCCAATATGTTTTGATATATATATATATATATATATATATATATATATATATATATATATATATATATAATTTTAAAAAATTTAAAATAAAAAAATTTCAAATAGCCTTTCCAATTAAAATTATGTGAGATCCTAATTTTCCATTGAGTTACATTTTTGTCGAGTCCAAAAATAAAAAGTATTATTTTGTATCTTTTGGTAGAATTTTTTATTCTTATTTTGGGTGAAATTAAATATTTTGAAAATATTATATCCATTTTTCATATTTAATTAAAGGTACCGTCTTTGGGTGGACAGTCTAGGGTGCTAATATATTTCTTACGCATAAAAGACTTCCGGACCCAACCCAAAATTTGGTGTTTGCTGGCTATGTTTTATTTTATGGTTTTTTATAGTTTTCCATAATAAACTATGGTGGTGATTCCAAATCTCTATTTTTAAACCCTTATTTTTTATTTTGCTGTCTCATCGCGATTTAGGTGTTACCAATAAGGAGTATTGGTAAATCTTGAAGAAAATTGTTTTGATGATGCTGCAAGAAGTTTTACTTGACGAAGATATTAGAATTATTTAAAAGAACTTTGTATAATTTAAATGTAGTAGGAATGTCTTTAAATTATATAAAACTTGTATTATTTTAGAAAATGTTCTGAAATAATCGATTATGTGAAGCAATAATCGATTATCATGAGTATGACTGAGATAATCGATTATCACTTCAAATAATCGATTATCACTTCAAATAATCGATTATCACAAGTCTGTTTTTGAAAAATCCATAACGGACTTGGATAATCGATTATCACTTACAATAATCGATTATTACTGGCAGTTGGGACTTGACCTTTGATATTCATAGCAGCTGGATATATATTGGGTTTCTGTGAAGTTCAGAAGTAACGTTAGTGAACAGAAGCTTAGCAGAATACTGTTTGTCAGAGGAAGTTCTCAGAAGCTATAGTTCAAAGTTCCCTTGCTTGATCTCGTGAACAGGAGAGGCTCGCGTTTCGTGTGTCGATAGTCGGAGCAAGCTCTTTTCGAGTTAGCAAGGTGCTCTGCCTGGTCTCGTGAATAGGAGATGCTCGTGAATCATTGATTGATTACCGGAGCGGTTCTCTTTGAATTGGCAGAGTGTTCTTCTTCCGGTTCGTTCGTCGAAGGAAGGTTTATTTATCTAGTTTTTATTCACTATTATTGTAATTTGTGAAACATCTTTTTAGTGGAACTGTTAATCACTTCTTATAGTGATTAACTACTGGACGTAGATTCTGTTGCATCGAACCAGTATAAAAATACTTGTGTGATTTTTCTTATCCCTACACTCATTACGTTTTAACGCATATCAATTGTTCGATAAATTTTCTGAAAGAAAATTAATTTTCTAAAACAGACCATTTTAATTTAAATAGTGACCAAACATGTTTTCCGCTTACTCTAAGTTTTATTCCGCTGCGCTTTACTCTTCAAACCATACCATTCCTGGTACCAACATTAGGTTGCAAAAATCTCTTTTACAAAAAGAAAACAAAATCAACAACACTAAGTTTGTGGATATTTTATAGCCAACAACACAATTTGGTCTTTTATTCTCATTCCAAGCAAGCAATACATGTAAGTATCACCTTCCTCATGTGAGCCTTTACATATTAAGTCTCATAATGTAATTTCATCTCCATTAGATTAGCCACCATCTTTGTTAAAGTTTTATAGGCCAATTTAATTCTTGATCTTATCATGGGTCGTCCTAAGCCTTATATTGGGTATCGTCGTATCGAGCTTCAATCTGGTTATGGATTTGGGCTTCGTGGTGATTAAGAGCTTTAGTTCGTTCAATGATGTCCACATCCTTCCCTCCTTCAAAAGCTTTTATCCTAAAATTTGATAAATTATCACCTACATCGAAAGGAGAAAGATTAACCACATTAAAAGTATTACTCACATCATACCCATCTAGTTATCAATTATCTTAGCCAATACTTGAAAATGATCATCCCTTTTTAGCACAAGCTTTGACCTACTTTGTGAAGGAAACCACTCTTTTATGAAATGCAATCATATCCAATCACCTGGTTTAAATTTTTCCGTCCTCTATTTGCATATTGTGCCATATCCTTTCAATTTCTTCTTAATATGGGCCTTGTCTAATTGTTTGGAGTGTGACAAGTTGTTAAAAACAAAAATTTAGTTCCAATCTTACCTACACAAAGTCTTCTAGAAAAATAATTCTAAGCAACCCGTATAATCTTACCACTTCCTTAAAAAATAAATAAGAAAGATGACACACATCATCTACATTCTTACAAGGTATAAAATGAGTCATCTTTGAAAACCTATTGATAACGCTGTTGTTGACGCTTTAAAATTCTATTTTTTTTCTATTTATGCTAAATACACAAAAATAAACATGCATTCAATTTAATTTTTTTATCAACAATGATATCAAATGAATTTAAATATAACCTGTTTTCTTGTTTCAACAACCTTTCGTTTTGTTCTGCAGCCTAAGTCAACAAATATCACCACTAAAAATTTATTTTCACTGTTCACATCAATAAACATGATGTGTGAAACATGTGGCTTTGATTCAATTTCAGCATTATCAGGTACATTAGGATGGTAAATAAGATCATCAATAATCTTCATAATCTCATCTTGTGAGAAAAGTCTACACTTGAAGTAGTTGACTCTGCTGCTTCATCATTAACAAGTTCAACAACATCTTTAGTAAAATTTGTATGTTTGTTAGTAGACATATCAACATGATGTGATTCTATAATTGATTGTAGTTTTGATCTTTTAGTAAAATTAGTTTCCACTATATCCAACCTCTGATTCAATTCCTTAATCATTTTCTTCAATTCAATATTCTCAACCCATATCTTCAAAAGAATTTGAAAATCAGGATCATTTAGTTGACGTATAGTCAACTTACTTATATAGTAGATGTGACAACTTGTTGTTGATAACCATATGAATAATGTGATTGTTATGGATAATAATCATAATTCATTTGAAAATCACATTGTTGATTATTTTTATATGAAAAATTATTTTGCATTTATGAAAGAGGTTTTATGAAAATAAATAAGTTGAAAGCTTGTTGAGTAGACTTCCAGAAAAGAGAGGAGTGTCTCAATGGAAAACTTATGTACCTTATCTTTCCTTAGCCAAAGTGTTTCCCAACTAGTTTTACAAATTTCCCAACAAAATTTCTCAAACAAAAATTATGAAAAAATAAATAAATTTACTAAATTAAAATAACTAAAGAAAATAAAGTAAAATAAATAAATTTATAAAAAGATTTAAAAAGATTGAAACAGATATAAAGAAAAATATATTGATTTCATTACCTTTTCAAAATAGGATTAATCGTTCGTTATCTAAAGATTAAGATTATTGTTCAATTAATTATTGTGTCAGATTTTCAAATTAATCAATGTAAATTCTTAAAAAAATTGTTGGCATTCTCACTCTTAACCAAAATACATTCTCAATTAAAAGCAAAAGTTTGTAGATTAATCATAGTAAATTTAACCAAGTACATTCTCAATTAAATATTACTATGCCTAATCATGTCTATTCTTTTATCTCTTATATCAAGTAAAAAGTTAATTAATCAAAGTACCTTCTTGATTAATTCTTGTTAAATTTTTCACCTTTAATCAAAGTATATTCTCAATTATTATAAAAAACTCATTCAATCACAAAAAAGTTTATAACTCTAATTAAAGTAAATTCTCAATTAAAAATAAAAACACTTGGACTCATATGATTGATATGTTATGTATATTTAACATTATGCTAACTTTCTATAATGTAAAAATCATTACTTTTACTTAATTAAGAAGCAAAAGACATACATAAAAAATAAATCACAACAAGAATTAAAAAGAACAAACAAATTTATTCATTTATCCTCAAAATATATTTAAAAAATTACAACAGAATCAACCCTTGAGGTTTAGCACTCCATGGAATGTAGAAATAACATGAAAATAGAAGAATAGATGGTGAAAAACATGAGAGAAAAGAGGGAGGACAAACTTTGAACCCCCAAAAGGATTCCTAAGATCCCCTGATGTATTTTCCTAACTATCTTTATATAGAAATTTGATTGGGCTTTGTTTCAGACTTTTCTGTTGTTGTAATATTCTCTTTATGATAATGTAATCTCCTTCAATTATATATCTTCTATATAATCTAAGATCTCCAAGATATATTTGATTTTTGTGGAGATCTAAAAATATTTGAGAAGATATATGCTAGATTAAAAAAGATTTGGTAAATATTATCTTTTGATATTTATTGATATAGTTAAATAAGGTAATTATTTAACAATGTCAAATAAAATATCCAATTTTTGTTGTTTGTTCCCTTCTCTTGGCTTAGTCAAATTTCTTCACTTTTTCATGCTATGCTTGGATTGACTTCTTGTGGTCTTGATTATTTGTCATTCTTGGATTTATCTTTAAGGTGTCATGAAACTTTCACCAATTTATTTTCACACCTTAATGAGCTCAACTTAGCTGCAACTACACTAACACACACAAAAATATCCAAAGAACATTTATGCAACTAAAGTTATTTTTAACATGTTTTTGTTAAAAGATAGATGGTGGACGTGAGATAGAAGGATAATAGAGATTTAGAAAGATTGGTTTTTAAAATATATTATTATAAGTGAAAAGATATTAAAGATAGAGTTAAGTTGTTTTATAAATATTAATATATAGAGAGATGGGTGGAATTTTGTGTTTTAGAAATCCTAGAAACTCAAAATCAAAGAGAGAAGCAAATGAGAGAGAGAGACGTTTGGGATAGAAGAGAAGGAGCAACAACAACCCTTAGAGCAAAGGGAAGATTAGTGGTGTTTTAGGGTTATCCCACAATAGGGTTTAATGCTAAGGGTGAACAAAGTTATGGTATTGAGGTTTTACCATGCAAACTCATGATGTAAGGATAACATGATAAACATGTGCAGTGTTTTTGGGTTTTGTTGGAGATATAATATGTGTAGTGATGGGATTGGATGAATTAAAGGATGTAAAGTATGTGTTGGAGTGTGGTTACAATGGCCTATAATGTTGGAATGCATGTATGATGTTTTAAGTATGTTTTCAGGTGATTTGGGATTGATACATGGGGGTTTGAATCTTAGGTTTTGGTCTAGGAACGTGATTATTCTCGAGAATAATCAATTATCTGGGATGATGATCAAATATCCTTCATGCGTGATGAATTTGGAAAGTCTGTCTGTGAAACCCACTGGAATAATCAATTATCAATAGGGATAATTGGTAACGATAATCGATTATCTTAAGTGATTATCATTTATCACAGTGAAGTTTATGTTTTGAAAACCTCTTGGGAATAATCGATTACCAATTATGATAATCGATTATCCTAGTGCATTTTTGTTAAAAATGACGAAATTGATGGAGATTGGACGTGAACCAAGCTTGAGGAGCTGTAAAATGTTATGATAATTAGAGAATGGGATTAGTGGTTATGTTTAGGGTAAAATTTGACTTGTGGTTGAGATTGAAGCATGAGTAAATGTTGGGATATACCTGAGTATGCATTTGATGAGCATGAGAGTGAAGGATAAGTCTAATAGTTGTACCTAGTAAATCCTGGTGCTATCTGTGGATAAATGCTTCCTTTTGCCTTGCGTGCATAGGAAGGGTTGTTTGGGTATTGAACCTTCCTTGTGTGGGGGTGATGGTGTTTTCCTAGTCCTTGTGTGATAGGATTACATGTTCCTTAGCTGGATTGCGGGACTACTCGAGCATATCTGTAGAGGAAGCTATAGATTGGTTTGTAGGAGCAACTACAGGCGGTTGAGGTAAAGTACAAGAGTGAGACTAACTCTTTCCACTATGGTGTTTATGGTTTGCTGATGCTCATGGTGTTATTCATGACTGGGATAGTCATGATGGTTGTGAATCTATGATGATGACATGGTATTTGAGATGCTTCAAGTGATGGTATATATGTTGATAGTAGTGTTACTATAATGATTATAGCGAGTAGTTAGAATAGGTACTAAGGAGTGGATAGAGCAAGGGACTATGAGTGAGATGTTAATGATGACATTAAGATCAAGGTTCAAGGGTCAAAGATCGAAGATTAAAGATCAAGGATCAAGAATTGAGTAATTCATTATGATTAAGTTGTTATGCTATGGGATTAGGAATCTTATTGTTGTTATTGTTGGATATCAGGTGGTTTATGGTTGATATATTCAGTGTATTTATATTTTATTACTATTATAATTATTTTATCGGTAGCTTACCCCATACATGTTTATGTTTGTGTGTTGTGAATGATATTATCGACAATGATCGTATAATGTGTTATACGTGAGCATATGATGTTGCAGACGGTGTCGAGACATGATAGATTTCAGAGATGACGGGCGACAAACTTGGAATTTTATTTAAAATTATTGTGTTTGAACTTTAAGACAATGTAATTGGACAAGTGTTTTGGAATTATTTTGAAATAAATTAAGCATGTTTGAATGTTGAAGTTTTGAAAATACATTTTTGCGCTATGTTAAAGTTTGAAATTTATCGGTTTTTGTAATAAACCGTGACACCATAAATTTGAGGTGTTACACAAAGCCCTCATGGATTTATTTTTGGTACCACTCGAAAAGGTCTCTTACCAATGAAGGTATCTTATATGTATATAAACTCATGTCCATCTCTTGTTTTTATCCAATGTAAGACTTTGTTTGTATCCTAACAACATACAATAGACTTGTAAAAAATGTATGTACGTAATGTTTTATATGACAAAAAATGTATGCACATCATGTTTCATATGATGCCAAAAAGAATGTTCATGCAAGATGTCATGTCTTATGCACCTCAAAGTGACACATTAATATCCCTTCACATGTCTCTTTAACAAGAATTCTGCTAATTGAATTCTCAAGAATGCAAAGTCTATTTACCTAATACTCATCATGTTTAAAATATCCCCTAGATGCAATATATGAAGATATATGATAAATATGAAAAAAAATCACCATGTTCATATAAGTCTTAATCAAATAAGAAATTTTGTTTCAAGAGTTGATAGTAAAGCATGTCTGTGTGCCAAAACATTAGTAACCACATTGGTCTTACCTTTCTTTTGCCTAATGACATATGGCAATTGTTTAAAAACACTCCACTCATTTGGCATCTCTCTGTTCAATTTTACTTATCCCCTCAAATACTTTAAAGAGTCATGATCACTATAAATGAACAATTCATTAGGTAGCAGGTAATGTTTTCATGTTTATAATGCTTAACTAGTGCATACAAGTTTATTATATGTTGGGTAGTTAAAGGTGACATCATTTAGTTTCTAACTAAAATAAGCAATTGAGTGTTGCTCTTACCTTAATACATCTCTTATTCCCACTTTAGATGCATCATATTCAAGTTCAAAGGATTTAGCAAAGTTAGACAAAACAAAAACAAGTGAATGCGTCAATTTTTCTTTCAAGGTAACAAAATATTTCTCTTGTTTCTCTCCCTAATTAAACTGTTCATACTTCTTGACTAGTTCAATTAGGGATGTTGCAATATACTAAATTCCTTAGGAAACCGACTATAAAAACTAGCAAGCCTATGGAAGTTTGTTAATTTACTCACATTTTTAGGAGTTGACCATTCTTGAATTGATTTTATTTATTTTTTATCTACATGCGCTCCAATAGATTTAATCACAATTCCTAAAAATGAAACAAGGTCTTTACAAAACATGTACATTATCAAATTAGGATACAAATTTTATTTTATAAGAATTAATCATAAATCCTAAGAATGCAACATGGTCTTTACAAAACATGTACATTTTCAAATTAGCATACAAGTTTTCTTTTCTAAGCACATGACATAAATAAAAATTCAAATCATGTAAATGTTCATCCAAATTTTTTCTATATACAATAATCTCATCAAAGTAAAATATCACAAATTTTTCGAAGAATTCTCTCAAAACATTTAGCCTTGTGAAAATATTAGGGGCATTTCTCAAACCAAATGGGATTACATTCCACTCGTATAATGCCTACTTGGTTTTAAAAGTTGTTTTCTCTTTATCACCTTCTTTAATCCTAATTTGTTTATTTCCACTTTTAAAATTTATATTAGAGAAGTAACATGATTCATATTATTCATCAAGAAGATCTTATAACTTGGGAAATGGATGTTTGTTCCTAATGGTGATATTATTGAAAACTTTTCGATCTAAGCACATTCTCCAACTTCTATCTTTTTGCTCGGAACTAGAATTATTGGAATATGCATGGGGACTCAAGCACCCTTCTACCTAACCTTTATTCATCAATTCAACAACTTACTTTTAAATTTCTTGGGATTCTTTGGGAATACTTTTGTATGCTAGCTTAATAAGAAGCATAACTCCTGAAATGAAATCAATTTGATGTTCCATCCCTTCTTAATGGTGGAAGTCCAAGTAGAATGTCCTTTGGAAACACATCTTGAAATTCCTAAAAAATAGATTTAACCCTACTATGAACTTCAAAATCAATACTCAATTCAATAATTTCTTTGCTAAAATGATATACGTAGATCTTCTTACTAAAAGTTCTCTTTTAACTTCTCCACTTTTTGCAAACGATGTTTGTTTTCTCTCTTTATGTTATGAACTTTTGTTTCATTTTTTTAGAACTCTTTTTTCTCTAATTTTTTTTGTTATATTTTATTTCCTTCCTTTCCTTTTTTGTTCTCTTTTTTATTTCATTTTATTTTGCTCATCACAAACTTCTTTAGGTGATCAAACAATAAATGAGGATTTATTGGTGTCACCATTATGTGGAGTTTGTTTTGTCAAATTGCTATTGCCTTCCAACCAACATAAGACTATGTAAGAATCAAATGTTAAATTGAAGATAAAAAGAGTTTTGATGGTGAAGATTGAATACTAGAGAAAGTATTATTAAAGCTTTTGTTGTTAATCATTTGTAATTGTATTCTAGATTAGCTTTTGCATTTTATACTTACACTTTTCAAGAACAAAACAAAACAAAAAGGAACTCAGATTAAAGCTCTTTTTAGAAAACACATTGGAATAATATATTATCACTTAGGATAATCAATTATCCCAGAAAAGTTCAGAGATGTCAAAACTTTCTGGAATAACCGATTATCACTTGGGAAAATCAATTATCCTAGAAATAAAAAAGTCTTTAATGACTCATTGATATTCGATTATCACTTAGGATAATCGATTATCTCAAGGAAAAACACTTTTACAAGTTTCGAGGATAATCAATTATCACTTGGGATAATCGATTATTGCTTGAGATAATCAATTATCTCTAGTAGTTAGAAGCTGACTCTTGAGCTTTTGACCCATTTTCGAATTGAGCCTATAAATAGCCCACCTTTAAGCTCCTCTAAGATTACAAAATCTTAAAACATTTTTGAGAACTTAATGTTGTGTTTGAACTCTCTTTGTTTTAAGAAAGTTTGAGAAACTTAGACCTAAGTAAAAGGAAGTGCTAATCTTAGTGAGTCTGAGTGTGATAACATAATCTACTCAACTAAGTTTTGAGCTTGTTCATCCATATGTTTGTCAAAGGAGGCGATATGAATCTTTTGTCAGACAAGAGTGAGGCATTATTAAACCTTCATTCTATTTCTATTTGTAAGTTGTTGGTTTACTTTTAGTTATAAGTTGATCCCTCTTTTAGAGGTATAAACAATTGGACGTGTGATCTTTTTTATCTGAACTAGTATACAAATTCCCATGCAAGCTTCTTTTCCTTACACTCTTTTACTTACTAACTATCACTTGTCTTAATTGTTCTGTGTTGTGAAGGAATTTTTTAAAAAGGGAAGTTCGTTTAAAAAGAAGTGATTTTTATTGATAAAACAACTGACCTTCCCCTTTCTTGGTTGTTGTCCACACTTTAAACATTTCATTGCATGTTTTCAACAAACTAGCATTCATAGGAATTTCACATATTACTTTGTCTTCATACTTCCTGATAACATTGTCGTTGACGCAATCAAATTAATACTACTAAACTATAACAATTTCAATTTTGCTAAGGTATTAGCCAACAAAAAAGAAAGGGTAAATTCAACCCTAAGTCGTCTCCCAACGAACACGAAATTGATTATTAACAAATTAGTTCTTATAAAAACTAAACAAAAGGGTTAATAAAAGAAAAATAATAAAGAAAAAAGAGATTAAAGAAATAAATAACAAAAAAAAAATATTTAAAAAGATAAAAACAATGATAAAGAAAAAATGTTGATTTCATTACTTTTTCAAAATAGGATTCATCATTGAATATCTAAAAATGATTGTTCAATTTATTATTGTCTTATATTTTCAAATCAATTAATTTGTTGGTGTTATCCCTATTACCCAAAATACATTTTCAATTAAAAGCAAGAACTTTGTAGATTAATCATAGTAAATTTAACCAAAGTACATTCTCAATTAAATATTACTATGTCTAATCATGTTTATTCTCTTACGTTTTATATCAAGTAAAAAGCTAATAAACCAAATTCTTGTTAAAGTTTTCACCTTTAAGTAAGTACTTTATGGTAAAAACTCATTCAAGCACATGAAAGTTTCTAACTTTAATCAAAGTAAATTCTTAATTACTCATATGATTGATATGTTATGTAGATTTGACACCATGCTAACTTGCTAAATGTAAACATCATTACTTTTACTTGATTAAGAAGTAAAAGACATAGATAAAAATAAATCACAAAGGAAAAAACAAAATTTATTTTTATAACCTTAGAATCCAATTAAGAAATTACAACAGAATTAATCCCAAAGGCATAACACTCTATGAAATGTGAAAAAAATAACATAAAAATAGAACAAGAGAGGGTGGAGAACATTAGAGAAGAGAGAGAGGATGAAATTAGAACCCCAAAAGGGTTCCTAAGCTCCTTTAGTGTGTTTTCCTAAGTCTCTTTATATAGAAATTGGATTGAGCTTTGTTTGAGGCTTTTCTATTGTTGTAATCTTCTTTATGATAATGTAATCTCCTCCGATTATCTTCTAAATAATCCAATATCTTCAAGATATATATGATTGTTATGGATATCGAAATTTAAGAAGATATTTGTTATATTAAAAATGATTTGACAAATATTATCTTCTGATATTTATTGGTATAGTTAAATAAGGTAATTATTTAACAATATCAAATAAAATAACTTAAGTGATATTTTCCCGAAATTATCTTTTATCGTAAACATTTATCAATTATCAAAACCTTTTTTTTTTAAAATAGAGAAAATCGCAAGAACTAATTTATGTTGCTCGTTCCCTCTTCCTGGTTTAG
This sequence comes from Vigna reflexopilosa, assembly GCA_027742785.1. Classification (NCBI taxonomy): domain Eukaryota; kingdom Viridiplantae; phylum Streptophyta; class Magnoliopsida; order Fabales; family Fabaceae; genus Vigna; species Vigna reflexopilosa. The sequence continues at coordinate 47,283,109 of CM050911.1, read as the reverse complement.
CCAAATTTTGTCACTTTTTTTATGCTTTTCTTGCCTTCTTTATGACATGCTTAACTTGACTTCTTGTGGTTTTTCTTATTTCCTATTCTTGGATTTATCTTTAAGGTTTAATAAAACTTTAACCAATTTATATCCACACCTCCATGAGCAATTGCAACTATACTAACGCACCTCAAAATATCCAAAGAATATCTATGCAACTAAAATGCTATTTTTATCATGTTTTTGTATCTCATGCTCAATAAACCCAATTATAACAAACTCCAATTGAAATATTATTTTACAAAATCCAATTAAGAATCCAAGATTAAAGGCTAAATGAGGGCATAAATATGCATTCATCACTTCCCATCAAAGAATACAATCTCTACTTGTTTGTTAACTTTCAATTTTCATTCCTCACTTATCCACTGCAGTTTATATGATCTGGGATGAGGTTTAGTCTTTAAGTTCATTTTAGACATCAGTCTATCGCTAACCACATTTGTGCAACTCTTACTAAAACAAAAATAAGCATTTACATCACCTATTTACATCTGTCAACGAGGAAGCCCACATAAAAAGAGCTTGGTGGTATTTTTTGTTAATAAAATGAAGTCATTAATGGCGGACATCTTTTTCTATGATGTAAAACATGTCTTTTTATTCAGCTCTTTTATGTCATACAGAAGGATGTTCGACGTAAAATGCTTTTGCATATATTAGAGCAAAGTTCCTCCTTATTTCTTGTTGTCTAAAAATAGGAAGAATGTTCTTGTGAGAATGGGTTTGATATCTAGTGACGAAATGATGGTGGTTTGGGGATTCATTTATGCTTTCTTGTTTTCTTTGCTTTGTTGTTGAGGTTCGTTTGCTAGTCTTTCTTTTTCATTTGTGTGATTGTGTCTATTTGTTAGAGAACTCAGTCATTGACATGGATTTGCATCAATGTCCTCTTTGTTTTGTTTGTAAAAATATGTTGGTATTGATTGTAATCATTGTTTATAAAAATATGTTAGGAAAAAAGCCTTGTGATTTTTTTTTACTTTTAAGACATTTAAAACTAAAATTGAACCTTGGTTCTCACCTTGATTCATTTCTCCCACTAAATAAAAGAAAAAACTACATTGAATAGATAAATTTGGTGAACAGAGAAGCCAAATTTAGTAGAGAAGTTGGACCATTATGGAAGAATATTAAGTTAGATAGATTCAAGGGTACCTAGTTGTAGAGGGTATTAAATATCCTTGAACATATATAACTCAATCTTCTTTTTGTGCATCCCACCCTTTTTTCTAAGTTTGGCTTCCCTATTCATTAATGTTAATAAAAGAATAATAAGAATATTTTATTCTGTATCTTGAACACAAGTAAAGGTTTGGTGATGATAATAAATGAAGAAAATTTGAATATTTATTGATGGTGATGATTTATAAAATGATAGAGTTAAAGAAAGCTTGGATTCAAGAGTTACATTTAGATTAAATGCTTCGACCTAAGAGTTGCAATAAAGACTTATAAATTCAAATGTTGTAGTCATTGAATCTATGTATCTCATTTAAGACAGTAAAGTTAGAAGGTCAAGAGTCAAAAGGCAAAACCCAAAACAATAAAGCACTAAGTCATTTAAAGAGAAAACTATTTTTCTAAACTTCATGCCAATAATCAATTATCATATTCATTATCCCTTATGATAATCAATTATCATTTTACTATAATCGATTATTGATGAAAAAAAATATGTAGTGAAACATATTTTAAAATCAATTGCGACAATAATCGATTATTGCTTATGGCTTCAAAAGAGGTATTTTTCATCTCTTGTGGTTTCAAAAGAGGTGTTTTATAAACCTTAAACTCTTTCTTCTATGATTGTATGTTTGGTTTATTTTTAGTGTTTGAGTTAATATCTTTTTCCCTATTCTCTTTATATATCTTAAGTTATATTAAAGGAATCGATTTTATCACTAAGTCAGATTTTAAAAAACAAAAAAATTTAAAAGCATAGTTTTTATTAAGAAACCAATTCCTCCCTCTTGATTTTGTCGAAATGTGATTATTATGCTACGTAATTCTAACAATTAATATTCTTCCAATTTATCAAAATCCTTCATTTGATGCGCAACACGCTAAACTAATACAAACTCATAAATGTTAATTTCTATGTAGTATTTTTTATTAGTTGCAAACTTTTTTACATAAAACAGGGTATGAATTGATCTAATATTTTACTTTTACATCAACCCTATAGAAATGTCCAACATAAATTTATGCCATATAATACGAAATTCAACTATGTTAGACACTTATGCAGATTTCATGTAAATTCACGTAGTTTTCAAGTGTGTTAAACTTACGTCCCCTACAATAAATATTCAAAGATAACTAATGTATAAGGCCTTTATCTATAATCAATGAACACACATTTCCTCCAATACAACACCTAGAATGCAATATGTTCTCTCTTTGGCTACTATCATTTCCCTTAGCCACTCCTCTAAGCATCCTCTAAACAATGACCAAGTCTCCTTATAAAATATTTTCCTTCCCATTTTCAACCTCTTCTCTACTAGATCATTCATTGAATGATTCACTTATGATATCTTACCATTCTCCTTAAATAACATAGTCTTCTTAGTGTAAAATTTTGAATTTATGTATCCTTTTCCCAAGCACTTGAAACATTTCATCTCACTACTTTTACTTTTCTTTAGTTTATCATGAAACTTTAAATGATATTTTTTAAATTGAGTATTTGAACTTCTAGAAGAAACACCTCCCTCATTCTTATTCCTTTCCTTCCAACTTGAAGAATTAAAATTAAAAGAACGCTCCCTCATATCCTATCATTTAAGTTATTTTCCAACCTTAACCACTAAATTAAGTACTTCCTCCATTTCCAAACATTGGTTAATTGTCCCTAATCTATAATTTTAGCAATCAAACCGTACATAAATTAAGCCATAGTTATGTCTCTTTCTTTGTTCACTTTGACTCTAATCTCGTTAAAACACTCATAAGCACTTTTTCCTTATTGGGTGAGGTTTTTCAACTTATCCCGCACATAACTAAGATAATGTGAAGGAATAAAGTGTCTCGTCGTAACCTTTCTCATATACACCCAAGTATCCACCTTAGGTTATTCATACTTTATTATATCCCTTTGGATTTGAACCCATTAAATAAAAGCTTAATCACAAAATCTCATTACAGTCACCTTCACTTTTTTTTTCCAGTATAATCATGACAAACAAATATTTGCTTAATATTCTTCTCTCATTCTTCATCTTGATTACTTTTATTATCATTAACTTTATTATTTAGTTGTTTAATTTTTTTCAAAGGTTCTTCATTGTTTTTGTGTAGTGTTCCTTTGTATTTGTGAGATCATAACATCAATTAGTAGAATTTGAGCTTCATGAAGCTGAGAACGACCATCACCACTTACTTTTGTCATACTTCAAATTAAATTGTCAAAGAAAATGATGGACCTTAGACTTTATGGATGGTCACTCATGTTTACATTCAAATTATATTTTTCTATAATGAAACACGCTTGTCTTTTTTCACTCATTCTCTACTTAAGTTTCTTACAAGAACCAAATAATTTACAATGAAAAACTAGTTTTAAAACTAACAATAAAAAATATTAAAATAGAATATACCACCAACAAAAAGAGAAGAGTAAGAAAAAAAAATTTCTGCAAACAAATAAGCAAGACAAGCATAACAAATAGAACAAAGAAAAAAATCTATTAGAAAAGACATTTGATAACTAGAAAAAAAAAATACAACTGAGAATCTAAGAAGGAAAACATAACTCCTATCTAAATGAAATAAAACAATATATAAACAAAATTATATGAATATATATATATGAAAATTAAAGGATGATGTTATTAATGATGAACTCTAAAATTTTGTAAAATTGGAAATTCGAAATTCGAAATTTTGTCCAACAAAATTACAATTAAATGAAAAAAAAACATAAAAATACTCCATAAAAACTAAGCTTGATAAGTCATGAGATTTGATACCAAAAATTAGGAAAATCTTCATAAAATGAAATGGTTTACAGAAAAAACTTAATAGATGAGGTTTCTAACATTGAATAATAGCCTATAACGTTACAACCTTTTCCAAGAAAAAAAAAACAAGACTATTTTTGAATCTTTTATCTAAAGTCTAGTAATTTATGTATCTCCTTTTCATTTTTTTTTACAAATTTGACCTTCAAGAATCCTATTGGTTTAATTAAAAAATACTTTTTTTTAATTCATGTTAATAATAATGGATAGTATGGTTTCGTTTTTCATTCATCCAAATTATTTGTTATAAAAGAAACTTGAACATTCTTACGCGTTATTATAATTATTCACAGTTAAAGAATATAAATTTGATTAAAATAATACTTTTGAAATTTCATATTTTTTCTTAAATTTATATAATAGTGTTTTGTTTTTTTAATTTTAATTGAGATATCATTAATACGATTCAGGATTAAAATTGAAACTTTATTTTTAATATTTTATGATATATTTGACGTGGTGAATAATAATAAATAAATTCTAAGGGTATGCGAATTTAAATATCAAAATTGGTATTGATATCTAACATAATTTAAATTAAAAGTAAAATAAATACATAAAATATGTATTAAGTGAAGTTTACATGAAATAAATATATATTTTTATGTGAAAATTAAAATGTTTTCTTTTTCTTTTCTTAATTAAAACATATTTACATAAATTAATAAAAAGAGTATATGTATTATATGAAATACATCGGCGTTATAACGAGAATCAACTTATCAATAAGGATAGTCGATTCATCGAAGCAGCTGATTTAGGTAATTAATGTCTAATTAAGAATGCAACGGTCATTTATGGACATTTAACAGATATTAATGGTTAATTAATGGTTTAATTGTGATATCGAATATACGACATTAATTATTTGAATGCCATATCAAATTTGAATTACGATATTAATGATTAATTATGGTTATATATTCATGTTTAATGGCATATACAATTAATTGGTAATTTTTAAATTTTTATTTATTGAATACACTGTTTAATCATAGGAATAAGTATAGATATTGTAAATAGATACTTATTATTAAAACTAAAATTAAAAAATATATAGGTACATCAATTTATTTTTTATTAATAAATATTTTTTGAAACAGTTAAGCCTTGAGAATTGAGGGAAGGAGTTGTGTTTGAAATTAAAATTAAGAGAAAGAAGATGAAGATGTCTTTGGTTTTGCTCATTCTAATCATTGTTTCCATTGAGATTGGTATGTTATATAAGGTTTTGAAGTTGATTTTGGTTTAAAATAAGTTTGAGAGTCATGGTTTAATATTGAAATATATTATGTATGTTTTGTGAAACAGAGAGCGAAGGGCCATTGAAAATGATAGAAGGAAAAGTGTGTGAAGTGAAGCTATATAACTTTTGTGAAGGTGATAATTGCTTTGTTGATTGTCCGAAGAAATATGGAGCAAGTGCAAGTGCTCGTTGTAGCGATAAAGATGAATGTATATGCGTTCATCCATGTTGAGGTGTTTTTCCAATATTTTCTTTCATTCAATCTCTAATTTTACACTTATAATGTCTCGTTCAAAGGAAATAAAATTATTCTCTTATCATTATATTTATTTATGTTCTTCTCAATCCTTTATCGCACCCTAATTATTCTTTATTTCAAACAATAACACTAAAATTTAGTCAGTATATATATGTCGATATATAATGTTTATTTTTGCTCTTATCCATATTAATTATATAAAAAAAAATTAAACAACTTTATATGTAATAAAATCTTATAAACAATGTAAAAAACGGATTTTGTAATTTTTTTTCTTTCCTAAACTTTTGTATATCCATTTTAAAAAAAAAATCAATTTTTCACTTCTTTTTTTAAAATTTATGTTTTTTTATATTTTTTGAGTGCAATTTTAATTGAAATATCTTAATAAACTGGGGATTAAAATGGAGACTTTATTAACTCTATCAAAGTTGAAACTTGGTCAACTCCAAAAAAAAAAATTGAATGTTATCGTTTCTTTAATTAATATTAGTAAAGGTCATAATTTTTATTGTTTAAGGACGAACAACTTTTTTTTTAATATAAACTAGTGTTATTTTTCATTGAGTCATATATCAAAACAAAATAAAAAACTAATCATATATATTCATTTTCCTCATCCATTTTATAATCTAATTATATTTTATTCCACAAGTAATTTTATATTATTTAGTCTTAAAATGGAGTTAAAGTGTCTAATGGAACAATATTTTTTAAACAAAAATATATACGTAAAAACATAATATTTTTCGTTCAAAAATAATATTCTTAAGTCATAATGGTGAGAAAATTAAAATAATGAAATACAACAAGCAATCAGAAAATCACTTATTCTCCTAACAAACAAAAATCCAATCAACATGATAATGTTAAAGGCATAAGGGTGCTTCCAAATTCATTTTTGGAAAGAATATAAACAAATTATTTCAAAATAATTGTGTCCTCTTTCTAAAAGCCCCTTTATAGTTGAATAATAATGCATTAATTATTTTTTTTCTAAAATAGTTTTAATTAATTATTTGAAATAATCATAAAAAAAATTATTCTAATTTGAGAATTGAAGGGAAGGACTCATACCAAAAGTTTTTCTCAACTATTTTAAAATATTTGAAATTTAAGCCCCATCTGGCTGTATAAAGGGGTTGGCGATTTCATGGGTACCATCAGTTGGGGACACAAGCATGACAGCTGTTCCTCTACAAACCTGCATTTAAATGAAGCATAACAACTTATTGCTAAGCCAGAATAATTGAAACTCTGTTTACAGAAATGGCTAGAAAATATCAAAAAGTTAGTGGAGAATACTTCACCATATTGTTTAGGTTCCAATCAGAACCTACTAAGGGATCAATGGAGGAGACAGGCAAATATATAGATGTTAGAAAATGAAGACTGTTGCTTACGTTTTGCAAGGATATCTCAATTAAGCATAACACAAGGCCCAAAGTATCTCATGAAATCTCGCTCATTTTAAACAACCAGTGAATAAAATCTTTTCCTTCCCATTTTCAACCTCTTCTCTACTAGATCATTCATTGAATGATTCACTTATGATATCTTACCATTCTCCTTAAATAACAATGTCTTCTTAGTGTAAAATTTTGAATTTATGTATCCTTTTCCCAAACACTTGAAACATTTCATCTCACTACTTTTTACTTTTCTTTAATTTATTGTGACACTTTAAATGATATTTTTTAAATTGAGTATTTGAACTTCATATCCTATCATTTAAGTTATTGCCCAACCTTAACCACTAAATTTACTACTTCCTCCATTTCCAAACATTGGTTAACTGTCCCTAATCTATAATTTTAGCATTCAAACCCTACAGAAATTAAACCATAGTTATGTCTTTTTCTTTGTTCACTTTGACTCTAATCTTGTTAAAACACTCAAACACTTTTTTCTTATTGGGTGAGGTTTTTCAACTTATCTCACACATAACTAAGATAATGTGAAGGAATAAAATGTCTCGTCATAACCTTTCTCATCTACACCCAAGTATCCACCTTAGGTTATTCATACTTTATTATATCCATTTGGACTTGAACCCATTCAATAAAAGTTTAATCACAAAATCTCATTACAGTCACCTTCACTTTTTTTTCTAGTATAATCATGACAAACAAATATTTGCTTAATATTCTTCTCTCATTCTTCATCTTTATTACTTTTATTATTATTAACTTTATTATTTAGTTGTTCAATTTTTTCAAAGGTTCTTCATTGTTTTTGTGTAGTGTTCTTTTGTATTTGTGAGGTCATAACATCAATTAGTAGAATTTGAGCTCCATGAAGCTCAGAACGACCATCACCACTTACTTTTGTCATACTTTAAATTAAATTGTCAAAAAAAATATGGACCTTACACTTTATGGATGTAACACGCTTGTCTATTTTCACTCATTCTCTACTTAGAGTTTCTTATAAGAACCAAATAATTTATAATGAAAAATTAGGAAAATCTTAATAAAGTGAAATGGTTTAAAGAAAAACCTTAATAGATGAGTTTTCTAACATTGAATAATAGCCAATAACCTTACAACCTTTTCCAAGAAAAAAAAAGACTATTTTTTAATCTTTTATCTAAAGTCTAATAATTTATGTATCTCTTTTTCATTTTTTTTTTTATAAATTTGACCTTCAAGAATTCTATTGGTTTAATTAAAAAAATACTTTTTTTTAATTCATGTTAATAATAATGGATAGTCTGGTTTCGTTTTTCATTCATCCAAATTATTTGTTATAAAAGAAACTTGATTATTCACATTTAAAGAATATAAATTTGATTAAAATAATACTTTTGAAATTTCATATTTTTTCTTAAATTTATATCATACTGTTTTCTTTTTTCAATTTTAAATGAGATATATTAATACGAGTCAGGACTAAAATTGAAACTTTATTTTTAAATTTTTATGATATATTTGATGTGATGAATAATAATAAATAAATTATGAGGGTATGTGAATTTAAATATCAAAATTGGTATTGATATCCAACATAATTTAAATTAAAAGTAAAATAAATACATAAAATATGTACTAACTGAAGTTTACATGAAATAAATATATATTTTTATTTGAAAATTAAAATGGTCTCTTTCTCTTTTCCTAATTCAAAAATATTAACATAAATTAATAAAAAGAATACACGTACTATGTGAAATATACCGATCCGTGTTATAATGAAAATCAACTTATCAATAAGGATAGCTGATCCGTCAAGGCAGTTGATCCGTCGAGGCAGTTGATTTAAAGTCTAATTAAGAGTGCAACGGTCATTTATGAACATTTAGTGGATATATTAACAGATATTAATGGTTAATGAATATCTTGATTGTGATATCGAATATACAACATTAATTGTTTGAATACCATATCAAATTTGTATTATTGCATTAATGGTTAATTATGGTGGTATACATGTTTAATTGCATATACAATTAATTGGTAATTTTTAAATTTGTATTTATTGAATACACTAAATAAGTATAGAAATTGAAAATAGATACTTATTATTAAAAGTAAAATTAAAAAATATATACGTACATTAATTTATTTTTTATTAATAATTTTTTTGAAACAGTTAGGCCTTGAGAATTGTTACATGACTATTAATTTCATAAAAAACATACACACACATCTATATAAGGCAAGGAGTTGTATTTGAAAATAAAATTAAGAGAAAGAAGATGAAGGTGTCTTTGGTGTTGCTCCTTCTAATCATTGTTTCCATTGAGATTGGTATGTGATATAAGGTTTTGAAGTTGATTTTTGGTTTAAAATAAGTTTGAGAGTCACGGTTTAACATTGAAATATATTATGTATGCTTTATGAAAGAGAAAGCCAAGGGCCATTGAAAATGATAGAAGGAAAAGTGTGTGAAGTGAAGCAATATGACTATTGTGAAGGTGATAATTGCTTCCGCCCGAAGAAATATGGAGCAAGTGCAAATGCTCATTGTAGCGATAAAGATGACTGCATATGCGTTTATCCATGTTGAAGTGTTTTTCCAACATTTTCTTTCATTCAATCTCTAATTCTACACTTATAATGTCTCATTCAAACGATATAAAATTATTCTCTTATCATTATATTTATTTATGTTCTTCTTTATCCTTTACTGCACTCTAATTATTCTTTACTTCAAACAATAAAACTAAAATTTAGTCAGTATATATGTTGATATATAAGGTTTATTTTTGCTCTTATCCATATTAATTATATAAAAAAAATTAAACAACTTTTGATGTAATAAAATCTTATAAAAAATTTAAAAAACGGATTTTTGTAATTCTTTTTCTTTCCTAAATTTTTGTATTTCCATTTTTTTAAAAAATCAATTTTTCACTTCTTTTTCTAAAATTTATGTCTTTTATATTTTTTGAATTCAATTTCAATTGAAATATCTTAATACAACTGGGAATTAAAATCGAGACTTTGTTAACTATATCAACGTTAAAACTTTGTCAATTCCAAAAACAAAAATGAATATTATCGTTTCTTTAATTAATATTTATAAAGGTCATAATTTTTATTGTTTAATAACGAACAACTTTTTTTTTAATATAAACTAGTGTTATTTTTGATTGAGTCATATATCAAAACAAAATAAAAAACGAATTATATATATATATATATATATATATATATATATATATTCATTTTCCTCATCCATTTTAAATCTAATTATATTTTATTCCACAAGTAATTTTATGTTATTTAGTCTTAAAATGGGACTAAAGTGTCTAATGGAACAATATTTTTTAAACAAAAATATATACGTAAAAACATAATATTTTCTTTCAAAAATAGTATTCTTAATTCATAATGGTGAGAAAATTAAAATAATGAAATACAACAAGCAATCAGAAAATCACTTATTCTCATAACAAACAAAAATCCAGTCAACATGATGATGTTAAAGGCTTCCAAATTCATTTTCAGAAAGAATGAGTTCACCATTATGGTTTGGAATGCACATTAAGATAGTATTGCAAAAGATTCATTAACAAAACTAATTAATAATAGGTTAGAAGCTATCATATTTGTAAATAAAATATATTGATTAAAGAAGAAGATGATTATCTTATTCTTAGGATAGATATTAAGATTACAACTAAAAAAAATATATTTTTTTTAAAATATTGAACGTAATTATTGATATAAATTTTAAAATATATTTTTTTAGAAGTTCATAAATTTATCATGTATAATAAGTTACAATTGAATAATAATATAAAAGTATTTTATATCTAATTTAACTGCATATTTTGTCACTTCAATATTTATTTTTTATCACCTAATTATTATATTCTTTTGTTTATTGTGAAAGAGTTATTTTTGCATTGTATAATTTACAAGTCTTTTCAATTAAATAATTCAAAATAATAATTTTATATTTGGCTAAATTATGCATCATACGATTTGAAAATTAATCGTAACAAAATATCATACAATATTTATTTGTAATGGATAATCTTTTAAATTTCACAATTAAAATGAAACACCTCACTATTTTTTTTATAGTATAATTCAAAATTGTGATTTTAAATTTTCAAAATACCTATTTAAAAGTATTGTTATGAAGTCTAATTGTATAATTTATTTTAAAATTTAAAATTATTTTAAATTACAAATTTCAATTATATTTTGAATAATAAAATTCAAAACTTATAAGTAAACTTGTTAAAACACCGTGTCTCAAACTCCGAAAACAAAACAAATAAAGAATGAAAAACTAGACATTAACTAAGAAGTAAAATAAAGAGAAAATTTTATTTACACCTCTAACTTTTAAAACATTATCAAAAATGTTAAAAATTTAGTGCATTTGAGAAAGCTTCTTTTAAAAGTCAATTTTAAGAAGAAAAAGAATAACCATATATGAGATAGTTTGTAGCATCAAAGTTACACTAAACCTAAATACCTTAATATACTTTTAACCCATGTATCAAAGATATGGATACAAGGCTTCTAGAAGAAAGTTAATATCAATTATGTTATTTTGTCTTTGCATAAATGTCTATCTTTTATTTGTTCTCAATTTTGCTTTCTTTCTTTTCGGCTAGACCTAGAATAGACATTTGCTTGTAGATATTCACTCTCTCAACTTTTAGTTTAGGGAAGAGAAAAAAGAGAAATATTTATTCTCCCGCGCTTTTCTCTACTTGTGAAAGCTCTCACTTAATGCTAGCGACACTTCTTTTGGAGTTAAGGCTTCGACTAGTTATTAGAAGTAATATTTTTGATCATTCTTGTGTGTGATTCATTAGAAAACATTTTGTCGTTGACATGGATTAGCATCAATGTCCTTTTTATTTTTTTGTAAAAATACGTTGGTAATGATTGCAATCATTGTTTATATAATTATATCATTAAAAGAAACTATTGTTTTTTTTTTTTACTTTTAAGACATTTGAAACTAAATGTGAACCTTGGTTCTCACCTTGATTCATTTCTACCACTAAATAAATGAAAAAACTACATTGAAATGTTATTCATGAACTTATTTCTATTTCGGGTATCGCATATTAAAGGAAGGATTTTTAATAAAGTATAAAAATTTTGGTGTACAGAGAAGCCAAATTTAGGAGAGAAGTTGGACCATTATGGAAGAATATTAATTTGGACCATTTTGAGTTAATATCTTTTTCCCTATTTTCTTTATTTATTTTATGTTATCTTAAAGGAATCAATTTTATCGCTATGTCAGATTTTAAAAAATGAAAATTTTTAAAAGCGTAGTAGTTTTTATTAAGAAACAAATTCCTCCCTCTTGGACTTGAACCCACTAAATAAAAGCTTAATAAGAAAATCTCATTACAATCACCTTCACTTTTTTTTTCAGTATAATCATGACAAACAAATATTTTTTTAATATTCTTCTCTCATTCTTCATCTTGATTACTTTTATTATTATTAACTTGATTATTTAGTTGTTTAATTTTTTCAAAGATTTTTCATTGTTTTTGTCTAGTTATCCTTTGTATTTGTGAGGTCATAACATCAATTAGTAGATTTTGAACTTCATGAAGCTGAGAACTACCATCACCACTTCCTTTTGTCATACTTCAAATTAAATTGTCAAAGAAAATGATGTGCCTTACACTTTATGGATGGTTCACTCATGTTTACATTCAAATTGGATTTTTCTATAATGAAACAGGCTTGTCTTTTTCTACTCATTCTCTACTTAAAGTTTCTTACAAGAACCAAATAATTTATAATGAAAAACTGCTTTTAAAGCTAAAAATGAAAAAAATTAAAATAGAATATAGCACCAACAAAAAAAGAAGAGTAAGAAAAATGTTATTACCAACAAATAACCAAGACAAACATAACAAATAGAACAAAGAAAAAAATCTATTAGAAAAGACATTTGATACCTAGAAAAAAAAAACAAGTGAGAATTTAAGAAGAAAAACACAACTCGTGGCACCCTTTTCCAAGAAAAAAAATAAGACTATTTTTTAAAAATATATTTGAATAATAAAATTCAAAACTTATAATTAAACTTGCTAAAACACCTTACGAATCTCAAACTCCGAAAATAAAACAAATAGAGGATGAATCTAGACATTAACTAAGAAGTAAAATAAACGAAAAATGTTATTTACACCTCTAACTTTTAAAACATTCTCAAAAATGATAAAATTGTAGTGCATTTGAGAAAACTCCAATTCATACTAACTCATTGTTTCCAGCATGGCAGAGACCCAATATGTTGGTTGGTTCCTGGAATCTCAAAGTTGTTTCTCCATCCATTGCAAAATAATATCATTTGTATATATTTCTAATCTTCAACAGATCATTTCTTCTTTCAATAGGGTGACTTGAGTGTTACAATTTGTTTCACTCAACTGAAAATTCTTTGAAGAAAGTGCTATATGTTGTCTACAAGGACTAAGATGACTAGAGCTAAAGATACTAACCAACCTCTGCAAGAAATGATACGGATGATGGAGATGCAACTAGAGTTTACTGAGTAGAGGAAGAGCAAAATCAAGGAAATAAGTGCTTTGAGGCAATAAAATGTCAAGTTGAAGAGGAAGGTGGAAAGAGGTGAGAAGGGGAAAGAAAAAGAAAACCCAGAAAATATTGCTTTTGAGCAAAAGTCTGCATCTTATCCTCAAATTGCACCAAAAACTAAGGAAGGGAGTGGTAACAACAAAACTAAGACTCGAGGTACAACGAGTACCTCGTTTGTGGTAGGAGAAAGTCAATGTCATCCCTTTATAGACGACATCATGGAGGTTCCCCTCTCTACTAACTGGAAGTCTTTCCACATACCAATATGATTGCAATACAAACTTAAATGAGCACATTGACGTTTATGTCACTCAAGTCAATTTGTATATAACCAATGACGCAATCATGTATAGGGTCTTCCCCATAACTTTAAAAGGAGCAGTTTTGAATTAGTTTACTTGCCTATTCCTTTTCTCCATAGATTGTTTTAGCACTTTAGCAGTGCGTTTTGGAACAAAGTTCACAACTAGTTGGCCCCACCACCTCATTTCTTTGGTGTTTGTTAACATAAAACAGGAAAAGGGAGAGTCTCTACATGCATTCATGGAGCGGTCTAGGAAGGTGCCTTGGTGTACTATGGGAATCAAGCAAAGAATACTAGAAGCCCAAATTGGAAACATTTTTAACAAACATTCAACTTCTTCCACTTGTTGAATGTTGTAAACACTTTATGGATTTTTTTATGCTACCTCCCATGTCAAGTTCATTGTCTTATATATCAGAGCAGCTTAGCTTAAACACCTATTCAAAAATCAAATAGCTTATTTATTACGAGTAGTTTACTCAACCTAAAATTTTGTATTCTTTTTACCACTCATTTACTCCATCGTTTATGGTAAAATGGAAAGCATGTCGACTTCCATTTTCTTATTTATCTATTATAAAAGAAAGGATTTTGATTCTAATGAATCAACAATTCACTTGAAAAGATAAAATAAGTAATTTCATGAGAAAATAAATCTTCCAGAGTATTATAAATGTATCAAACATAGTTGGTAACATCTCAACCACCTTGCACAAGATGTACTCGACCTAAGTATATTCATACAAGAGTGACATCGTGTTGGCCATAACGATATCATATCGGTTAGTTCATTAGCAATGGCGAATTGTGATTAAGTCAAGTCAATGGTCAAAGTTAATTAAGATAATTAGCCACATGGATCAGGCTCGTGTAGGTAAAAACCCACGAGCATGATATAAATAGTAAAGTACACAAGGTAAATTAATTATGTTTCTATTATTAAAATGTTTATTACTATTTGACACACTTGACTGACTTGAGTATCAGAGTATTTTCTGTAGGGACACATCCTTTTAGTCTTAAGGAGACAAAGACCTACAAATCTTGGCTTGAGAGTAGGAGGTTGGAGTTGTAGCGCAAGGAAGGAGTTGTTAACACAGATCTTTATAGGGTATATTTGCTCTTGTAAGAACAATTTATATTTGATTGATTTGTGGTTTTTTTAAATGAGCTATACTTTGTTACAATACTTATTGTGATTAATTCAATTTGTATGAATTTGAGGTCATACATAATAGATGATGTGCGAACAGTTCTTTGAGTTGTGTAGTAAGTATTGACACATATACTTTAACAAAGATCTCATTATTTTATTGATTATTTAAATTACATAGACAAATATAGTGGGTTGTGAGAAATAGATAAACGAGTTCTTACAAATTGTAATATGTGTAGATGTAAAGACCTAATTATAAGAAGTTATCCTAATTTTATTATTTGTGAGTTGGCTTCTAAAAATTAGATAAAATGTTAATATATGATATCATGAACTTAATACAAGTCTTCGAGAAAATATTAATTAATATTTTGTTGGTTGAATGTGTTTTTATAAAAATTCATATATATGATTATTGTACGTTAGATTTTGAATGAAAATAAATTATTACGACTTATTAATTAAAATATATATATATATATATATATATATATATATATATATATATATATATATAAAGTTAGGTATCTTGATAATCTCTTTGATAAGTGTGTGTAAATGAGTAAGGGGTAAGGAACATTGAGATTTGAGATGAGTTGCATGACACTCATGCACAGGATGGGCATCAATATTTTTCTTCCACTTTCCATGCTATAAATAGGTATAAATATATAAAACACAGTTGCATTAATTTATTTGGGAACCTTTTAAGTACTTCATTCAAACTTTGACTACACCTCAGTCTAAATAGGTTACACTACCAAACAAAAAAACAATCTCAATTGCTCCAATAAATAGTATTTCTATAACATATAAAAAGGAAATCAATTTAAAATAAAATTTATATTTTGTTCCAAAGAAAAACATGAATTAGAATAAATCTAGAGGTAACAGGTGTGAAGCAGTGGGTTGGAAATAACCTTTGGTTCTTTCACTTTATAATATAAAATTAGCTCATCTTTTCCTTTATTTGCTTAATATGTAGTTAAAATGACATACCAGGAAATTGTTGTGATAAAAAAGATGGATTTAAAATATCTTTAATAGATTCAAATAATTTTATAATATATTAATTTAATAATAAGAAAGTATTTAAAATTGACCTAAAATAATATATAAGTCGAAGTGAGAAAAGAAAAGAGAATGGAGTTATTAGGGGAACAGGAAACAATTCACATTGGTGTATGTATGTTGGTATAGACAAAATAATAGAGTACACGTGGTGTCCAAGTGTTTCAATTATTAGTCAAACTATTATACTACTTTATTTTTTATCTTAACAAACCACAACCATTTGACGAATGACTATGCATAGGTAGTGCTTAACTTTTTACCATTAAAGCCTTTCACTTGCTCATTAACCTCTGTCCTTCATGGCAAATCATTTAAAGCACTCTGTCAAAGGACCACCCTACTTTTTCTTTCCCACTCTGCTAACAAAATCATTTATATTTCAATTGAAAACATTTTAAAAATTAAAAGATAACAATTAATTTAATACTTTATAAAAATTCTCTTCTTTCGAAATTTTTTAAAAGTTTTTTGGATATCTTTTTCCAGAGATGAGAAAGAAGTCTATCTTAAAATAAGTGATGATATATTCACATTTCTAAAAACAAAAATATTTAAATAATAATTCAATATAATAATATTTTAATTATATTTATCTTATGTTTTTAATTTAAAATTATAATATACATTATTATATTACTAAAAAAAGTTCTCAAATAAGTATTTTTTTAGAATTATGAAAGTAATATTTTTCACCTCTTTTTATATATATATATATATATATATATATATATATATATATATATATATATATATATTCAAATATACTTCCACTTTTTTAGGAAGTGGTTAAAAATCATTTATAAAAAATTAAAGAAAAATGCAAACAATAATGTAAATTATTATTTTTGTTTAAAGCTTTTTTCTTCGTTACAATGGATTAAAGAAACCTTAACCTTAAATAAGTAAATGGAAAGAAAGAAAACTTCAAAAACAAACCCTTAACTTTCTAATTGATTACTACTTTTGCAAAATAAGAAAAATAAAATCCAACATTAGAAGTGGTGCTTAAGGTGGTGCCTAATGTCAAACCTTTCGCAAAAGGTTACATTTGATGATAGTTCTAACACTTAACGATAATCTTGTCGTTCAACGTCATTCTTTTCATAAAAATATGGGCACTTAGTGACACTTTCTAGTTCTAATCAATGTCTTGGAACTAAAATTTTCCAGACTTGTACAAAATTGGTGCTCAGTGGCACCCAGTGCCAAACCATTGCAAAACCGTACAATTCAATTCAGACATACACACTAATAAGATTTAATCGACATGTAAAAACATCATATTTCTCAAGCTCATATTAAAAGGTTTAAAGAATAATCATGATGTTAGTATGTTTGATTGTGAAGTTAAATTATTGTGTGAGGATCATTCTGCAGGAAGTAAGCCAATCCTAAATATGGACACTTCTTTTCTGGATAATACAGTGTCTTTTGATCATAACCAATTGGCTCAATCTTCTCCACAAGTTCAGCTTGACTCTTCAGAGGTACCTTCTGATCCTATCTTTAATAATACTAATTTTGATGAAATTGATAATGGAGATGATTCTTTTCTACATGAGACCACCAACACACCAAACACTGAGTCTATTACTATTCAATATATTCTTTCACCTTGTTCTAACTGTGGTCAACCTCCAGCTAAATATGAACTAGACCTCTAAGCCAAAGTTAAATATCCCATTAGTAAATATGTGTCATCTCACATGTTATCTCAATCATATGCATCATTTGTATCTCAATTATCTTCAATTTCTATTCCTAGTAATATACAGGAAGCTTTGGCATATCCTAAATGAACCAAAACAATGGTTGAGGAGATGACAGCTTTAGAAAAAAAACAACACTTGGGATCTTGTGTCCTTACCAAGAGGGAAAAAAATTGTGGGCTGCAAATGGGTCTTTACAATTAAGCATAAAGCTGATGAAACTATTGATAGGTATAAAGCACAACTTGTGGTTAAAGGTTACACTCAGTCTTATGGTGTTGATTACCAAGAGACGTTCGCATCGATAATGAATTTCAATACCGTGAGAATACTTTTGTCGCTAGCTGCAAACCAAGATTGACCTCTTCTACAATTTTGATGTGAAAAATGTTTTCCTACACAGAGAAATTTCAGAACAAATTTCAGAAGAAATTTATATGGATTCTCCACTAGGCATGACAAATTCAATTAGAATGAATGTTTACAAATTAAAGAAGACTCTATATGGATTAAAACAATCTCCAAAAGTATGGTTTGGAAGGTTTACTAAGTATATGATAGTTTTTGGTTATAGAATAAATAACTCTAATTGAGAAGTAACTTATCTAAAAAAAAATGATCGATCTTGATGAGTTTGTATCAAGAAAAATTTTATTGTCTTCAATCTTAAAAAAAATGAACGGATCTTCAAAATCTTAAAAAGAAAAAATAAACTCTTAGAAAAGAATTTTTAGAAAAACAAACTATTTCAAAAAAACTTTTATAAATTTTCTATTCATATAAAAATAGTTTATCATTAAAAGAATAAATTTTTAATATTTTAAAATATTATCACTTTTAAAATACACTAATTTAAAAGTTACATGTATTTTCTAATAACTATCTAGAACTACTTAATTTCTTATAGACATATCGGTACTCTTAATTATAAATTTTAAAACGTAAAATTACAACACCCCAAGTGAACACAGTGTTAATGAATTTAAAGTTTTCAATGGGTGAATACGATGGAATCATTAAAACATTGAACTTTTTCATAGATTTGTTTGCTGACTGTGTGCACTTTTTCTTCATCAGTTTGTTGAAGGGTCCAAAGACCATCAACATAAATTTCAATGGAAAAACAGTGCAAAATGTAGACTGAATTGAAAACTTAGAAGATAAGACATGCAATAAACAGTAAAGTACTGTTTAAGATATGCTTTCACCGATAATGGACATTAATGTTGGAAAATTTTGAAATATTAGCAAAATAACAAAAGTTTGAAAAGTCGCCAGCGATAAAAACCAGTATCCGTCAAATCATTTTTAACATTTTTTTTTAGAAAAATCAAATCCTTAGAAAAAATAAATTTAAATAAATGCGTAATGTTGAAAAATATAACAAATTTAGAAAAATTATGTTTACAAGTGATTTTAAATTTGATTCATCCTTTAAATAAATAATAGTTATATAGAGAGAGAGAGATGGAGGAATTTGTGATGCAGATGAGACAGGTAGGTACAGTGAGAATGAAGCAATGAAGAAAGATGCATAGGAAGCACCCCCTTCTTCTTGTTATCCACACCAAAGTTGTTTTAGCCACAATAAAGAGGTGGATCACAACCAGGATCCCCTTTCTAATCTCTTCATCTTTGACCTTTGACTCAACCTAATCCACTTTATCTAACTTCTTTGCATTTTGCTCCCTTTCATTTTTTTCTATTCTCATTTCCCCCCTTTGCTTTCTTTATTATTATACTATTATCATTTAATCACGGGTATGATGTAGTGCCCAATTATTAAATTATTTATTTATTTATTTATTGTTACTTAAAAAGTTATCAAATTATTGATAGGGAAAGTGCTTACCAAAGCAGTGATTTTGATTGGATTGGTTTATTTTAAAAAAGCATGGAAGGTGGTGGGTGTAGAATAACGAATGTACCTATTATTAGGTTGTTTAGGGGTATTGGGTAGTAAATTTGTAGAAGTAGGATGAAAATGTGAAATTGAATTGAGTTAATTTTGAAAAGAGAAGGTATAATAAATAAATAAATTGGGTTGATGATGTTAAGAGGAGTAAGATTTTAGGAAATAAAAGTGGGACCCAGAGATGGCATATTTGGTTTGACCAATATTTTGGCGTTGGGGAAGCAAGGAGGGAGGGTTAGATTCCACACGTGTGGGGGAAGGAGGAGTCAGATAAGGGGCAGGGTATGGCAGAGGCAGTCCCTCTCTGTGCCTGTTGGGTATGTTCCTCTGTTTCATCTCATATAAGAGAAACCAAAGGGTGACATACCTAAAGAGAATTTTCAGACCCTTCACATTTAGCACAACTATTATTATTTTCCCCAATATTAATATTTAATATATATTATTTTTATTCTTCCACTCATCATCAATCCATTACAAACAATGCCTGCAAGTTTAGAACCCTTGGATTTGGGGGTTCACATACCCTACCACTTCAGATGCCCAATCTCGCTCGAACTCATGAGAGACCCCGTCACCGTCTGCACCGGTCAAACCTACGACCGACCCAGCATCGACTCCTGGGTTTCCGCCGGTAACACCACCTGCCCCGTTACACGTGCCACTCTCACCGACTTCACCCTAATCCCCAACCACACTCTCCGCCGCCTTATCCAGGAGTGGTGCGTCGCTAACCGCGCTTTCGGTGTCGAGCGAATCCCCACTCCCAAACAGCCCGCAGACCCCGCCCTTGTTCGCTCCCTTCTCAACCAAATATCCTCTGATTCCGCTCCAAATCACCTTCGTCTCTCCTCTCTCCGACGACTCAGACAACTCGCTCGCGACTCCGACAAGGACCGCTCTCTCATTTCCTCTCAAAACGTCCGCCAGATCCTTCTCCCTATCACTTTCAACGTTTCGGACGAGTTCAAGCACGAGTCGCTCGCGCTACTTGTTTTGTTCCCGCTTGCCGAGTCCGAATGCGCCGCTCTCGCATCCGACTCCGACAAGGTTAGTTATCTCTCGCGGTTGCTCTCGCATAGCTCGCTTGAAGTCCGAGTCAACTCGGCTGCGTTGATTGAGATCGTCGTCGCCGGGACGCACTCGCCGGAGCTCCGCGCGCAGGTGAGCGGTGTTGACGAAATCTATGACGGAGTCGTGGACCTGCTCCGCAGCCCAATCTCGTACCCGCGCGCTCTCAAGATCGGGATCAAGGCCTTGTTCGCGCTGTGCTTGGTGAAGCAGACTCGGCACAAGGCGGTGGCCGCTGGTGCGCCGGCGGTACTCGTCGATAGGCTCGCGGACTTCGAGAAATGTGACGCGGAGAGGGCCCTCGCCACGGTGGAGCTCCTCTGCAGGATTCCCGCTGGATGCGCCGCGTTCGCTGGCCACGCACTGACTGTGCCGATGCTGGTGAAAATAATACTGAGGATATCGGACCGCGCGACGGAGTACGCGGCCGGAGCGCTGCTGTCGTTATGCTCCGAATCGGAGCGGTGCCAGCGAGAGGCGGTGACGGCTGGGGTGTTGACCCAGCTTCTGCTTCTGGTGCAGAGCGATTGTACGGAGAGAGCCAAGAGGAAGGCCCAGACGTTGCTGAAGCTTCTTCGGGATTCGTGGCCGCAGGATTGCATCGGAAATTCTGACGATTTTGCATGCAGCCAGGTTGTTGTGGTTCCCTTCTGACGATTTTTAATTTTTTGCTATTGTAATAATCTCCATAATTTTAGTGAAGAAAAAAGAAAATTAGATTTTAAGATAAGAAAAATGGACAGAGTTTGTGAAGTCGAAGCTTAATTAATTAGTCTTTTTGTCTAGATTGGTAAATAAATAGAGTTGTAATTCTATATTTAATTATTTTTCTTCTCTTTGTTTTGTATGTAAGGATTATTGTGATAAAGGAAAGCACAATGTTTGCTTCGTCAGAGTTTGTAATTTTTTAAGATGAAAAATATCAAAATAGAGCTAACTTTCTATTTTCTTTTTTTTTTCCTCCTTTTCTCTCCCTTACTCTGTTTCAACTTTCTAGTTATATAGTATATGTTCAGGAATTTAATCGTGATCGAAATGGTTGATTATCAGGGGAATGGAAACATTCACTGCCATTTGGTGAAGTACACGTTTCTGTTAGTTGCATAGGCAGAAGTGTTTTTGACTTCCGAAGAACATCGTTTTAATAATCATTATGTTGGGGACTCTTCTCCATGGCTGCTACTGCTCACCAAAGAAGAAAAATTTAGCTTTTTTCTTCTTTTTTGTAAATATGCTATGCACTTTTTTTTTGTGTGTGAATTGATGATGTAGCTTTTTCTGAAGCCTTTTTTCTGTACATCAATTTTGTTCTGGACAATACTGCGACCCCAATAAGATTTTTATTTTCTCCTCTTAACCCAGTTTATTGGTGAAGAATGATACGAGGATGGATGTGGCTTGAATTGGAATCTGTAAAAGGTAACGACAACCTACGTGATGGGGTATTTTATAAGTGATGGGGGGTATTTTATAATTGACAGAGGAAGAGTGTATAGAAAAATAATTGAGAAGATAAAAGAATGTGAAAGTGAAACTACAACAGATGGTGCATTCCAATGGAGGCTATCTATATAGGGGCATTACCATCTATGTATAAACTTGTAGTTGAACAGCGTATTAGTCTATGACTAAGAAGTTTGAGTAAGAACAAAACAGAGGGAGCAGAAGGCTGCACGGGTTTGAAACGTCTTTGAATGAAAAAGAAAGAGGGGCACATGTGAGGGAACATGGTGGGGTCAAGAGGGGCCTACTACAAGGACTGGGAAAATGGTTTATGTGGCTTACAAATAGAGGGGAGGAAGGTCACATGTAGGTGGGAATCAAACAATTGTATCACATGGGTGCTTGCTTATTTGTTATTCTCTTCACTCCTTTTTCAATTTTTTTTTTTTTATGGGTACTGCTACAACTACTGGTGCTCACACATCACATGCCCAGCCTTGTTTCTGCTCCACAGTCCCTTACAGATGGAAATTTATTTTGTCTTCCAATCCAAGCTCGGGATATGTAGCACCCGGGACCCATCATCTACTGTCGCCCTTTTTAGCTTTTTCTAATTATCTTTTATTCCTCCTTTTGGGACACCCACCTAAGGGATGAGGTGATGGGCAACCTTTCCAGCGAGTTTTAACAGTAAATTAAAGTATTCCAAGTCAGAAATTGTGTATTGTGTATGTAAAGATACTTAGGGTGAGATTTCATTCATGATTCATCAGTGTCTTGCTGCTTTTGGGTTGTCTCCAAGAAAAGAAGTCAAATTGATATTTACATTGTTTCCCCTCTTAATGGGAGATGCATGATATCATTGATATTTTCATTGTTCCTCCGCGTGCTTGATGTGTTGTTTTCAACAGTCCTACAGTACAGTTAAATGCTTTCTACAGACAACAATTCAAACACTGGCGTAAGGGTCTTGGTCCATAGTGAACAATGACGATTACTACTAGCACCTGCTGAGCATGCCATGCATGTATTATTGTGTTCTTATGATTCAACCATCACTTTCACACACTATTGAACACAATAAAGTGAAAGACCACACGTGCTCCTCTTCACTGCTTTGTTTCTCAAGTTCACATTGACAAAATGTTGGGTGATTACAATCGTGCACTTCCTGTTTAGAGTTCAGAGACCAAGAGTGGAACTGTTGTTGTCAAGGACTACGAGTGTCCATGATGGTGACCATTGTTCCTGATAATAACGTACACTTGCCTATTTTCATCTAAAGTAACACTGTCTGATTTATATTTGGCTCCACTATTTTTATTTTCTTTTGTGAAATTGAGGATAGCTTGCATCTCTTATGGTCATTAAAGTTCATGCTTCTACATGACTACTAATAAATAAGGCAACTAAATTCAATAACTCTGTAGCCCACTTAGATTCTTATCGGACCAAATTATTTGGGGGTCTTCTTTATGCAACCAACTTTTTTCTTCCTGCACTTCCAAACTATACATAATGCCTCATTTTACCCTTCACTATTTTGTTGTTAAAATAATTTATAATAAAATTAATTATATTCTTCACTGAATGACTAGTTTGGTACATGTTTCTCTAATTCAGTGACATATTTTAGATTGCTCATTTCAGTAAGGAAAACGATAAGTTGATAATTTTTTTTAATAACATTTTAACAAATCACTTAAAAGAAACACATAAATTTTATTCTCAGATTCATCTTGTTACTCGTTCTAAAATATATATCACGAGTGAATATATCTTTATAATACTTGTTACCATTAAATAATTAATAATTTAGTAGTTATTAAAATAAAACAAAGTAATTATATAAAAGAAAGTAGTAATGATATGTGAGTTTAAATAAAATAAATTACAATAACCAAGTTGTCTGTATTTTAAAGCAACTAACATTGCTGAAGAATAAACAAATTAAATCCATAGTACAGTGGTTGAATGGATTCTTATGGTATCCCACTCATAAAAGGCTACTAACTCGTGATAAAGATTGTTAACTAACATAGGTTGAGTTTTCACATGCTTGAACCACACACACTGCACTAGAAGAAAACTAAACATTTGAAACCAACCATCCCAGTTTAGGCATAAAAGTTTTGAAAGATGATGTGATATCATCCAAAACTTTAAGAGATCCATGGCATAATTTCTTCAGCAGCTTTTCTGTAAGTTTCCTCCATTGAATTTGTATCCCAAGCTTGTTTTCCCTGTAGCATAAACAATTCAATAAGGTAATAATTTTAACTAAGAATATGTTCCTAAAAGATTCTTTATTAAAGAATAATTTTATTTAAATTTTATTTTAGACACAATTATCAACTCCTCCTCTGAAACCAATGTTGGCAATGATACTTAGGCAAGCATACGTCATTTCCATCTCGATTTAAAAAGGTGTTGTCATTGACACCCTGATTGAAGTCACCAACAAAAAAGAATGACAAAAGCGTTAACTTTTGAATGACAATTTTAAGATTTACTCTCTTGGTGTTTTTATAAATGTAATATTTAACTAATATTAATTGTAGTATTTAATTAATAGAAAATATAAATTTTGGTAAGTTTCGTGTACTTTATTAAAAAAATATTTATTTTATAAAATAGGAAGTATTATGTTTTTTAATTTATTTGTTTTAATCTGTTTACTTTTATGTTTTTTTAACAAGTCAATCTTAGTTAATTTATTTAAATTTAAAACACGTGTTTATGAAGTAAATAATTAAAAAACACTTATTTAAGAAACAAATAAAATTTACTTATGAAAAAATTTATAAAACTGCTAGATTTAAAATAAGAAGTAGAGAGAAATACATAAACAGAATAAAATTTACTTATTTAATTAAAAAATGGTGTTTTAAAAAAAATAAAAAAAAAGGTGTTTTAAATAAATAAATTAGTCCATATACGTCTTTAAATAAATCAAGTTTTAAAAAGTAGGTATTTTAAACTTAAGCAAAGGCATTTAGGTGCGTAACATAGTCCTTAAACATGCATTGAGAAATTATGAATAAGAAACATAGATGTATGGTGGGAATGAAGTTTGAAACTTACATGGACTTGAACCATGCATGTACTTCCATTTCCATTGGCGGAAATGGTTGCAGAAATGAGTTCTATGTTGTGGTTTTCCAGAACAGAAGCAATCATGGTCATGAGTCCTGGCTTATGCACTGAGCAAATCGAGAATTGAGCTTCATTTCCACGAATGTTGAGGACCATGTTTGAAGCAGCCCAAGTTTTATCAAAACCTTTCTGCTTCTCAGACACTGAACCTGCACCAGAACTCGTTCCCATAATTTGTTTCAGAACATGTTGTGCCCTTTCTTCTTTCTTTCTCTCTAGCTTTTCCAGAGTTTCCTGCAGAACTTTTATGTAGTCCACTGCTTCCTTCACTATGGTTGCTTTATCAGCCTAAGAAGTAGCATATGAGAACCATCTCAGAATAACTTTCTCACTTCTCCTCAAGTGGGCACACACACAATAATGGCTCTTTTGTTTCAATACATTAAAAATTATCACTTTAGAGTTCTATTCCAAAAATATTGTGTTTACTTTTATCATCTATTTTCTCATCATTAAATACTTATATTATATTAATAATACTAATAAAAGTAATGATGGTGGTGGTTTTAAGTACAAATACAAAATTCTTACAAGCATATGTTTAAATTCTTTCTTCTCATTAATGTCAAATTTCTCTATCTTTCTTGTTTTATTAATGACTGCCCATTTCATTAAATTAACACTCATAACAACAATAATAATATAAATTTATTTCCAGAAAAAATTGAAATAAAATCAATTTCGAATAAAGGTGTTTTCAAACATAAATCAATGATAACTTAAGACAACATCGTCTAGAGAGATTAAATTGTCCAATAATTCATGTTTTGAAATTTAACAAATAATACTCAACGAAATACTTGGTGTATACCAAGAGTGATTTATACTCAGTTGTAATCTTTGATAAGATTAGTGGAACTCCTCAAGAGTTCTTAAGAGAGACTGAACGTAGCTCAAGATTGAGTAAACCAGTATAAAATACTTGTGTTATTCCTGTTCTTGCTTAAAACGCTTTTCCTAAACGATTCATTTAGAACACACGTTCAACAACTATTGTAAACTGTCTAACATCTGCAATAGTCATTAAATGTTGATTTGCAAAAAGTTTTGAAACACTCTTCAAACCCCCTCCTTCCCCTCACCCTCCCATTTCTATTATTTCCCTATGATTTCAAAACGTACTAGGTAGGAATTACTAGAGGAACCAGAAGTAGTTGATACTACTTGTATACCAAGAGTCGTCAGAATAATTGGATACCAAGAATGGTTAAACTTGGACTAGTCAAGATTGACTAAGGGAACTAGGAGTGGTTCATAATACTCGGTGTATATTAGGAGTGGTTTGTTCACGATTATAATCTTTAACAAGATTAGTGGAATTCCTTAAGAGTTCTTAAGGGAGACGAGATGTATCATTAATTCTCTTATTTAAAACGTTTTCCTAAAATACTTTGTTAAGAACACATACGTTTAACAACTATAACAGACAATCTAACCACTGGTATAGTTGTTAAGCGTTGATTTGCAAAAGAATTTAAAAACATCATTCAACCCTCCCTCTCCAACAATTGAAACAAAGTTTACAATCATACCACATAAAAACTGCATAAACCACGAATTAGTAATGAGTGAGATGTTAATAAATGTTATCCTATCAATATTAAAATAATTTCTATTTGCCACATAAAGTGTTACAAAAGGTGTTAGAGATATAATTTATATCTTCTTTTAGTTTTCTGTTATGATTTTCTATTAAGTGTTCTATTGTGATTTTCTTTTAGGTTTTTTGTTTTGATCTCTATTGCTGGTATTTTTCCTTTATATTGAAGCATATTTCTCTATTTTTCCTTTTCAAGTTTTCTCTCCTTTGTGTTTTATCAAACATTCTCATGTAATAGATTAAACACCTTCTACATTTACCTTCTCTTTGTTGTTGTTTCACCCATGACAAGTTCTACTCCTCCTTCTGATTACCTTAAAAATCAAACCAGTTTTGTAGGGTTGAGTTTTGTTAGTATGGTTAACACCGATTCATTTGTTGTTTTCTACGGTGAGATGTTAAGAAATACTATGCTATCAATATTAAAATAATTTGTATTTGCCACCTAAAATGTTACATAAGGTGTTAAAGATATAATTGATATCTTCTTTTAGTTTTCTGTTATGATATTTTGTTGCTTGTATTTTTCCTTTATATTCATGAATATTTCTCTATTGTAAAACAACAAAATTCTCATACTTTCAATAAATATTTCTTTTCAAGTTTTCTCTCCTTTGGTTTTTATCAAACACTCACATGGTATCAGAGTAAACATCTTTCACATTTACCTTCTATTTGTTGTTTCATCAATGGCAAGTTCTATCCTTTTTCTGATCAACTTATAAATCAAGCCAATTTTGTAAAGTTGGGTTTTGTTAGTATGGTTGACACTAATTCATATGCTGCTATTGATCTTTCTGTCGGGAAGAATGACAAAATTCGTGCTCTCTTTGGTTTCTCTAAAGAGTAATATGAAACTATTCTAGCCTTCTTATAGAAGTCACAAAATGTTTTTTCTTCTGCCACTATTTTTAATCAACGTATTATACAACATTCAGATCAATACCTTTCGGATGATTGAAGTAATTAAAAAAAAAAGGCATCAACAATTCTCCAATTTCTTGGTTCTCCAATCTCTCGGTTCTCCAATTTCTTGACTCTGCAATTTCTTGGTTCTTCAGTTTCTTGGTTCTCCAATTTGTCGGTTCTCTAGTTTTTCGATTCTCAAGTTTTTTCGGTTTTCCAGTTTCTCGATTCTTTAATTTTTTTGATTCTCTAGTTTCTATATTTCTATAGTTTCTTGATTTCTTTGGTTCTTGATTTATCTGGTTTCTTGATTTCTTTATAGCTTCTCAATTTTTAAAGATTCTCTTTTTCAATATTTTGATTCTCTAGATTCTCATTTTTTTTCTCGAAATTCTCAATTTTTTCAAAATTATTAAAATTCCCAAGTTCTTAAAGTTTTCAAATTTCTCAATATTTTCAAATCTCTCAATATTCTTAAATCTTAATATTTTCAAATTTCTCATTATCTTAAGATTTTTTTTTATCCTACTATCTTTAAAAATTATAAAAATTATTACTTTCAAGTTGAGCCTTCATAATCTTCATGCTCATCTAAAAGGGGATGTTAGACACATCTTATATCTTCTTTCAACTTTTTTGTATGATTTTTTATTATAATTTTCTATTATAATTTTCTATTGATTGTATTTTTCTTTTATATTTAAATATATTTCTCTATTATAAAATAACTAAATTTTCATACTTTCAATAATATAGTTCTCTTTCAATTTTTTTTTCATTTTTTTTATCAAACCCTCGTGTTTTATATAATATATATATATATATATATATATATATATATATATATATATATATATATATATATATATATATATATATATTCAGCCTCTTTTATAGAGAAAATTCAAATGCATTAATTATTTTTTTATATTTGTTCAAATTATTGTTATGGTCATAATTTAACCGTCATCATGGGTAATATTCCTTTAAAATATTCCTAGAAATCAATAAAAGAAGAGTATTATTCAATACTCTTATAGTATTCGTATTAAGTTATTCTTACTTTGTCAATAGAATGTTTATAATTATAATGAATACAAGAACATCATATAATCTCAATATATGGAGATAAGGAACAATAATACACTAAATTTGAAGGTTAGGCCCATAATGTTAATTATATGTGTAGGCTTACAATCAATGATTATGTAAGTATGTAATAAGAGATTATTATTTTTTTCAAGAAAGGGATTTTTTTTTTCACTTTTTTAAGGTACTTTTTTTTTTGTTGATAAATATTAAAATTATTAAATATTTAAAAACCTTGAATAATGAAATGCATACCTTTGAAGGAAGTTGAGGAAGTAAAGCACTAAGATCGTCGAACATTTCTTTCATTTTCTTTCTACGGCCTCTTTCGATGGATAGATGCATTTCATTATTAGTTTCGGGATCGTAGGATTCTTCACCACTTGTAATAATTTTCTTCTCATTTTCATCAACAACATCTTCATTCGACATCGTATTCACAACAAGGTTTTGGTTTGTTTTAATTTCACTGGAACGATTAGAACTAGAAGAAGTATCTGTATTATTTTCCAATAAGAAATCCATAAGAAATAAAAGGTGATTTTGTGGGTAGAAAGTGTGGAGAGAATAAGAAAGTTGAGTTTGAGGTTAGGGAGAAAGATTGAAGAATGGTTTATTTATACTAAGGTACAAAACAAAATATAAATGTCAAAATTACTAAGAACAACCCAAAATACATTCGTAAGAACATGGCGTTACGTTCAATTATAATAAATACATTAAATATATACTTTAATGTTCTCTACTTCAATCTATCCTCATATCCCACCACATATTGACCCACTTGCTTCTTAGCTTTGGCTTCATTTATTTCATTCTTCAAAAATATAGTTTTTTTTAATACTATCAATATATTTAATACATTTTATCACATTTCTCATCATTTTGAAACTTAAAATATTTTTTTCACATTATTAACATAGAGGAGTAGCAATAAAAAAATCATTTTACATGTAATTGTGAATTATTTTTTCTCCTTTCCATTCCACTTTTTTTCAATATTTTTTTGTCTAAATCCTACCCGATAATAAATTTGAAACCTTTAACAGTTATGATGTTAACTATCATTTTGATCAAAATTATTGTATTGGACATATAATTTTTTTTCCCTTTTTTATCAGCATCATATTAAGCCTTTAACCTCTTTTCAAAAGAAGCTTTTATTTATTGTGCATAAAGATATATATGATAAAAAAATAAAAATAATTTTTTTACTTTTTTTTTATTATAATCTATATTTATTTGGGTGTATTTAATACTTTCAAGTTATTTGGATGTATCTATATAGTAGACAAACAAGCTGTTTAGTTTTGGAAAACTTTAAAAACTAAATGTATAATTAAATTTGTATAAAAACAATAACTATATAGTCATAAAAATGATTAAAGTTATAGTGAAGTCTAACCATATTAAAAGACAAGTTAAATTGATCCACGGAAATTGAACTAAGTTGATTTTTTTATCGAAGACTCAGTTTGTATAAAAGATTAAGTTTATCGACTTATATTGAATTTTTAAAAACCAATTCAAATTAAATTAAATATTAAAATGAGTTATCCTAAAACTAAGGTTGAATTAATTCAATTTGAACTCAATCATAGGATTAAATTTTCTTTAAAATAAAAATTAAATTATTTTATATAATTAAGGGAATTAAAATTTAAAATATATCAATTATTTAGTCTAAACAAGGGAAATTTAACGGTAAGTAATCTAAAATACTATATATTTCAATTTTTTTAAATTGTTGAAATTTCTTGTAAAAGAACACAAAAGTTAGTATAAAAAAATACTGTTTTATTTAAAAACACAACATTAAAGTTTGATGGTAAAGAGAGAGAAAATAAAGAAAAAAAAATAAAGTGAAAAGTGATATTCTTTAAATAAATTAAAAGAAAATATAAAAGGACAGAAAATGAAATAATTTTATTTTTATTAAAAACTTAATTTATTATTTTTGATAACATTTTTGTAATTGTTTATTATTATTATTATAATATAAAATCACTCCTAATTTATTATAAGTTACGTTATTCTGACTCATAATTAATTATGTATACAAAAAATACTTCAAAATAGTTTTATTTTGACAATATAATTTATTATATATGTAGTTTAATTTAATTGTGTTTTCACTTACAAATCACAATGTAACTGTTTCCATAAATTGCAAAGCAACTAAAAAATTTGCAAAATAAAATCTACACAAACTATTCATACCTGTTAAATTCACCTTACAATATTAGTTTTATTTTTTTATAAAATTATTAGTTATATTATATATTTAAAAGGTAAAAATATATTTATTTATTTGAATATAATAAATATTTTTTATAAAAGCTTTCCATTTTTAACTTCATTGTAATTCAATATGCAATAAACCATCCTTATAGAGAACATTATTCACCAAATGTACCCATAAAAATGTGAAACACTCAGAAATGGTCCTTAAAAGACAAAAATTACAAAATAGTTCCAAAAGCTACACTATGCTAGAAAAAAAAAATAGTTTTTTTTTCTTTTGTTAACTTTAGTTAATAACTTTGTCCATCGATAAACAATGCTTACGGTATGCTGTTAATGCCTTCTTAATATGTGGTCATCATGTTTGTACTGATTATATTGAAACTAAGGCCTTGTTAACTTGAGTGGATTTGAGAGAAAGTAATTGAGTGGATTTGAGAGAATTTGAAGGTAATTTTTTTTTTTTGTTTATTTGAGTGAATTTGGAGATAAATGAGAGTGAATTCAGAAGTAAAGTTTCTGAGAATTAGTTCAGAATTTAATTTATATGACAGATTAAAAAAATTTATTTCCAAACTCACTCTCGCTCACCTCCAAATTTATTCAAATAAACAACAACAAAAATTATCTTCAAATCCTCTCATCAAATCCTCTCAATTACTCTCCCCTAAATCTACTCAAGTGAACAAGACCTAAATCAAAATATTATTTTCCAAATTTTTTATAGGCTTTGTAGGATCTTGATTATGATAATTTATATTTTTTTTATTTATTCAGAAATTTTTAAAATTTTTCAAAATTTTTCAAAATTGAGAATTTTATTGGGTTACCAAAGAAACACACCATGCTGCCGTCTTTCAAATCCAATTATTTCTGTTTTTCTAAAAGGTTTCATAATATTTTGCTTATTTGTATTTTCAAATATACAATTTCATCAAATACACGAAAACTTGATTTGAAAAAAATGTTTAGTAATAAGTTAACTCCTTTTGTTTTGCAAAGAGGAGTAACATTCAACTACTTTAATAAATTATTCATATAGACGAAGATACACATTTAATAATTTTTTTTCTTAAAATATAGCTTTAATGGGTATGACATTTTATACAATTTTTTGTTCCAACACTTCCTTTAACTAAGCAAGATCGTTAATGATAATTAAAACCAAAATAAACTAATTATATATGAAGATCTGAAATTAATACTACTTTTTAGACTACATATTACAAAATCACAATTACAAACGTTGAAAATAAATTTAAATATTTTATTCATTGATTTTCGATAATAAACATATAAATTTAGTTTAAACCTTAAACAACAATATTTGAACATATATATTCATAATATCTGAAGTTAAGCCACAAAATCCCACTTAGTTAAAAATTAGTAATTACATAAACAGATAATAACAACAACAACAATAATAATAATAATAATAATAATAATAAATAATAATAATAATAATAATAATAAATAATAATAATAATAATAATAATAATAAAAAAATAATATAAGTGTTTCCATCCAAAGTTTTAAGCGATCCATAACAGAATCTCTCCCGCAGCTTGCCTGTAAATTTCTTCCACTGAAGTTGCATCCAGGAACTGATGTGAAGCTCGTTTTCCCTGAATCATCAAAAACTTCACATAAGTTAAAGTAACCCTAATTTCATGTTAATATAGAATGTTTGTGTATTAGAAAAAAGAAGTATAAGAAAAATGTTGAATTCTTTTAAAGTAAATGTGTGAATGCGTGACTTTTTTTTTTATATTAAAGCTGCAGTAATTAATAAATTATTATTTTTTTTTCATTTTTAATAATTTAGAAATTGCGTGTCTGAGTAATTATAAACGTTTAGTTTTGTACAGAAATAATAAATGAAAAGTGCATAAGAGTTTGAAACTTACGTGAGCTTGAATCATGATTGCATTTCCATTCCCAATGCACGAAATGTGGGCATATACAAGCTCTATCTTGTATTTATCAAGCACAAAAACTATGGCGGACACGATACCTGGTTTATGGGCCGCGCAAATGCAGAATTGGGCCTCATCTCCACAAACATTCAAGACCATATTTGAAGAGGCCCATGTTTTATCAAAAGCTACGGGCTGCTGCTGCGCATTGAATAAAAGTGCGTTTGAAGAAGTTCCCATAATCGCGTTCGAAAAGTCGTAATTAGAAGAAAGTCCCTGAGCAGTGAACATGGACGGTGATGACTCATACCCACATCGGACCTTTTCTTCTTTCTGCTTCTCAAGCTGTTCCAGGGTTCTCTCAAGATTTTTGATGTAGCTCACTGCTTCATCCACGACCGTTGATTTATCCGCCTGCAAAACCATGATCGAACACCGAAGCACCTTAGAGAAAGAGGGAAAAGAAAGTAACCTAAGAATGAAAATGAATCTGATGGAAAATATTTGACCTTAGAAGGAAGATGGGGAAGCAATGCATGAAGACTAGCGAACATGTTTTTCATTTTCTTTCTCCTTTCTCTCTCAGTCCATATATGCATTTCATGATCAGATTCGCGACTCTTTTCACCATTTCCTTCTGCACTGCTAACTTTGTTCAGCTCTCGATATCGCTTCTTATTCATCACACCTTCCACCTTTTCATTCTTCTGCTTTTGTGAATTCGTGTTTTCCCGCAAGAAGTTCGTATCATGCAAACTTTGATCTTCTGACATGAAGAGCATGACAGAAGAGAGAAGAAGAAAATTAAGACCAGATTTGATAAGAAGAAGAACGGAGAAGACACGTTTATATACAAGTAAGCGAGAGCTTACAGCTCAAGATGCAAGAGAGATATGAATGATAACACAATAGAGTTACTTTGCATCACAACAAATATATTAACATCATAATTATGCTAAAATACTATACCATGATTTTAGGAACACTTTCATTTAATTTATTTCATTCTTTAAGACATATATATATGTAATTTATTTTTTGCTGATATAAATGCAATTTTAAAAATTATATTATATCTATTATTGTGAGATGTAGATAAACTTTGGCGTCAACGAAGGCAATAACAATTTACACTAGTACGGCTTATAACGTAATCCATTATACGTCAGTTATAGGGGACAACGACATAAATTATTAATCGGTGGCAATTGCATAAATAAGTGAAGCCTATAGACGTATGTTAGAGGGGGCCGACGTCTATAATACTATAAATGTCGGTGCCCCATAAACTGACGTCTATATGTCTGACAATTGAAAAGTCATTTCTTTCCGTCATATAGACATCGGTGTCCCTCCTACCCGACGTCTACAGTCTGATAGGTAGGTGAAAAGTTAATTTTTTTTCGCCATCTAGACGTCTGATCTCACCACCTGACGTCTATATGCGATTATAGACGTCAGGGACCCACCGAACCGACGTCTATAGTCTGACCAGGTATGTGAAAAGTCATTCGTTTCCGCCAACTAGACGTCACGTCCCGCCAAGCCACGTCTATGTATAACACAAATATTAATTTTTAAATCGAATGAACGTCAGATTAGTGAGGCGCCCGACGTATATGCGATTATAGACGTCCGTTTTATGGGCAACGGATGTCTAATTTCTTGTTAAATTATCGATGCGAACTAGCAGTTTGATCGTCTTCCTTCGCCTTTTCTCTCCGTTGCACTGCATTTCCAGGTACGTTTGATCTCCCGTGAACCATTTAAAGTTGTTTTTACTCCGATTAAAGTAATCTTTAATGTATTATCTTTCATTTGAACCGATTAAAATGAGTTTTCGTTGTGTTTTGGTGCAGTTTTTCTTGTGTCTTTGGGTAGCGTAGTGCACCTTCTCCCTTTGCTAGTTTCCTCATAAGAAAAACTTGGGTTTTTTGGATCTTTTATGACATTTCAACCTGAAGTCGAACCTGGGTCCTTGCATAGTGTCATTCTCACCGCCAATGAAAAAGAATACGGTGACACCGTATTCTTTTTCATTGGCGGTCGGAATGGACCTAGGCAACGACCCAGGTTCGTCTTTGGGTTAAAATGCATGCCATAAGAGATGCAAAAGACGCAATTTTTTCTTTCGAGGAAATTAGCAAAGAAAGGAGGTGCTACTACGCTACCCAAAGACACGAGAAAAACTGCACCAAAACACAACGAACACTTCATAAACGTTGGTTAATGTACTGATCGACGTCTATAGTGCCCATCGACGTCGGTTAGTGCAATGTCTGATGTCTTTATAGTGCCCTTAAACGTCGGTTAGTGCAATGTCTGATGTCTTTATAAACGTCGCGCTTTTCACTTAACCAACGTCTATAACGACGTCGCACCTACGGTGAACTGACGTCTCATTAACGTCACCTGTATAGACGTCGGTTCGGAAGGTGACGTTAAAACTTAAACATAACTGACGTCTAAAGCCCTTTATACACTGATGTTATCTTTTAGGTGTAAAGAGCTTAATAAATTATTTTTACTTTATTGGATATTTTGTTTTTCATTTAGATGCTTTCTCATTTACTTATAATGGTAATTTTTGAAAGATTGACATTTATGATAATTTTCCTCAAAACTCTTATCTCAAATATACTATTTTTTATTATATTCTGTTGTCTTTTCCAATTCATCTTCATATTAAGCCCTTAATCTCTTTAACTTAAGTTTTTCTATTGGCTGTATGTGCATATATGATAAACAAATAAAAAGGATAAGAATACGTAATAAAAAAGTCTATCCTTATATATATATATATATATATATATATATATATATATATATATATATAGCTATACGCACATAACAAAAATCAATTAAATGTTAAAAAATTGTTTCATAATTTTCATTAAAATTACAGGTTTTTTTGTGAACAATGTGTTTCCACCTTGGTTTTTAATAAAAAAAGCTTTTATTAAAAAAACATTTATTCGTTTTGATAAATAGTGGAGAAAAACATATGATCTTTAGTGCCTTCAAATCCTAATAAATATGCATCCCATTAAATTCTTCTTTTTAAAAAAGTAAATAATTAATGAGCTTTACAGTTTTTATGTGATAAATATTTGTATCAATAAATGATAATTGCACGCGTTTTTAACTGAAAAATTTATGCATAGTTTAACATTAGTTCTGACCTATAATAATACATATGCATTTCATAGATATAAAAAAATATTATTGAAACTCACATTTTATGAGTTAAATAACAATCTCTTTTGAATTAAGATATTAGCATCTTTACTTGTTTATATATTTTTTTTAATGCTTCTTATTTGCGTTACTTTAGAAAATCTAAACTGATCAACTTTATCTATGTGTATTGTTAAACCAATTATTTATATTATCTTTCTAATGATTAAATAATATCCCTTGTAACAAATTTTGTTCTTATCTGCAAGTGCAAAATGATGGTGTTTTTGGACAGAAATTTACGTATTAGGCAATGAATACAATCTTAACTTTCCTGATTAGAGAAAAAGATGGTAACGTATTTTTTTTTTAAAGTAATCATGATTTTGATGCAGTTTGTTGCCATTATGTAAGTAACTCATATATAAACATTAAATAAAATAAAAGTATTGAATTGTGAACTTTAATTTTAATTCAATATCATAAAACTATTAGTTTAGTAAGTAATATTCATATTTTATTTATATGTTGGTGTGTCAGAATTTAACTTCACAAATCATAATCAAGATGTAATAATAGAAGATATAAGGGTTCGAATAAATTTTGTTAAGATAAATTTTAACATCATATTGAAAATTTTGCTTAAGAGCAATTCAACATTAGAAATAAGTTCATAAGATAATATTTACATTCTACTTAGAGAGTTTCATTTTAAGCCATAAAACCTATATCTAACAAATACTATTAAAATAAACTTTGATATTATAAAAACAATTAAATTTAACTCAATCTCATAACATCAAATTAACAAATAAAAATTTAAACTATTTTATATATTATAATTATAATAGTTAAATATTATTTTTATTCCCAAATTATTATAAAAAGTTGTGTTCTATAAAATATAAAATATTTTGTTATTAAATTTTATCAAAATCATATAGTACATCTTCCTAATTAACGGTATGTCAAAATTATATTATACATCATTATGTAATTTTATGTGTTATATATATATATATATATATATATATATATATATATATATATATATATATATATAATTTACTAAAGAAAATGTTGTACATAATTTTCATGATTCATGAAGTGCGTGCAGATACTAAACATTTTATAATTCGATTTAACAATAAAATATAATTATTTATGATAATTTGAAATTAAAAATATATTTAACTCTAATTATTATCTTGTTTATCTTATAAGTAATAAAACGCTTTTGTTTGCCAATATGCCAACCGGATACAAACATTTATAAACTAGTTTTTAATCTTTTATATTATGTATTATTTAGTTTAGTAAGACAAAGTATTTTATACAACAAACATGATTATCTCAGGAAAAATATAATGGCTACATTATAATCATATTAAGTCTTTATATTTTTCATAACTTTGAATCCAGACTCTTGAACATGTACTTTTAGATAATGCTTGGTTAGATTATGAATCATAAATCAATAATTAATGAACAATAAAAGTATAAAAAATACAACCGTTTTCAATTCCTTTTAGAATAGAAAATGGAAAACGTACACCAAGAATTGATTATTGGGAATAATTAATAATCAATTTATATTAGTATTCTGATCCTTTTTTATTCTTTTCTCTAATGGGAATGAAGGGAAAGAAAAGATTGATATGACTCTACTCACACATATAAGGACCATAACTTCTTTATGTAAACTATCTCAATTACTTTTCTTAAGTTTTGATATTTCAATTTGGTCCCTCAACAAATTAAAATATTGCTTATGGTCTCTACATAATAATTCTTTCATGACATATATGTCCTTAGTCACATTTACCTCATTAGATCACTTTATAATTGATTAATGACTCTAACACATTTAATGATTTATTATATATATATATATATATATATATATATATATATATATATATATATATTTGTATATATATGACCTAAATTTCTAACAATCTTCCACTGGTCACAAATATATATATATATATATATATATATATATATATATATATATATATATATATATATATATATATATATATATATATATATATAAATTCATTCAAATGTGTTAGGCTTTATGAGTTCAAAATTGGCATTATATGCCTTGAGATCCATTAATTAATATCCACATGTAGAACCAAAACAGTTTTCATTGCATCAATTGCAATCAAAGTGACAATATCACTAATGCTAACAGAATCAAATGACATGGATTCATCATGAAATATGTAGCATGAAAATTGCGCTTATTTTCAAATGGTGCTAAATTTATCTCAATGAGATTGATATAATAACCTTAATATACAGAGTGTAATTTCTAACTAATAAACCATATATTTATTAAACCAGAATAATGTATGCATACATGAAAACCAAATATAGAATACAAACACACAAAACTAACTAACTCCTACTGAACCAAACATACCTCAAACTGTAAAACACACGAAAGACATTGGGTGTAAGAGCCTTATTAAGAGGATATACCATCAAGGAGTTTGTCCCTAAGTGTTCTATGAAAATCCATTCACTTTGTATCATTTCTTTAACAACTAATTTATTGTCACAGTACACTACAAAAAAAAGGTTATTTAGTGGAGGTTTTTTTTTTCGATTTGCGGGGGTTTTTATCCTCCGCAAAATAATTTCCCGAGGTTTTTCAAACCGCCGCAGTTTGAGTCGCCACAAACTTTCTGTGGGGGTTTTTTGCGACCCCTATTATCGCATTCAATTTGCGGAGGTTTTTCTGCGGAGGGTAAAAACCTCCTCTATTACCGACTATTATTTTGTGGGGGGGTTTTTAACCTCCTTTATTTTCAACTATTTGATCACAAAAGTTTTCTATATTTTTGTCAATTTTTTTGTTTGATGATTATTAAAATATATAACATCAATTTTTGTTTGATAATTATTAAAATATATAATAACTACCTATTTCCACCAATTTCTTTCTTTTCTTCTTTTTTTTTTAATTTCAAAATTAAGTAAATTTAATTTCTTTTTAAAATTATTAAATACCAAACAAATATGATTCCTTTGAATAAAAAATTGATACCATAGAACAAAAGCCCCTAAGTAGGAAGGAATTTAGAAAAATAAATTGAGAAACAATTGTATGTTACAACAGGATAGGCTATAAGTCAATGTAATTCCATTGTAGAAGTAGTTACAAAGAAAGAAATGTTACTCAATTCATAATAAACTAGGTATAGTTTTATCCTAAAACAATATCATAAACTTCCTAAATATTACTTCCATAAGATGATTGTCTTGTACCCAAAGGAGACTCTGGTTTATTTGCATCACGAGCTTGCTGAAATAATATAAAAAATATTAATAAAATAAACTCAATTACATGTGCTCACATTTTGAAAATAATATATAAAAAATTAATCAAATAGAATTCAGTTTTAAAAGTCGTTATTCAAATTATAGTAGTGAGTATGATGGCATCTTGTGAAACCACGGTACTAGCGTGCTAGGTCATATCAGCACCACATGTTGTGGCCATAAGAGTACTATTACAACTTGTTACCACAAAGATTCTATCAGAATATATAATTCCTTTCATCACTTTCTCTGCTTAATCCCACAATAAACATCATCAATTACTCTAACAAAATGCAACATAACTTACATTACACAACATCACAAAGGACAACCCAACAATTTCCCACTACTCGTTTCTGTTCGAAAGCTCAATTTTCCTTGGCTACTACAATTACTATGTTACACCATATATAAAATGCAATGGACCAGTACTTCTCACACTATGGATATGAATCTTACTGCAACAATCAATAAAGCTAACTACGACATAGACACAAACAACAACTACCTAATTCTCACACTATGCATATAAATCTTACTACAACCATCGTACGCAGTACTTGAATAATGAATAATATATTGGAAAAGCACGACTTATCAACATCTGTTAAACTCATTTCCTAAACTCAATTGCATGTGCTCACAATAATTACAGTATATCAAGCATAGTAGTTATACTTATTTAGTAACTTACTTGTGGTTGAGGATCAAAGAAGGTAGCCAATTCATCAGGAATCTTTCCTTCCTTTATTATCATGTATGCTTTCAACGCACCCAAGGTGGTTTGAACTTGGGATTCTAAATTCATGTACTTATGTTCCCACTTATTAGAAGATGTTGATGATGTGGCAGTACCAGATGAACCAATGCTTAAATCTGAAAGTCGCATTCTTGTATTTCTGAATGAGTTAGTAGGAGCTGCTCCCAAACCCATGCATCGCACTCTCCTAGAAAGAGGTGCAGGGAGAAAGAGGTGAGGTGTAGGAAGCATCTCTCACTATACAATACTTAATATGAAAAAATGTTTGTGATTTCAAATGTACAACTGTAGTTTTTTTTTTTTCTAAAATTACGTCTAGTGCTTCTATGCTAATTTTATTAATATGTTAGTTATATAAATAAATGGATATATTGGTATTTTTATATAACTATTTTATGGGTTAAAGATGCTTTTAGTCCCTATACTATCAAACGGTTTTGGTTTTAGTCCCTCTTTCAGAGTAAGGTACATTTTAGTCCTCCTTCTTAAGAAAACTTTGATTTTAGTCCTCCAAAACTAACACCATTAAAAACCAGCTGATGTGGCTAACGTCTAGCACAGGGTACGAGCTGATTATGTCCTTGCACAGGGTACGGGCTCCAATACTTCTCTCAGAAAGATAAAACCTTTCTCTTTCTCTTTCTCTCTCTCTCCCTTTCCTGCTCTGCTTATCCATCACTGAACATTCTTTCTTTCATCAGCCTCAATCAATCGATTGTTTTGTGGCAATGAGGTGGTTCTCAATTCCTTCGCTATCTAAGATCGTAAAAAATGTGTCGATTCCAAGCTAGCCCATATGTCAAAGTTGATATTTTTATGCAGTTAGAGGTAGGTCACTTGGGTTTTGTTCGGTGCAGCTTGTTGGGGTCACCTCTGATTCAATGTTGGTTTGATTGAATGCCCGTCTTATTCATTTGTTTGTATGAATTTAGGAGGGCGATGATAATAGATGAGATTGTTCAAGTGAAATAGAAATTGTGTGTTTGCTTTCTCTCAAAATTGAAATAGTTAAACACTCTTTTTGTGATGCACCCCTCATGGTTTATT
Source organism: Vigna reflexopilosa (assembly GCA_027742785.1). NCBI lineage: Eukaryota > Viridiplantae > Streptophyta > Magnoliopsida > Fabales > Fabaceae > Vigna > Vigna reflexopilosa. The sequence goes on along the minus strand of CM050911.1, from coordinate 47,241,595 downwards.
TATCCTCAGTTTGCATTTTTGATTCTGTTAGTTAGTCATACCTTGATCTTTTATAAATTACAGCACCTTTGAAATGCTTCACAGATTAACTTATGAACTTCAATTTTGTGGCAAAGTTCTCATCCAACTTCTCGAAAAGATAAAGATGAGACGAATTAAGAACTTGAAATTGGAACCCATTAAAATGTTTTGGGTCATTAGTATTTAGGATTGGAATCAAAAAGCATTGCACAGATGTCGTGAATGAGCCCCTTGCAGCGTCTGAGGCGTCATCCTCGTCGATTGTGAACGAGAGAATGACGATGAAGACCCAGTACAAACCGCGGACGGTTGTCTAGGCGTGTCGCCAAACTATTTTCACTTTGCATTAAAAATACCAATGTGGTAAGAGATTGGAAGCAAAGTTATGAACACATGTGGACAGACGTTAGCCACATCAGCTGGATTTTAACGGTGTTAGTTTTGAAGGACTAAAATCAAAATTTCCTTAAGAAAGAGGACTAAAATGTACCTTACTTTGAAAGAGGGACTAAAACTAAAACCGCTTGATAGTATAGGGACTAAAAGCATATTTAACCCCTATTATATCTAATAAATATATCTTTATTAAATTTAATAATTTAATAATTATGTATTGAAAGCTTTTGTAACAAAATTTTAATATGTTTATATATAGGGATGACAAAAAATCCTGCGGGCACAGATATCTGTGGATAAAAACCGCGGCGGGTAGTTACTATCCGCGAATATTTACTATCTGAGGGTAACGAATAGCCGGTATTTTAATACCCGCTTCTAAAAGGTCAAGTACGGGTAGTATACTACTCGACCCGCAAAAAATATTAAAAAAAATTAATTTATATATTATTTAATTAAAAATAAAATAAAATTATATTTTATTAGGTTAAATTTAATTAAAATTAAAATTTAATTTATATTATATTATATTATATATATATATATATATATATAGTTTTTGTAATTTTATTTAAATTTTATTTTAAAAATGTATAATTTTTTTTTGCAAGTACCTGCGATTTTTAAAATATCCATGGATATTATCTAAACGGGTACCTACGCAGGTAGCGAGTCGGGTAACGAGTACAATTTTATTCGACGGATTAAGTTTTAGGTAGACACTATCTATGCCCGACATGACCCATTGTCAACCCTACTCATACATTATAAATAATATATTCTTACGTAATATAAAATATCATATAATATATTTTAACATTTTCTATATTTAAATTGTAAGATAATTAAAGCATAAAATTATAATTTTAAATTGAATTAATAAGAATATAAATATAATTTTTAATAAAAATATAATTTCAAATGTACTAATATTTTTTATATATTTTTATTAAAGCATTACCAATCTCCTTTTTTTTATCAAGTGTTTCCTTCAAATATTAAAAGTTATTAAAAGTTTTTTTTATTGGAAAGACAATACCTCTTACATTTACGAATCCAGTTAAATAATCATGATACTTTAGTTTTCATTTCTGTTTTAAAATATATTTTAGAAAAAAGGTTTTGATAAATAATAAAATAATATTATTTTTAATATCTTTATATACAAGTTTGTATTAAAATTTGCTAAGAAAAAGGTTATTTTTAAAAAGTTAATTGAAAGACCATCGTTAACCAGTATAAAAAATAATATTTGTGTTGTTGTATATAACTTTTTTTCCCATCCCACATTGATAAAAAATAATGAATCCATTTATATTTTTATTAATTGAATTGGTGGACATTCGAAATGAGAAAAAAATTACATTGAATAAGAAAAGCAAATTGATATTAGTGAATAATATAATTAAGAATTAAATATGTATTTAATCTCAAAATTTTTAACCAAAATAATTTTTTTTATCTCAAACTTTCATATATTTTAATTTTCAAATTTTAAAAATAAATAAATATAATTCATTTAATTCAATAATTTTAAATTTTTTTACATATTTAATAATATTTAATAATGTTACATTTGAACTAAATCATGTTAAATTATTTAAATAATTTAATTGTCAATTTTAAATATCATTTAACATATAAAAAATTAATGTTTTTAAATTAAAAAAAAATATATTTTTATTTTTTAAGTTTGAGAACAAAAATATATTAAAGTTTGTAACAAAATATAAATTCTAATTTCATGTGAAAGTTTATCAATTTAAAACATATTCAACCCTATAAATAAACTAAGATTGTAGAGATATCAGTAATGAAATTAAGCAAGGAGTCGAAGTAATATTAAGAAGACATGTGCCCGGATCGTGACAGAAAGAACTTCATAAAGGAAAACAAGTTATAAATACTGACACAGGATAAAGGTTTCTCCCTATCAAGTAGCTAAGGCTACTACTTTGCAAATGGGGCAGATGTTCTTCTGCATTAGCCACTGCTTGATGCAGGCACTGTGAAACTCATGCCCACAATCCAGTGATCCAACATTCTCTCCATCACCAAATTCCTCCTGCCATCAGAATAAGAAAAAATGCAGTCAGTATCTAACTCAAGTTAAATACACCATTGTAATGGTTTTCATGTTCTCATACTGAGACAAACATCAATCATACCTGACAAATGCAACAAGGTTCCAAACCTGTACAAGACTGTGTCATGAGTGGTGTGTAAATTCGTTGCTTCATCGCCATAACAATGACATCCTCACTCAATCCAGTGCTAACATCTCCTATACGCTCCTCTAATGCCAACAATTCCTACAACCCCAATTGAAGTTAGAAGAAACAACAGAAAGCAACTGATGGATGAGGATACCATAGACCGTATATCCCTTTTTACCTCATACGACATGTTGTCAACATCAAGGCGCATTTCTCTATGTCTGTCGTGTATTTCAGCCATTCCATGATATAGGAAAGGGTCATCAAATAAGGCATAATCCTGATATTTCACAAGTGGCAAAGGAAAATGTTGAGAGTACTTCTCAATAGTTTAGAGTTTGCAAGGTCAACTACAACATGACCTACACAAGCTAACCGTTTGTGCTTACTTCGAATCCAAATAATTCTTTTGAGCTATTGAAATACAAAGTTCCGTTCATTTCTTGTTTAAGACCAGTATTATAGGGGTAATGTGGAAGCAAAAAATATCAAGGCACTGGAGAATTATGCATTATTTGCGATAGAAAGGAAAAAGGAAACTACAAGAGGAGGAAACTCCAACTGCCCAGACCATAGATCCTCTGAACAGAATATCAGAAAATTACACAATGTCTAACCGCTCTTCCTCATGAGTCTAAACAAAAATATTCTTTCATGATTAACAACAATCTATCTACTACTCATGCGATCTCAGCCTAAGGATTTCCCTTCTTCCTTTTAGGCAGATACACTTCCATGCCTTAGGTGTCTCATGTCTCTTATGTACCAATAGATCTTTCGGCCCATAAACTTGTTGGAGCCCAACAACCCCTTCAACAGCAGTCTTTCCCTCAAGACTGACTATCGGACATTGACTTTTGATCACAATTTCATCCTCCCATTGATTGACTCTTTCTCCCTGTTTCATGATGTTGCAGGAAGCTAGAACAGCAAGTCAGTCAATTACTTCTACAACTTCACAATCTGAAAGAGGATCACGATCACTCACCACTAAACTAGGTACCCATGAAGTCGATCTACTTTCATGAATATTTTTGCAATAGCCTACACTGTATAAGGGTGTTTCAGTGATACAAATGGCTATATTTAGTCAATATGTCCAATATCACCAGAATAGCCTAATACCCTTTTGACCGTAACATCCATATGATAAAGTCTAACGAGATATCTTCCCCCACCCTTTCCTGAATAGGAAGAAGTTCAAAAACGTGCAGCAGGATATAATTTTGGCATTGGCAAGTATCACAACTCTGAACATTTTTTTATTGCTATCTTCATTCTCCTCCAATACAATTTTGAAGTTCTTCGTATGTCTAGTAAAAACCAAAATGTCCTTCTTGAAGAGTCAAATGAAATTCTTTGAGCAATAGGGGAATCCAAGAGGACTCCTCATACACCACCAGCCTATCCTTATAGAAAACACTCATTGCCCATACAAGAACTTAAGATACTTGTTCAATTCTTGCTGCAATGCTTTTATAACCTGTTGTCATGTCTCACTTGCGTAAACTTCAACTACTAACGCTTGACAATCTGTAAACTTCAACTACTAACGCTTGACAATCTGTAAACTTCAACTACTAACGCTTGACAATCTGTAAACTTCAACTACTAATGCTTGACAATCTAGCCGCATTTAATATAGACCATTGTCTGCAACTCTAACCCCTCTTCAATCCGCCTAGATAAAGTTTCAACTTTATTTTCCTTTCTAGGTTTATATATAATTTCAAAACTATATCCCAACAATTTGGCTGACCACTTTTGTTGATTGGTAGTCGAGATTCACTGAAGCAAGAGCTTTTAAACTCTTTTAGTTTCGTGTATACCTTCAATTTCCTTCCAATTAATAGGGACACCAATGCTGAATAGCCAAAGTTATTGCCATTAACTTTTTCTATTGTCCTAATTTGGTTAAGATCCTCTCACCAACTGTCTTGTTAAAATAAGCAATAGGCTTTCTGTTACGTATCCGGTAGGAGACGTAACTAACCACGAACACACTAGGCAATTAAGCTAATGAATGAATGATAATGAACAAATGAATCTCTTTTATTAATGGTAATATGTGGATAAACAAAAGTAAACAAGGGTAATTGGGAGCATAACCTCCTTCAATTACTTGGGAGCATAACCTCCCTCACAAGACCGTGGCCACTTGTCAACACAACTCAATAATCAAAAGCATAACTCTAACCCTAGACTCTTCCTTTATTTATACTAATTATTTCCCGCCCATATTGTGCTAAATCTTTCTCTAGAATATTACTCTAAATAAAATATTTCTCTAGAATATATATTTATTTACTCTAATTATCTTATTCTGTATATTTTCCTAGGATATATCCTTTTTTATTGTAAATATCTTATTCTGAATATTTCCGTAGGATACATCCTTATTTACTGTCTCGGTTAGGATAGTCACTCTTCAATTGATCGGCTCTAGCTCTCGTTCGGCTTTGCTCCCCCTTGCCTCCTACCATTCGGCTAGACCTCTCCACGCCTTCCACCGTTCGGCTATCGTCTCTTACCTTTCTTCTCCTTCTCATATACTTTCCAACCCTTATCATTACCTCCCACCTTATACCCTAACATTACACCCCGCTATCAAACAACCTTGTCCTCAAGGTTGGAAATTTGAAACTTGATCTCCTGGCTTCTCTCCATCATCGTGTTATCATATGGCGGGTACTCACAGGCTGTTGCCCTCCAATTCAGGTCTAGAGGTTTGGGTGGTGGTAAAACCTCTTCTAATGCCTTCCATTCTTCGTCCAGCATTCTGGTCACCATTTTTCCAGAATCATAAGCCCTGAGGAAATGGTCTTCAATGTCTTTCAGTACTTCACATCGTTCTCTTCCCTCTGCCAGTGTATCAAAGACTACAAGCCCCCTGTTCTGTTGGCTGACCCACCTCCTCACAGAATCCTTTGTTCTCTCCAGGGCATTGATTCTTCCATCTGCCCTTCCTTCCAAAACCTTCATTCTTCCTTCCAGTACTAGCCCATTCGGTTCTGACAGTTTTCTCTCGTTCGGTTTCGGTCGTGATCTACCGTTCGGTTTGGGAAGTCCTCTCTCGTTCGGAGTTTGGACGTATTCTTCCACGGTCCCCGGCTGCTTACTGGTCGCCACCCCTTTAAAGGTTGTGCCCCTGTTCCGTTCTCCAAATCGCCACACCATTGCCCCCTTCAGACCTTCCCAAGAACGATTCTTGGCTTTCTCCTTCCAAACTCTGGCCCAGTATCCAGCACTTCCCTCCATACTGATGGAGGCTAGGCACACCTTTTCCTCCTCTGTCACACATTGCCACTCGAAGAACTTTTCCGCCTTAGAGATCCACCCCAACGAATCAAACCCTTGGAAAACGGGTAAATCTACTCTCCTCTTCCAGCTGGGTTGCACTTCATGGCGTTCATATACTAATTATTTCATGTTTAACAACCTCTCCACTACTCATGCCACCTCAACTTTAGGATACCCCTTCTTCCTTTTAGGCACATAACACCTTCATGCCTTAGGTGTCTCATGAACCAATGGCTCTTTCGGCCCATAAACTTGTTGTGCTCCAACATTTCTTCTACATTATTTTGATTCCTATTAAAAACCATGTGAAACACATGATATAATAAACATTGCAGAAGAAGTAGCATGAACTTCCTAGTTGTGATAATTGCTCAGATACTTCTATTAACCCAACTCTAGTACCAATATTTTATACTTGAATAGATTTCTCGCTAAGATGAAACAAAAATAAGGACACTTAAAGTCCATCAAGCGTGATACAACTATCATAAATACTCAAATATTAATTTCACAATACATCAAACAAATGTCATAAATTGACACGAGATATATCTGTACAGTGAGATTCAAACCTCAGCTCGTAAATTCTCACCCCTTCGCATTGCCATCAAGACCTGGCGAATCTGGCACAAAGAACAAATAGATAACTAGAACAGATACGACAATGATGTCACTGAATTTACCAAATTTCTTTATCAAATTTCACTTCATAAAGATGCTTGTTAGTGGGCTGCTACAAATAAGTTATTTTGTAAAAGGTGAATTGAAAAAGATTATGGAAAAATGAGATACCACAAGAAATTGCACAAACATCAACACACTAAAAATTATCAAAGAATAATATGAATCTGAAAAAATTGCTCTATTTATTCACTCATCCATATTTCTTGTTTAAAAATTAAACCTTGGCTATATGAACATATCTTGTTTTGTAAAACCATCACAAATTCATGTTGTAGCCTTCAAATAACAGCGGAAATAATTTGTTGAGAGGGAAAGAAACAAAAATTATACCTCGGATAGTAGTTGTCGTCTCCCCTCATTGCCGAAGGTTAGTGCTTGCAATGAATGGGGACTAGAGAGAACTTCAGCACCTCTTCTTTCCGTTAACAATGTTGTTCTTAGATAGGATTGATTGTTGCCAGAACCCTGGGTAAACGAGGGAGGACCAGAAGAAGATGGAGTAGAATGACCATTATGAATACCAGATGCAGAGCAAATTGATGGAAAAAGGGGCCAAAGATTGAACTCTGACACACTCTGCACATTTTCAATTGGGACTTCATGATTAAAATTCCAGCCAGAGTTATGTGAAGGGTGGGCATTTGAACTAGATCCAATCCAAGATCGAGGAGGTACACCTTCAGAAAAGTTCACATTACCAGAAGGTGTATGCCAACGTGTAGGTTCGTATTGTGAAGATGCAGGTGCATTCATAGGGTGCTCAGTACTATCTCTGGGAAACACTCTCAAATTAAAATCTTCTCGAATAACTCTATCTCCAGAGTTATAAGAAAATGAAGATCTACCCCACCTAGGATTGGTGATTCTATTCAAAGGAAAAGAATGGATGCGTTGGGCAGGTGATTGGTTTAAAGAAGTACCAGAATTAGCAGTTGTTACTTCAGCTATTAACCTCAATTCCAATGAATCATTAAGTGACCGAGAGCTGGGTATTTGATTCAGCGAAGAATGATTTTGATGCCTAAAACACCCTATTGATGGTAAATTGACATGTATAGATTCCTGATCCTGTAGTTGGCTCATTCTTCTACTGAAGTTTCTTACAGGCCTTTCTAGATTTTCTGCAATACTTATCAAAGGAAATGCATTGGAAGCTTTTTGTCTCACTTCATTTCTTACATTCTGCAGTAATGGAGGACTGGTAACAGAAATATCCTCCAAAGTTGTAACATCACTTAAGTTGCTAGAAGCATTAGGATCAGCAGGACCAATAGGCCAATAATCATTTTCAGATTGTGCAAGCGTGCTTGAGCTTCCTCCTGAGCACAGTTGCCTAGAACTACCTTCAAGAGCTTTTCTCTTGCAGGAAGGACCCCAATCAACTAGAGAACTTGAACTATCACCTTCAACCCAAGCCATGGATCCAGAGTTTTCAGATGAAGGTCCTATGTAATTACATGATGCACTGCCAAATAATGTCTTTTCTCTATCTATTCCACTACTATTATAGTCATCAACACTACTACTAGCTTCTTTTCCCTTCCCACGGTCAGAAGCATTGGCAACATGCCCCATATCTAGACTAATATGTTGGGTAATATGATTAGAACTAGAACCTTGCCAAAAGGGAGGATAAACTCTAGATTGATTGCCATGTAGGTTATTACTTGAGCTAACAGGAAAAATTACTCTATTTGGTTCAAATTGTCTTTCCTCATACTCGAGATCATCCTCACTAGTAGCATTATATGAAGAAGACAAACCATGTTCTGATTTTAGAACTTCCGCATTGCTTTGGTTGGTCAGATTCAGTCTAGAACTAGATTCCCCTAAATTCCAACAACTGAAGCTTTGAACATCATGACTAGTACTACATAAATATGCAGTCTCAGCAAAAGATCCCCTATAATCTGAAAATCGGGAATCTACAGCATTTTGCACATGATTCAAGGAAGACTGATGATTTGTATCAGTGCCACGAGAACTAGGCGCTTGCCTCATACTAATAATTGTTGGGAACGATCCAACAGTTCTCCTTTGACCTTGCATCAGAATCAAGTTATCCCACCTAAATTAATCAACAGAAAACATATATTAGATTCTCAAATCTCAAGCTATAAGTAAGGAGTGCCAGAGTCATGTATATAGCCTGCAGATGTTGCCATGAAATTAAAGGGCATGCTTTGTCACATATACAGTCGGAATTTAACTATTTAATCAATGCAATAAAATAAATGAGGTAAGATATACAAATAACAGATAGCAAAATTGTTCAATGAAAAGCCTAAAACTACTATAGTAACACATAAATCAGGTAGAACTAACCCAGATATCTCAAAAATGCCGTTTTTTTTTTGACAAAAAAGAGTATTGTTAAATGTGCTGTTGATGCACATGCACCTTAACAGGAGCTGTAGATGGAAGAAAAACAAAAAGTAAAATAGATACAGGTACATTATCACTAAGAAAAGCAATAACTATAATATTATGCAGATAACTGGATATTTTTTTTAGACCCCCCACTGGCTAATATATACAGGTACATTAAGGCATTTTCTTGTCAATGGAATTAATGGAAAATATATGGACTTTGAATTAGCTGTATATTTTTGTAGTTTTTATTCTCTCCTTAAATAGAATAAATAAAAAAAATTCTGGATATTAAATTAATTGTTATTCTCTTCTTACTTGAGATAAATGTTTGTGCTCGAGTTACCCAATATTTTGAGCTGAGAATCGGGATGTAAGCTTGTAATAGAATGCGATTTATATGAGAATTCTCAAGCAAGATAACGCAATTTTATGAGTTTTACATGGTTCTTTTCTTACTTCTTTCTGCACCTTGTTTCAAATTTCACAATTCTTACCATCTTGGTTCTTTTCTACAGTTTTTCCTAATCCAGTTTTGGTTCTTTGTCATGTCTTCAGAATAAATTTGATGTTTCAATGGTTCCCCTTAATGGCAAGAACTATAACTTGAAGATTTCATTTATAGATATTTGTCAAAGGAAAATATTTTTGGAATCACATTGATGACAATGCTTCTGCTCCTGATAAAGAGACAAACATAATTATGAACGGGCTATAAGTCATGGCATGGATCATTGATTCTGTGGATCCTAAAATCGTCTTTGTAGCTTAAAATTTTGTGCCAAGAATAAGCATGTCAACTTGCAATAAAATACCATTTATATTAGAATTGGGCACATTGTGAGACAAGTGACAAAATTCTATAGTTTTGACAACAGATAATCCGTAGTATGCTCAATCAAAGTACCTATTAAGAGGAATGAATGGGAAAACTTATCGGTATTGCACTATTTCCCTAAAAATCAACTGCTCCAAAATCATAACTTATAAATGACAAGTGCAAACCATTGCAAAAGCTAAAGTTGTTAGAAGAAGGCCAAGGAATGAGTTTTATCAACACCTCAGAAAGTATTAAAACGTACAAAGTATTTACTTTTCCCTCATTTCTCGCCCACACCAAGGATGGTAAGTGCAACAAAATGTCTGCATCCTAAGGCACCAAAACTAAGACATTAGTATAGCTTGAGATTAATCAGGTTAAACTGAACGAAGATAAAACCAGCCATATCATCAAATGAGTGAAACTTCACAATACCTAATCCTACAATCCTAGGCTGCAAAATCAAGTTGGGGGAATTAAAATAAACCGAATCCAAACTTAAAGAGATGAAATTTGAATCAAATTTATAACAAAGAGCAGACATGCCTTCCAACTGATTTAAAAGCTCAAAAGGGTATGCTTGAAAATTTAAAAAAAAAAATAGAAAAAAAAATAAAAAAGAAAAACTGAGGGAAAAAACAATGATTTAACGCAATCCTATACCCCCGAGCCATGAAAGAGGTGTGAGAACTTGGGAATGAAAACAAAATCCGCAATTGAGATAACTTTAAAAGCCGAAAAGAACAAAAAGGGATTTTCACAAGCATAGTCAGAGCATTAACGAGGAAAGTGAGGTTGAGATAAAAAGAATGAATAAGAATTTGGAAATGGAGAATTTATTACCAGAAGGAGATCTCCAGATTCAAATGGGTAGGTTTAATTGAGTACGATGATGATGATTGAACTCTTTGAATTACAGTGTTTGTTTTTGTTTAATTAAATTATTGGTGGCGTTCAGGAGCAGAAGGAGGCAATGAGAAGAAAAAGATGAGAGAGAAAGGGATTAAAGGGACAGAGTACCTAGCGCACAGTAATCTATAAACTCTCGTTCAAGATTTTCGGAAGCGAGAGAAAGTAGGAAGGAACCTCTTCTTTTATATTTAATAAAGAAAATGTTTTTTTATCAATTTAATATATACAAACGAATAAAATAACTCTATTATCAAAAGTTTGTTAAAAAAACATGTTATATTTAATAAAGCCTTTTGTTGGGTCATTGCATGGGAGATGCTGTCACCTTATTAAATCAATTATGTTGCTCATGAAAACTAATTTCTTTATCCTTTACGGAAAAGTTTATTACATAAGTATTTCTATTCACACATTTGTATTTGTTATATTAAAATATATATACCTTTTTTAACTTTTTTATTTTTAAGAATACCTAATTAAAAATAAAAAATAATTTAATTTAAAATATTTATACATTAAGTTTAAAAAATTATATAACTGTTACTATTAAAAGAAAAATACATTTTCTTTCAAATAATTAAATAAATAAATTATTTTTGTTTGTTAAAAAATAAAATTTCTAATTAAAAGATAATAAAAAAAATTAAGAAATAGCGAATCCTTTATAGTATAAATCTGGTGATTTTTTCTTTTTTTTTCAATAATATGCTCTAAAAATAAAAATAAATCTTCCTTTACTAGTTACTCAAATAAAAAAAATATGGTTAAATATATTTTTAGTCTCTATACTTTGGAGCGGTTTTGGTTTTAGTCCCTCTTTCAAAGTAAGGTACATTTGCATCCTCTATCTTAAAGAAACTTTGATTTTAGTCCTCCAGAACTAACACCGTTAAAAATCTGGTCAGCTGGCTAATGTCTAGCCACGTGGGATGACATGTATCCTTTGTAACGTTTGCAACGTGTTTTTACATTTTAAATGCAAAGTTAATCCCAACATTGGTAAAGTTTGCTTTATTAGGTTCATTGCAAAGTGTGGTCTGAAGGCTTTGAGCAAAGACGAGATCACTTCAGGTCGAAAGAAGGTTGAAGCTTGGATATCATCTTCTTGGGCATTGGTGTAGTTGGGCACGTAAGTTAATTTTCCTCTTTGTTTTCGTGTGAATAGATGGATGGATTTGGGATATAGGGTTTTGTTAGGACTAGTCAAACTTGATTTACTTTCTTAATGACTGTTGAAAGGAAATGAAAGCTGATAGAGGAGGAAATGGTTGCACACGAAGGAGCATAGGTTCTGGAATGTCCCAAACATGTGGATCCTCTTCTCACTTAGCTTCAAAAAACTATGGTTGTGGGAAAAGATTGTTGTTGTTGAAGGCAACTACATTGAAGAACAAAGGGAGACTATTTTATAGATGTAGAAATTGGACAGTAAGTGAGAATAAATGCTTTATTTATTGTGTTGAAGTTTGTATTCGTGATTTGTAATTTTTTTTTTTTTTGCAGAGTAATTCAAGCTGTAACTTCTTTGAATGGGTTGATGAAGGAGATTTTGAAATTGAAGGCAGCTTACAAAGGAAGAGTGAAGAAGTTGAAGTGTGTATTGAAAATGTTGTGTTGGATCTAAGGAAGAAGAATGACAAGTTGAAGAAGAAATTAAAGCAAGAGAGAAAAAAATTCAAAATGATGTTGGTCTTTTTTGTATTGTCATGGGCATTAACAATGATGTTTTCTATTATGTTTGTGTTGAAGATAAATTGTAATTAGATAGGTAATGTTGTGGTGTGGATGTACTTTGAAGTTTTAAATTGAATAAAATGTGGAAGTTCAATTCAATTGTGCCCAGTTCAATTCTGCCGTGATGGTTGTGTTATGTGCATTTGTGTTATATAGTGATTATAGCTGTCATTTTAAATGAAAGAATTTGAAGACATAAGTAGGTGTTGTCATTATGTTCATTAGCAGTGGTTGTAAATTAAATAAATTGGCAACATACCTACACCATAGTTCACAACGTAATGTAAGTTTGACAATGACCAAGGCAAATACCAGCTTGACCCGTGAAACTGCTGCAAAGGAAGTGGATTTCTGCACTTGATTCCGTCCACACTCCACTTCCTAAGAGGCTATCATCGATGTGTAGGTCTCTAGCTATGCTGCACCAACAGAAAGTACCTCACACAGATCACCAAGTCACAATTTAAAGCCAGTACAGAGATGTAATTGCTACCAGGATTTGCACTCAAAGTGACAGCACCACAAGACCTTTCATCAAACAGGTTGTGTGCGAGATGGCCAAGAATTCAAAAATCCTGCAATTAATCGGGTAACAATCAAGTAGGCAATCAAAATGATCCTAAGATTAGTTCTAGAATGGATTAAGAAAGCAAGAAAAGACCACAAGTTGCAATTGGACTCAAATCAAATGTGCATTGCAGTTTTTCCAAACTGTTTGATGAAATGCCACAAAGACAATTCAGTTTGGATTGAAAAATTTGTTTTTGATGTATCAGATTTCGAAAATGGTTGTACTGGTCCAGTTAGCTTCTTAATTTCATTCCAAAATCTTTTGAATGTATTAATTTCTTTCATATGGAACCAAGCTCTTGCTATAACCTTCAATCAAAGTTCAAAACATACTCTAATTTATGCAAAATCTACTGCAGTACTGGTTTTGGACCAAAAAGTGCTTAAAATTGGACGAGTTGAGGAATGAAATTGCACAGAACAGTGTATACTGGATTTAATTTTGCATAAACATGTTTAATTGATGAATACAAACTTGTTTGAACAGTTTTTCTTGGCAGATTCAACTTATATCACAGTTTGGCTCATCTAGTTCTTATGCATTCCAAAATAAGTAACTCTAGTATCTAGATTTTAAAGCAGAATTCCAAGCAGACTTTGGACAATGAAATTGACTCCAATACAACAATTGAAAGTTGCTCAAAGTAGCAACACAATGTAATGGATGGCTAGCAATGATGTAGGTGCTAAAGCCAGAAGTTAAACTCAAAATCAGCTTTAACAAGGAAAAATCACTGTTCATTTGGTATGCTTAACAGAGGAAAATTCAGATTTGACAAGGTGAGGTTCTGACCAGTTTTGCAAATACCAGATAAGTATATAGTGAACTTGATAAGTATAAATAATATTTGTGCAGAAAGCAGAAAGCAGATTTAAAGCACAGTAACTAAAATAACATTGAATTGATTCAACAATAGCAAGTGGTCCCAGAGCACTATAAATAACAGAACAATTCAGTCTACAATAGCAAGTGGTCCCTGACTACTTTAATTAAAATTGCATGTGCTTACACTACATGACAAACAAGTGGTCCAAAAAATATTGTGCCCACTACTAATGGTCTCCCTAAGTGGGTCACATCCAGTACAAAAAGTCACATTCCTACACTAGCAAATCAATTGCAACTTGCTTGAGACCCTAGAATTTGTCCAGCCAGTCTTGAGGATGTTCTTCTTCCCCCTTCACGCATACTTGCAGACCCTCCAGCTTGTGATGTTGATGTAGCCCCTGCATCTCTGCCCGATCCCCTTCCAGCTGATGCAGATGCAGCCCTTCCAGCTGATGTAGATGCCCCCCTTCCAGCTGATGCAGATGCCCCCCTTCCAGCTGATGTAGTTCTTCTTGCAGATGCTCCCCTTGCAGTGGTTATTGCAAATGCACCCCTTGTGTCCTATGAAAGGAGTAAGGTAGTTAGATAAGACATACTTGTAAATAAATGAACTTGTAAATAACATGACCAGGAAGAATTACCTTGCTTTTCTACCCCTTCTTACAACTTCTTACATTGTGTCCATATGCATTGCAACTGCTACACTTCATACCAATATTATTCTTTGACAATTTTGAATGGCTGACATATTCATCAACTTCTCGTCTTCTTCATTTTTTTGGCCTCCCAGGAGGTGTTTTATAAATGGGAGGTAGTAATGGTGTAGAGTCAGATGTAGGCCATAATTGTTGTCCATTGATAGGAGTTGTAATAGGTGCATAACAAGTTCTATACGCATCTTTCTTATAATAAGGATGAACACAATGTTCTGGGTTTTCTAATTTGTAATGAATGGCAGCAACAACATGTCTACATGGTATTCCTATCAAATCCCAAAAGTAACAACTATAAGTATGATTCCATAAATCAACTACAAACTTGTCCATTGTAAAGCCATGAGTTACTTCAAATTGTGAACCCCCTGCCCAAACTGAAAGCCAATTCCCACTCTTTTCAACCTCCCTATCCAACCTTTTCCTAGATTTAGGCATAACATCACCAGAATATGTGTCAACTTTTTCTCTAAGGCTTGTAAACCTACTCATTATGATGACCTAATCCATTCCATCATTGTAATTATAGGTTTGTCTCTTGCCAGTAAAATCGTACTGTTAAATGACTCTGACAAGTTATTGATCAACACATCACACCTAGGATAAGCACTAAAAGCATGTTTACACCAATTTTTAGTTTGTATAGTCATTAACCAATTAAAAGCATTAACATTCACATTCTTTAACTCACCCATTTTTTTCCCATTCCTTAAAGTATGTTGCCTTTGCAGCCCCCATCATAAGGTCTCTAATGAGCAGGCCTCCACCAAATTTTTTCTTGTAATTGTTGTACAAATGGCGTAAAAACAGCCTGTGCTCCACTCCATTCAAGATATCATCAAAAACTGACATTAATCCCTGCAAGCATATTACATCATTCATTATCACATAATAACATGAAATTTTAAACAAAAGTAAATTTTGAATCTACCTTTTGCTGATCCGAAATAAAGATCCACCTTTGACAATCTATGCCTCCAATATCATCAAGCAGTTGTGTCAAAAACCACCTCCATGTGTCTTTGCATTCATTTTCTACCACAGCAAAAGCTAGTGGGAAATACTGGTCATTAGGGTCTCTTCCTACTGCAACTAACAACTGACCTCCAAAACTTGTCTTCAAGTGACAACCATCTACCCCAATGAATGGTCTGCAACTACCTAAAAACCCCTCTTTACAGCCATCTAAACACATGTAAAATGACCCAAACCTTGGTGGCAAGGTGGGTTAAGGTTGATTGACCATAATCTTGAAGGTTTCAACCTTCACTCTTAACAATTCAGCCACATAGTCATAAAGACGAGCATATTGTCGTTCTCCATCACCCACTAAAGAAGCAATTGCAATTTTCTTAGCTCTTCCATCACCCACTAAAGAAGCAATTGCAATTTTCTTAGCTCTTCCAGCCTTCCAATGAGTTATTCCAACACTATATGACTTTTTTATTTCATCTATGATTTGGATCATCGTCATGTCTCCTACATTCACAAATCTGTCAACCAAAATCTGTGCAATCCATTCTACACTTGCATTTTTGCTACCAAAAGCCCTTCCACACTTGTGCCCAACTAGAGTTTTCACTCTGAAGGTTTGGCTACTTCCTACCTTGCTAGCCATAATAACAAAACCACACCCCTTCTTACAAACTGCCCTCACTCTCTTCAAATCATTCTTGACAAACTTCACTTCTTTTCCATTCAAAATGCTATGCTCCTGTAGCGCACTCTTAAAATCTTTCAAAGACTTAAACTTCATTCCCAATCTAAATTTTAAGCCCTTCGTCATATCTTCTGCTCAATACTTTGGAAACTGCCTCTTATTCTCCCTCACATCCTCATCACTATCTACATTTGAAGACAACACATCTGTATCATAATCTTCATTTATCTCATGTTGTCCAACCTCTTCGTTAATCACAAATGCCCCCTTACTATCTTTGAATCTGCTCCTAACACTTTTATTTTTCTTTTTCATTCTCTTCCACCTATCCAAAACTGGATTAATATTTCTTCTCTCTTCCTCCATCATCTCATTGTCCATCCCAAACCCATCATCATCATTTGTCATTCTCTCCTCTTCACTGTCATCAACATTTTCCACCCCTTCATCCTATTCCTCTTGCTCTTGCTCTTCCTCTTCCTCTTCCACCATTTCTCCCTTAACATTCCCCTCTTCCTCTTCGTCATCCAGTAGGAATTATTCTACTTCCACATTTCTCTCCACCCCACCAAAATCCTCTTCATCCACTGATTCACCTTCTTCAACAACATAACCATGTTCTTCATCCATAATAACCTCTTCCTCCATCTCCTCCTCCATCTCCTCTACTTGTACTCCGTCTGCCTCCTCACCAAATGTAAGAAAATTAATTTCAATTGGCTCACTGGGTTGGAGATGTTGAACATAGATTTCAACTTCCTCCTTTTTTGCCTCTGCATAGTTAGACAACAAAATGGCTTCTCTGTCATCTGTGAGTGGTCTGAGGTTGTTCATTGCCTTTTCTTTTGAAACCTTCCACCAAAGCTTGAACTCTCCGTCATACTTGAATTCTCTAACAAATCCCACCGCTTCAAAGTATGACCACATGCTGGGATCAATTCCTTTAATAACATGTATCTCTCCACCCACATATTCTAGTCCCTTGTTCTTCATGAACTTCCCCATATGATGCAGAGAGACGTCAAAAACCATTTTTCCTACATGGTCAAATGAAAACTTGCCACATTACACAGAGAATGCACAACAAAATGCACATTACACAGAGAGTTCACAGCAAAATGCACATTACACAGAGAATACACATTAAACTAAAACTAGATAATTAACTTCTTTAACGAATCACCTTTCTTTCACACAAAATGCACGCGCAATGGAACCAAGCAATAGGATAGCAAATGCAGAGAACGAACACCAACAGGAACACGAACCCTAACTGATTTTGAACACCAATTTAATTCGCAAATAAAAATCCCTAAATCTGATTCGCGAATATAAAATCCCTAAAGTGTTAAAAACCCCAATCACTTAACACATGTCAGCAAACAATCTATCACACGTGGCAAGAGAGAGGAAGCAAAGTTGTAAACACACCTGGACAGACCTTAGCCAACTCACCGGATTTTTAACGGTGTTAGTTTTGCAGGATTAAAATCAAAGTTTCCTTAAGATAGAGGACGAAAATGTATCTTACTTTGAAAGAGGGACTAAAACCAAAACTGCTTGAAAGTATAAGGACCAAAAACATATTTAACCCAAAAAAATACTATTAACATACAAAATTAGTTTTTTTTCCTTATCTTTTTTTCAAACATACTTAAAATGTTTAATAATTTAAAATATTAATTTCGAAATAAATATTTTTAAAATCAAATTCACTTACTCGATTAGTATTTTTTAGAGTATTAAAAATATATAAAAAAATTTGTTTATAAAAAATAGGTTTAATGTCTTCATAGGTCCCTATTTTCGTTCAGAATCTCAAATAGGTCCCTTTTTTTCGGCGTCTCAATTCGATCCTTTTTTCTGTAAAATTGAAACAATTAGAGGCCTATCGTCAAATTGGAAAAACGACCGTTTAAGTTTGGATTACGTGGCATTGTCAGTTAGTTTATTATTCTCACGTAGCATTAAAAACGAATTTTGTTTTAAAAATTTGGAGTGAATCAGATTTAGAAAAGGGCAAAGTGGGAAGAAGATGTAAAAATTTAAGTGCAGCCCCTGGGTCGTGTAAGGGAAAACTCTTTCTCTATCTCTTCTCTTCTTCGTTTTTGTTAAACGCAAAACTCTAGAAGCTTGAAGCTTCTTCCTTTTCTCTTTTGACGCGAACAGACTCAACGTTGGAGGCGAGAATATTCTGCATTTTCGAGCAAAGGCAGAGATCTTGTGGAGGCGCAGCGAAGGCGCGACGATAACAAATCGATGGTGCAGCAAGGTCGTGACGACTGCACAAGGACGTTGGCCGATCCGATTCATGGTGCCAGGAGGGAGGGTTCGTTTCGGCATCTTAGTGGCCGTTCTCGTGGGTGATGGGGATTGTGTTCTTGGTTGCGTTTCAGATTAGGGTTTTTTTTTAAAATTGGAATTAGGGATTTGATTCATCTGTTTTCTCTGCAGATTGATTCATCTGGGAATTAGGGATTTGATTCATCTAGGAAAGGTTACGACTTTGGATTGAACCAAATGGCTTATGATGACTCATCCATGCCATCGCAATTCCATATGCTATTCTTGCTCTTCTAAAGAGCTTAAAAGAGTTGGAAGTACGGGATAGTGCAACAGTAGATGTGCTAAAAAGCCTTAAAATAAAATATTGTGCTAAGTTCCATGAAATTGTAAAAAAAGAAGATACAGAAGCAAAGTTTTTGCTTCCTTGTTTAGAGAAGTTGAATCTTTTTTCCTTGCTACAACTCACTTGCTTTCACAGGCGCATCAAAGAATCAACACTCTAAATTTGTTTCTCTTTTTTTGTCTATTATTACAGACCTTAATTTCTATTGAATTTGATTGCTTTAATTGTTAGGCCATTTCAAACCTGAGAGAATTGAAACTTAATTGGAAACATATTCTTTTAAGATCTGGAGATATGAGTACTGGAAGGGGATGGAACATCAGAAAAGCTTCGATGAGGGAGATAAATACTCCAGAGATTAATTAACAATATAAAAACTAGAACTTTAACGAATGAAACACATGACTCGTTTTTGTCTACTTTGCCCTTTCCTAAATTTGATATTTCCCACATTGCAATCCAAATTTTTAATATAAAATTCGTTTTTAATGCCACATAAGATTAATGAACTGATTGACCATGCCACGTAACCCAGACTTAACGACCGTTTGTCTAATTTGACGGCAGACCTCTAATTGTTACAATTTTACAAAAAAAAGGACCCAATTGAGATGCCGAAAAAAAGGGACTTATTTGAAATTCTAAACGAAAATAGGAACTTATGGAGACATTAAACCTAAAAAATAACATTGATAGTTAATTTCAACATAAAATATCAAATTAATGAATAATAATACTTGAAGAAAACTTGAACAATATTAATATTATAAAGTTAAATATTTTTATATAAACATTAAATTTAAATTTTAAGGTAATAATTTAGAATATTAATAACAATTTTAATAATATATCTAATTTAGTAAATTAGTAATATCATTATTATTAATTAGAATTTATTAAAAAATGTGTTAAAATTATAAATGTATTGATAACTATATATGATGTCGGTTACCAGGCACTTGGTATTAAATAGTATGCAATCAATGTGATAACATTCACATACTTCAAGAAAGATCGTGAGGTCAGATACCGAGATCTGGTGCTACCTTCTGACATCTTTATAGGTCTGCTTAGGACATTCCAATGTCACAAGACTTAACCAAAAACAAGTCTTGTTTCACAGGTAAGTTGGTCATTAGATCTCGAGGCCAATAAACTCATAATTGTGGTCGATTCAAATGAGGGTCATAATTAACAAGGAACACCTATAAATATTATTTTTATTAAATTAAAATTTAGTGTTTGCAATAATATTTGTTATTTTACATATTAATATGTATACTAGTTATTTTATTTGTATTTTAAAGTAAAAAAAAATATTTAGTGAGAGCTATTTTGTGAAGGTTACAAAAACCCTCCAAAAATTAACATAATTTAAAATGGTTGATAGGTTGTGTAAAATAATAATAATAATAATGAAGTTTTAATATTTTTTTAAGAGATTTATCACATGAAGAAATTATAACATATTTTTTAGTTTTACTTTTTTTCTTCCCTATTTTTTTCACATGTTTCCTCCCATTTTTTTTTCTAATCTTCATCATTTCCTTCTACACTAAACATTTTATTTTTTGTGCTTTCCACTCGAATTCCTTACATACTCTCCCTACGAAGTTCAACATTGAACCTCTTTACATCACTTCACGACCATCTTATTAATTGATGTTTAATCGAAGTTCACTCGACATTAATTTAAAGAAGATGAAGCTTGGTGGAGAATGTCTGTTTTTATTCATCATGTAAAGGTATGTGAATTCAACCCGATTTCAGTTTGAAAAATGTGTTTATATCGAACAATGTTGCTGTTATCCATTTTGCATCAAATCTGAAATTGTTTTTTATAGGATTCATTAACAGTTCTGAAAATTCCCAATTTTCAAACCTAAAGCCATGATATCTCCACCTAAGGGATTTGTAGAAAAAGTTAGTCTAATTATCTCAACCAAGAGGGGGTGAATTTTTTTTTCCCTTTAAAAAATTGTTCTTTCAAAAACTTTTCAAAATCTTTGAAGTTTTCTTGGAATGCAAGCAAACAATCATCTCTACCAACAAGCCATCACATCACATTAAAAATATAGGACATCATAAATTTAAAAAACATAAAATGTGGTTGGACCCCTTAGAAGGAGCGTGAAGGTGCCGAAAAGAGGGCTTTCATCACGTTTGAGAGTAAGTTATGGGAAGGTTCCCTCTTTTGCAGAAAGTGGAAAGTCTTCGAGTATCGTCGTCCTTCTATTGAGGATTCAGATAGATGAAGAGAAGGCCAAGTTATATCAACAAAATAAATAAATAACCTAGAACTTTATGTTCTACTCAAGACTTGCACACCAATTGAGTTACACAACACCTTGTGAACTTATGCAGATTCTAATAAAACATAGGTTTAAACCATTTAGGCGTCCCAATTTTTGTTAGGTATTCCCAATTTGGTCCCCTTCTTTTAAAGTTTCCCAATCGAGTCCTTATAAGTGTTAATTTGAAACAAATTAACCCTTATCGTTAAAAATTGTTAACGGTGTTAAGTTTTTACTGAAATTGACTATTGACGTGCCAGTTTTTAAAATATGACATTCACACGTGGAATTTTATAAAAAAACATTTTAAAAATAAAATTCCTGGTCTAGATATCTTCTTCTCCACCCAGAAAGAGAGAAAGCCTAGGGTTCCCTCTCATCATCTGCGACAATCATCTGCCTTCGACAAGACCAGTCCGTCGCACGTCCCTATGGCTAGCCGGAAAAGTTGCCGGTGACATCACTTGTTCTGGAAGCACCGCCACACACTGCGGCATTTCTCCCTCTATGCTCGGGATGCAAGTTCCGACACCACGAAGCATGGACGACGACACTGTTGCTCGCCTCTCCGCTGCCGAAGGTTCTCGTCATGATGTTGCCGCCGGCAACACTGGTCGTCACCGAAGCGTCACCTTATTTCTTCTTCCTTCATCCATACCTGCGAAGGCCAACCCTTCCTTTTTGCTGTTTCCCCTTTTTTTTTAGTGCAGTGGAATAAAAGAAAAGTGCAGTGAGAGGGATGAGAATGGGGTCTTTTGGAGAAGACGATGGTAGAGGTCGTGCCTCTCTTTTCCCTTTTTTTTAGTTCTTTTTTCTCTGTTGCATCAAAAGCTCGTGTCTTTTGAAATTGTTACTGTTCAGTTTCACAAACATTCACAGAATTCATTCATTCCTTCGTTACCCATCAATATTTGCTCTGTCAGCATGTCTCAGACTATCTGGGAAGCTCTCTTCCCTCTCTTTTTCTTTTCCCCCCAAACCCTGGGTGATAGATATGTGATCCTTAAAAATTATTTTTTTAATCCAAAGAAAAAAAAATTCCTTGTTGATGGTGGTGCTGCAGGGACCTTTGAATTTGATTTTAATTGGTAGGTTCTGTGTTGCAGGGTTTGAATCAAAGGTCAAAGACTAAGGTTCTCATGGTCGAAACTGTAACTTTGAATCTGGCTGAATCTGTATCTGTGGTTGATCAAAAGGATTTTGATTTAAACATTCTTATTACAGTTTTTGGCGGTGCTGCGGAGTCCCTTCCTTTACTTAGTGTATGTCTATCATCCACCATGCTTTGGTTGATTCTGTCGAGAGACTGGTGGTTGTTTTCGTAATCAATATTTGTGTTTGTTGTTTTTGTGTTCATCTTCTCTCTGTTGTGTCTCTCCGGGAAGAAGATTTCTGAGTATTATTTCTGGGTAGGATTTCTCTGTGGTGTTTTTAATGGAGGATGATTTTCTTTTTACATTTTTAATCAAACATTTTTCAAGTCAGAAAATTCCACCTAACACCCAACTTATGCCACATTTTAAAAAATTGACACATCAACACTCCATCTATGCAAAAACTTAACACCGTTAACGATTTTTAACGGCAGGGGCTAATTTGTTTCAAATTAGCACTTATAAGGACTCAATTGGGAGACTTTAAAAGAAGGGGACCAAATTGGGAATACCTAACAAAAATAGGGACGCCTAAATGGTTTAAACCTAAAACATACTCAAGTATTATTTATAAGTTCTACATTTTCTTGGGTCTTACACAAAAGGTGGGATGCTGAATTTATAGTAGTTTTAGCCCTCTACACGAGTATTAGCCTTGACTGATCATCAATCAGCTCCTACTGATCATGTGCCACGTGGAAACACGTTTTTAAAGTGGGTTTACACGTATACAAAACAAGAAGAATGTGATGACTCTAGAAGCTGTATTACTTTTTCACAAACCACTTATTTTTTTAACTGTATTTCTTTTCCAAATATAGCACTCTATCATATGCTCATTTCGTTTATTATTGTTTGTTATACATCAAAACATATGAGGACGCTTATATAGTTCAATCTTATAGATGATCTTGTCTTAACAAGAAGTTAAAAGTTTGACAATGCCATGATAAATTTAGGGGCTTCTATACATGTAATTTCTTTATCAGTGTTTATTTCTCTATCTCTAGGACCTCCTAAAACTACTAGTCTGATCATTCAATTGGCCAGCCGTAACATAATTAACCTTATAGGTGTGCTTGAGGACGTGCTTATATGTGTAGACAAGTTATTTTTTTATGCAAATTTGTACATATTTGATATGAAGGATGATGAAGGAATTATTTCAACAACTATTATCTTGGGAATACCTTACATGATGACAGTCTAAACCAAGATAGATATGTATACGTGGTTCTAATTCTACCACAATCGAGAAGGAATTACTAGCTGTTATATTTTCCTTGGAAAAATTCAAATCGTACATACTTGGTTCTAAGGTAATTGTTTATACTCATCATGCTACATTGAAGTTCCTTATGAAGAAAGTGGATTCCAAACCAAGGTTGATTGGATGTTATTGCTCCAAGAGTTTGACATTGAGATTCATGACAAAAGTGGGGCACATAACTTAGTAGCTAACCATATTAGTATGATTGAAAAGGAAGAAGATGACATTCCTACTGTCAACACCTAATTTTGTCCGGGTGATTAAATAATAGGACTTGTTTTTGTCTTATTTTATTTTTATTTTTTATTTTTATATTTTATTTAGTATTTGATTTACTGGATTTGATTTTATTTTCTATGTTCTTTTTGAAAATAATAAATAAAAAAAAAAAAAAAAAGAAGAAAATATTAAAGAAAAAGTTATTTTTGCTTGCTGTTGCACCACGGCCCACACTTAAATTAATTATTCTACAAGCAAATGGATAGCAATGACACGTCCACATAACACACGGTCCATATTCACAGCCGCCACATCCATTAACAAAGGGGATCTTCATAGCATATTCTTGAGCTTGATGGAGGATGACGTATGGCAGCTGCCGACACTCCACTTCTGCTTGGAGGATTTCTTTTAAAAAAGAGGAGGACACACGACTCCACCAACACCCAGGATCTTCATCCGAGTCATAGGCAACACCTTCGACCACAATCATCAATCATTTCCCTCTTCACCCCATTCTACCAACGCCACTTCGACCCCTTCCTGTCATCTCCCCTAAAAAAACAAAACACCATTGAATCCACATATTTACAAGAACAGAAATCCATCCTTCACAAACTCATGACTCTACATTCCTCTGGTGACTAAACAGATCCATCTTTTCCTAAAATCAATCCCTTCATTTTTTATCAACACTGACAACCCATAGCCTTAATCTTCATCTTCCACCATCGTGAAAAGATGAACCTCATTCGAAAGGGGAATGTGAGAAGGTAGCGTCGGTAACGACCTCCAAGGCTGACGGCGGTGAAGTAGGGACGGTCACCGGCATCAACGGCGTAATGACGGCGGTGGCTCCGACTGGTGGGAGGTGAGCGTCGGCGAGACCATGGCCTGGTATTGGTTTGTCTACGAGAAGCAGAATATAGATGAAAGTGAGGGTTTCTGTTTTGTGTTGAAGAAGAGGAGACGAAGTTGGGGAAGGGGCAGCTAGTTCTTGGCCTCTTTTATTTGGAGTAGAGACCATGTTCTGAATCTAGAAGAAGAAGAAACCCTGGTTTCTGATCTGGGCTTTAGGCTTGGACCTTACCCCGCAAATTCATTGCTGCACCTCGTGGGCTCAGACTCCATACACACTCCTGGTTTTTTACTTTTTTTCCCCTTCTACTCTTACCGAGCTTTTATTGTTTTGTTATTCCTGGAATTTTACTTTATGCTTTTGTGTTTTTCACATTCTTTTTGTTGATTATTTGTTTTTTTTACTGCTGCATGTGACCTTTTGTAATTAATCCCATACCCGTGTATCTTGTGTTTTATTTTTATTAGGTCTGTTTGTTTGATGTATTCTACTGCACACACTCCAATAAAAATCATAAAAAGTAAAAGACAAACAATAAAAAATAAAATAAGAGATAAAATTATGAAATTAAAAAAAATCGTTTTACGACGTCTGATAGTATCTTCGTTTGCAAATAAAAAAATAAATTTTGATTTGTTATATAGATTACAAAATTACAATAAAAAATAAAAAAATAACCTAGTGTTTCTTAAAATTTAGTACCTTTTTAATAACTACACTATCATTTTAATTTTATATTTTATAATTTCATTTTAAATATATATGTAAATAACATTATCATTTTATAAATAGTTACGTCAAAAATATTATTGTTTAATTTCAAATACTTAGTAAATAATTTCCTTATTTTATATTAAATTCTTACGTAACTATTGTTACTATTTTTATAATCTATATGTAAATACTGTTTTCATATTATAAAAATCACAAAAAATAAAGATAAAAAATATAAATTGTTAGAAAATGAAAATAATAAAATATTAAATAATGGTACGAGTGCTCGTGCGATCGTTCACATCAGCCTAGCACTCATTACCTTCAAAAATATCAAAAAAAATGTTTTAAAGGTTTAAGCATGTATGTGATCGCTCGCATCGTCTTCGTGCTAAGACCTTTTCTTCTTTTATAAAAAAAAAATATATCAAAAAAATGGTTTAAAGGTTTAAGCATATGTGTGATAGCTGACATCCTCCTCGTGCTAAGACCTTACCTCCTTTTTTTCAAAAATATAAAAAAATATAAAATCTTCAAAAAAATATAAAACATCCATTTTCAAAACAAACAAACATATTAGCCAGAACTACGTGATCCTTGATTCTCCATCAAAAATGGAGATACGTAGGAGCAAGGCCAGTCCTTGTCAGGTTCACTTTCCCAAAAATCCAAATTTTCCAAACAAATTCTTCAACAAATTTTCCAAACAAATTCTTCAACAAATTTTCCAAACAAATTTCTCAAATAATTTTCCAAACAATTTGCTAGAACTACGTAACCCTGATTTCTCAGTCTGACTGAGAATACGTAGGAGCAAGGTCAATCCTTGTCGGGCACAAAAACACAAAAAAATATTTTGTTTTCTTTAGAGTTTTATTTAGATTTTTACTTTTTAGGGGAAATTAAACATTTTGCATACCACATTTTATTCGCGTATTTAATTAAAGGTACTGCCTTCGGGCAGACGTTGTAGGGTGCTAATACCTTCCCTACACGTAACCGACTCCCGAATCCGAAATCTGGTTTTCGTAGACTACCTTATCATTTTTATGGTTTTTCCGTAGTTTTCCAGAATAAACTATGGTGGCGACTCCAAAACTCTTTTTCTAAAATATCGTTTTCCTTTATGGATCGTCGTCGTCCCGTCGCGATTTTCCGGTTGCGACAGATGGCGACTCCACTGGGGATATACTTCCTGTTTGGCTATCGTGAGAACCTCAGCTAGAGTTTGTTCCCTTCACTTGTGTCTTCACACCTAGTTGATTACTCGACTGTTGTGGAGGTACTATTTTGGGAGCCATAACTCTAGTGACCATTGACCTCTAGGTTCAGGAGACCATCCTTGTGAGGTTGCATATACTTGACTTTCAATCTTAAGCGTCGAACCTCTGTTAGGGCACAAAGGGGGATGTGTGCGGTCCGATAACCCTCATTTTTGCTTAATAAAATCAAGCACCTTGTACATATCACTACATTTTTTTTTCTTTCTTTCTTTGTTGCGCATGTTTTTTATGGTCTTGTCACATTTTGTGGATTCTAGTCAAGAAATTATAAATTTGTGATTAAGTCCTTGAGGTAAAAATGGAAATTATCATGGGATTCGGAGTCAAGGGGCATTCAAGTTCATGCATTTTGATGAAAGGATACACATCGAAGCAAAGAAGGGTAGTATTGGTGGCTCAAGGGGTCTGGTAAAAAAAAAAAAAAAAAAAAGATAACCTTGAAAAATGCATTCAGGTAGGAGCATGGGAATTTGTTGATCCTATCAGAGGTTAGAGGTCTGGACAATAACAATTATTATTTTAGCTCAGTACTATGACCCATTTCCAATTGGTGCCTACAGTAGAATAATTTGATCTTAGATGCATTTCTTGAGGGAAAACATCCATACAGGTAGTATATCCTTGTCTGGCAGGAAGCGAGGATAATAAAAGTACGCCCAAAGAAGTGGGAGAGTGAATTCATACTTACAACAAGGGGCCTTTCTCAAGGATGCCTAGAGTGGTTCTTGCATTGATTAACCGAGGAGGAAAAGTGGGAGACATTCATGAACGTACTAGCTCTTATCCACTATGGTGTCATGCTCTTTCCTAATATCGGGGAGTTGGTCGACTGTGCTGCCATGAATGCATTTGTGGAATACAAATTTCGCTCTGAGAATCCAATCACTATTGGCCTAGCCGAAACTTATGGGACCCTCGGTCGATGTTGTGAGCCAAGGAGAAGGATGATGTTACGCTGTTTACCGGTGTTGTATGTATGATTCATTTCTCGCATGAGTAAGGACGCCTTGAATGCCACATGTGCCCTAGGTGAACTACTACAATGTAAACCAAAGATGAAAGGGGCAAATGAATAAGTGCAACTTTATGCATGCTCAGGGGAGAAAAAGTTTAAATGGCGTGTTTTCTTGGCAGCAAAGATCGTGTACCATATACCATTGTGGGAGTTATCTTGATGTCTCGTATCCAGTGTTGTGTGTATGTCAAAAGAAAAAAAACAAAAAAAAAAAAAACAAAAAAAAACTATTTGGGCATCCTGTGAGAGAATCACCAACGCCTGCATCTCTTGCCACATTGCAGATCATATAAGAATGAATCTTTGCTGAAATGCTTCATCAAGTTAAGAACGCTTAGGGGCAATGTTGTTCGCTTTAAAGAAAGGCCCAAGATCATGGACTGTTAATGAAAGATTCCCTTAGCCAATGAATTGCAGAAAGGGTTAAGACAATCAAGTTGCCACTCAAGTTAATTTCTCCCGACCCAAATTGTGAAAAGAAATTCCACAATGATGAACAGCGTGTGAAAGCAGCAGTGGCCAAACTGAAGAAGGAATGTTAGCATCAAGCTAAAAAGGAGACATCAAGAATTGATAATCCAAATGGAGGAACATGTTGAACAAGGGCGAATTGAAAGTGAAGCCTCTCACAACTAGCTTCCCTTGCCAATGAAGTCAGTGAAGACATCCTTAAGCTATTAGTTGATGCTGAGTGTGCAATGCCATCTTTAACTTGCTTAAGGGGATTGTATCTTTCTTCAATTGCTGCAAGAAATTGATCGAAGAAATGAAGAAGGTGATGGCCAAGGCCCGAGTTAGTTGACCAAGATTTCCTGACTCACATCTTGGGAACTTCTGAATGACGAGCCACCATATTGACTCTATTCGTGTTAATTTCCAAATTATATCGGGGCAACCTTTTCACAGCTTTACAATTTCTGGCTAGAATAATTGTCTCTTCTTTTTCTTCATTTTTATTTTCTTCTTCTTAATTTGTTTCATCTAATAAGATTTCAAAAAAAAAAACCAAGATACCCTAAAGGACTCGAACCAGTTTCCAAATCTTGGAGAACCAAGGAGAAGTTCAAGAATGAAGGGATAAAAGTTGTTATCCAACAATTGAAGGGGCAAATGAGCTAAACCCTAGAGGTTTTGAATGCCTTGAAAAACCTGGGGGACTCGTGCACATCAAAACCTCAACACAGAGTTCAAGAGGCCCAAAATTTCCCTCATATGGTCTTCCCTAAAATTGCACTTCATCCTTAGGAGTGGACTTGGGACATGTTGGCACTCAAAAGGCTGAAGATAACGCAGTTGAAATAGGAAACAAGCTTGGGGCAACCACTTTCATGGTCCCTAGGGAAACACTTTAACCAAGTATTGTGAGCACGACGATGACAAAGCATCCCCAGTGGAGTCGCCATCTGTCGCAACCGAAAAATCGCGACGGGACGACGACGATCCAAAAAGGAAAACGATTTTGAAAAAGAGATTTTGGAGTCGCCACCATAGTTTATTCTGAAAAACTACGGAAAAACCATAAAAATGATAAGGTAGTCTACGAAAACCAGATTTCAGATTCGGTTGTGGGTCGATTAATGTGATGCTGTAGTCAAGGAATATTTCGCCGAGTATCGCCGGATCATTGTCTTTCTGGCCGTAGGTGCAGATCACCAGCTTACCGAAATCGACCAATTTTCCGTCATCGGCTTCTCCGTCTCTTAAAAATCGCACGACGTTCGAAGTGGGGCAGTTTAGAGTAACACTGCTCCTCACGTTCGTCTCCGCACGACACTGGTTGCGTAGGATGTCTTCCTTCGTGGCAGGGTCTGGGTCCGTAGAATCGGGGATCATCGCAAGAACGATGCCCCCGTCTGTAAATGCCGCACACTTGGAGCTGTACGTCACGTTGCAGTAGTTGACCTTGTACTTCTCGTACGACTGGGCTTCCAGATACAGGTCCCGGAACGTCTCCGAAGACCGTGGATCCATCCGCCAGCTCCTTATCGCACCGTCTGGATTGGTGCTGCGCAGGACGTCTGTAAGCATCTGGCACCGCGCAATGGTGGTGCGCCGCCCAGCAGTTTTTGCTTTTCCTCCAGCACTCCTCATAGCTTGCGCAATCGGAGCCGACACACGGGGTGTCGATACGGGAGCTGACGAACCGTTGAGCAAACCTAAGACATTCCGCACAGCACGTTTCTGACGGGTTGCAAGTGATCTGTACCCAACAGACACGAAACGCGCAGCAGCCCGGTTTCCCGCAGCGGTTGCTTTCGTTATGCGCGGATCGTTGCGGTAGACCTCCATGTTCAGACTCATCTTGTTTCGACCTTGATGTGTTTGGTAACGAGTTCGACGTGGCTGTTGTCCACGGTGTAGTTGACGTGGTGAAGTAGTGGGGTGGTGAGCAGAAGACCAGCTAGAGTAATAGCGATGATAATTTCAAGCGAGCTCAAAGATGGGCTAGAAGTTGAAGGTATTGTGAACGACAACTTCTTTAGCGACAATTGTAATAGCACCAATAGCACTACCAGTGGGGTGCGTATCAATCGCATACAGCGCAGCACCAGTCTTTGTCTTGCTGTCCTTTGAACCCTTGTTGTTTATCACGCGTTTTTCTACGTCTTCAGTTATGATGGTGTGAGGCTTGGTTGACATAAAGGTGATTGCCAAATTCCCTTACCAACCTTTATGTCAACCAAGCCTCACACCATCATAACTGAAGACGTAGAAAAACGCGTGATAAACAACAAGGGTTCAAAGGACAACAAGACAAAGACTGGTGCTGCGCTGTATGCGATTGATAGGCACCCCACTGGTAGTGCTATTGGTGCTATTACAATTGTCGCTAAAGAAGTTGTCGTTCACAATACCTTCAACTTCTAGCCCATCTTTGAGCTCGCTTGAAATTATCATCGCTATTACTCTAGCTGGTCTTCTGCTCACCACCCCGCTACTTCACCACGTCAACTACACCGTGGACAACAGCCATTTCGAACTCGTTACCAAACACATCAAGTTCGAAACAAGATGAGTCTGAACATGGAGGTTTACCGCAACGATCCGCGCATAACGAAAGCAGCCGCTGCGGGAAACCGGGCTGCTGCGCGTTTCGTGTCTGTTGGGTACAGATCACTTGCAACCCGTCAGAAACGTGCTGTGCGTAATGTCTTAGGTTTGCTCAACGGTTCGTCAGCTCCCGTATCGACACCCCGTGTGTCGGCTCCGATTGCGCAAGCTATGAGGAGTGCTGGAGGAAAAGCGAAAACTGCTGGGCGGCGCACCACCATTGCGCGGTGCCAGATGCTTACAGACGTCCTGCGCAGCACCAATCCAGACGGTGCGATAAGGAGCTGGCGGATGGATCCACGGTCTTCGGAGACGTTCCGGGACCTGTATCTGGAAGCCCAGTCGTACGAGAAGTACAAGGTCAACTACTGCAACGTGACGTACAGCTCCAAGTGTGCGGCATTTACAGACGGGGGCATCGTTCTTGCGATGATCCCCGATTCTACGGACCCAGACCCTGCCACGAAGGAAGACATCCTACGCAACCAGTGTCGTGCGGAGACGAACGTGAGGAGCAGTGTTACTCTAAACTGCCCCACTTCGAACGTCGTGCGATTTTTAAGAGACGGAGAAGCCGATGACGGAAAATTGGTCGATTTCGGTAAGCTGATGATCTGCACCTACGGCCAGAAAGACAATGATCCGGCGATACTCGGCGAAATATTCCTTGACTACAGCATCACATTAATCGACCCACAACCGAATCCGAAATCTGGTTTTCGTAGACTACCTTATCATTTTTATGGTTTTTTCGTAGTTTTCCAGAATAAACTATGGTGGCGACTCCAAAATCTCTTTTTCAAAATCGTTTTCCTTTTTGGATCGTCGTCGTCCCGTCGCGATTTTTCGGTTGCGACACCTACCCAAGATGACTTCCTTGATGAAGTCTTACTAGTATTCCTTCCACCTTCAAGAAGGTAAGTATCCTCATACTCTTTGTTTTTGCATTCTATATATATTGTATACATTGAGGACAATGCATAGATTAAGTGTAGGGGTGTGGAGAAAAATTTATTTTGTTCCCTATTTTTTGTTTTTTGTTTTTTTATTAGTTTGTTTTTGTTTGATTTGCATTTTTGTTTTTTGAAAAATGAAACTATTTTCAATAAATATTTGCAATGAATTTTAAGATTGAATTAAGTAATTGGAACAATCATAAATTCTAGAAAAATAAAAGTCATATTGATATGAGCGGATTGCTTCTGTGATATGCTAATTAAGTTGATTTGAGAATTTCTAGATTATATCTTTTGTGAAATAAATTTGAACCTTATGAGTTTTGAGCCAAATGTAAAGGATGAATCACCGTGTGTTATTTCTATTTTTCTTAAGTGATTTGCCCATGTTGTGTTTATAGTGTAATATTTAGCCTGATTTTTATTTTTTTTTGCAACTTAGGTAAATATGGATGACTTGATATGATTGAGACATTTCTTGTTTAGCTACTTGGACAAATAAGTCCATCTTAATATTAATCCATTGGTAGTCCCTTTGAGCCTTAAACCTATTTTTTATTATTTTCATCCCATTACAAAAATGTGAAAAGAAGAAAAATTACATTTTTCCTTACCTTTGGAAGAAAGAAGAAGCAATTGATTGTGTTAGAAATGAGTGATAAATAAAGTGTGTGGATGAGTATACAACCCTAGACAACATGTTTAGAACATTTAACTTAACTGAGTTAAACAATATAAGTGTTTTAATTCACTTCTGATATATAAACACAATAAGTGTTTTTGAGTACAAGTATAGATTCAAATAATTCTCAAAAAAGAAGATAAATTCAATATAATGAAATCCGATAACTTGAAAAAAAATTTCTTGTCAAAGAATAGGCTTAAATGATGTAAGCTTTGAAAGAGAATAACAACCTAAGAGTTCAATGATAGCTTAGTTTTTCTTGATTATCTTCTGCGAGTCTTCCTTATATAGTCATGTTCGATAAAGATCTGTTACTCAAAGAGAGTTGAACTCTTGAGAGTAGGTGGCTTCTAGTACGAAGATTTGTACTATTCTACATCTTAAGAAGAGCAGCATTGCTTTAGTAGTAAGAGCTTGTACGACTATGACAGGGCGTAAGCTTGGTGTAGTCCACGAAAGTCTTCCTATTTCTCAATGTCTTTCTGATTCATGTGCACTGCTTTTGAATAAAGCTTGGTGTAGTCATTATGTGCACAGATGAAAAGAGCAAAAGTAAAGCGGATAGAGATACAGTATGTTCATGCATTGAATTTTCTTACGTTAGGAGAGCCTTTAGGCATGATTCGTAATACGAGCATTTAACATGAGTTTGTGTTTTTGAAAGTAGTATTTCATTTGATAAAACATTCAGCGTTTACTATTTGCTTTTTCTAGATGTGCTTTTATCAAATACAATTTAATATTTTATAATTGACACATCATTGTTTATCTTGCATTTAACAAAGATGTTCTAATATGCTTTTTTTTTTTCAGAGATTTTATTAAACTATATTTCGTTAAGTGTTGTATGTTAAACTTCAAAATTTAAATTGTTAGACAGTCTAATCTCTTGATCTTATCTTAAAAACTTTCATAAATTATAATTTTACAATTTTATAAATTTATAATTTTGTAATTTCATTATTTTATAATTTTATAATTTTATAACCATCACTTATTTAATCATTTTCATCAATAATTTTGATTATTATAATATTTTCATTTTTTTTCAACCTATCATCAATAAATTAATCTTGCTTACAATATTATTACAAGAAAAATCTCCTACTACTTGTCTGGCGTCACAACGTCTTTAAAAACCTATGACCTATTTAAAAATTTATTTATCCAACGAAGATGTGGTCAATCATTTCTGCACTAAGGATTTATTGATTTTGGATTGTATATAGAATAGTGAAATTCTAGTGGTTGAAATTTGTAACGAAAATTGTCATATAAATGATAATAAAATTATAAAATAATAAAATAATATGTAAGATGAAATAAATAATACGATTGGACAAAACAATAATTAAGTTACAATTGAACAAGAAATTAAACAATTAAGACTTAATTAAAATAAATATAAAACTCTTTAGGTACTCAATGCACAACAAAATTTTAGTAGAAGGTACGAAATTTGTCAAATACTTTAAACTTAATTAAATGTATTAATCATAATAAACATATGTTTATACTTTTACGATAATAAAAAAATAATATAATTAAACAATTTTATAAATAATTATTATAGTGAGAAATAATTATTAAAGTATAAGAAAAGTAAATATATAAAAGGAATTAATTATACAAATATTTTTTATTTGTATGCATATAATAAAAAGAGTGTTTATCTTTTATCATAATTATTTTATTAGTAATTTATTGCAAATAATAAAATTCAAAAAATAATTAACGCAAAAATATAATATTCAGTTTTCATCATTAGCCGTGTGGACAGTGAACAGGGCTCATGACGAAGCTTTACCGAATGAACAGGCAACTCTTGCATGCATATGCACCAATAGGATTAAACTACCCAAACATACCTTAATCACAGTCTAATATTTTACTCTAAATTCCGCTTTAAGAATTTGGTAAACTGAAAATAAAAAAACTTTAGAAGACAACCAACTCCTACAACTACACACAGTGCCTTTACCAACCCCGCACCAACTTCAATAGCCATGTGTGTGGGTCCCCCGACTCCAACACCATCCCACTCTTTCTCATTTCTCAATTCTCAATTATTACGTATTATCCAAGCAAAATAATTCAATCCAAAAACATATTAACCCATGCTATTTTAACAACTTTTTATTAATACATTATATATTATTATTTTATTAATTTATATATTTAAAATGAATCAATCACATAATTATAAAAAAATTTGTTAAAAAAGTTATTACACACTTTTACAGTTATTTAATATAATATAAAGTATAAAAATAAAATAGTTATAAAAATATAAATTTTTATATTTTTTAAAAAGAGAATAAAAAATAAGAAGAAATGATATTATATGAATATAAAAAAAAAATTAAGTGTATAAAAAAATATTTTTCTCTTCCAGAACTATACATCAATGGCCAAACCTTGAACATCATTAAAATATCCTAATTCATTAAAATGATGTTATAACCTATTTTTCATAAATGCAGAAAATCTCCCTACCAACAAAATAAGCACACCTTAGAGGTCATTATGAAGTGGAGCCTTAACCATGCTTGTACTATTAGACAAACCTCACCTACCCCGGACCGGACTCCAAACGGTTCAACCAAACACCATTGTCCTTTTTTCCATTCATCCAACCGGTTCGAACCGGCCTTTTCATTCCTTATATTAACCTCCCTTCAGCACCCCACACCTTCAAGCTCCGATCAACTCATCAAGTCACTACTGAAAAAGGAGATTGAAAAGGAACCAAAAACTATTGCAATGGCAAACAACGGTGAACAAAATCAAACTGAAGCTGGAAGGCACCAAGAGGTTGGGCACAAGAGTCTTCTCCAGAGTGATGCTCTTTACCAGGTACACCCAATTGCATTCCTTTGTTTATATGTTTTTCCTAATTTTGCCCCCCAAATGTTTGTAACATGTCAATTATGGGATCTTGACAAAATGGTTTTGGTTATGCTGTGTGCAGTATATTCTGGAGACCAGTGTCTACCCGAGAGAACCTGAATCCATGAAAGAATTGAGAGAGTTGACGGCAAAACACCCTTGGTATGTATAATTCTCTGTTCAATTGACACCTATTGCTTGGTTTCTCTGCTCCGGATTTCTGAGTTTTTCAAAACAACAGGAATATCATGACCACCTCTGCTGACGAAGGACAATTCTTGAACATGCTCCTTAAGCTTATCAATGCCAAGAATACCATGGAAATTGGTGTCTACACTGGGTATTCATTGCTTGCCACCGCCCTCGCTCTTCCTGATGATGGAAAGGTATAAAATCCAGAGGTTTGCACCACCAGTAATAAATCTATTTTTTCTCTAAAAAAACAAAATTTTCTGATAACCATTTTCTATGCAATTATAGCATAGTCAAGTGGGTATTCATTGATCTGGTCAAGTTTTGGGAAAGAGTAACGGAATATAGTATAAGGTTCGGATATAAGTGATATATAAATTTTGTTTATCTTTTTCACTAGCTTCAAACTTCAATCTAACCACACACTCATTCATCAAATGGGTCCAGTTTTGGCATCACGTGATAAGAAAAAATTGTCTAAACCCTGGATTACTGCTTGTATTTGCCGCAGATCTTGGCCATGGACATTAACAGGGAGAATTACGAGCTGGGTTTACCTGTAATTAAAAAAGCTGGTGTTGACCACAAAATTGAATTCAGAGAAGGTCCTGCTCTTCCAGTTCTCGATGAGATGGTTAAGGATGTAAGCTTTTTAATCTCTTATCCTCCCTGTCCCAATTGCAAGATGAAAAAGAAACATCGGTTGGAGGAGTGAAAAGAGGGTAACTGAGTAGTTATTGTGTGTTGTGAAATGCAGGAGAAGAACCATGGGAGCTATGATTTCATCTTTGTGGATGCGGACAAGGACAACTACCTCAACTACCACCAAAGGTTGATTGAGCTTGTCAAAGTTGGAGGCTTGATCGGGTACGACAACACCCTATGGAACGGTTCTGTGGTGGCACCCCCTGATGCTCCTCTCAGGAAGTATGTTAGGTACTACAGGGACTTCGTGTTGGAGCTCAACAAGGCCTTGGCTGTGGACCCCAGAATCGAAATTTGCATGCTTCCGGTTGGTGATGGAATCACTCTCTGCCGCCGGATCAAATGATTGCTTGTGTTGTTGCTTTGCTTCTTCTTCACACCTCATGATGATGATTGCTGTAGTGATCATTGAGTTGCAGCTAATGGATTTAAAAGAAATTTATACTTTTCTTTTACTTTTCTGCAAAATATTTCTGTCTGTATTTTTCTCTATTATTCATATGCAATTGCCAAGTGACTTTTCTCTTATTTGATGTATTTCCACCAATTTGGTTTATTGTGAAGCCAATGATTAGGAAATGATGCATATGTTGAGGAGAGGGTGGATCAAGAACTTGTTTCAAATAAAAAACTGTCAAAAGATTCATTTTCTCTAATTATGGAATTCATTAATATGGCACTGTGTATCTTAAATTCTCTGTACAAGTTTTTCATAAGAGTTTTGGAAAAATAAAATTAAAAAAGATTACAAGTTAATTTAATTTTTTTTAAAGACTTCATGAAAAAATTGGTTGAAAGATCCATATACATGATTTTTTAAGTAATGATGACTGTAGTTATTGTGATGAAGGTGGATCACCAAAAATTAATTCAAGAGTTGAATAAATCTGAAATGAGAATTTTAAGGACTGATGTCTTGGCAAAATCAGTTCAACCAACTGAGCTGGTTTTCACCAAGAGAGAAAGAGATGAAATTTCCGATATATTAGCAGATTTAGCTTTTGTGAAGCAAGAACAATGTTGCATAAATAGAAGAATCATTTTTGCAAGTGGATTCTTGTGGCAGAATATTGCCTCTTTATTGCATTCTCTAATATTATTGAATAAAATTGTCCACAATTGCGGTAAACAAAAGAAAAGGAAATAAACGAGTATTGAATGATATTAATTGTTCAATCATTTATATTTTTTGGTTTCTAGAAGAGTTTTAACAATTGCTTAATTAACAATGCAAGAGAGAAGAAAAAAATCTTCAATGTTAGAAATTATTTCCGGAATTTTTATTTTTCTTCACCTTTTGATTTCGCATTCTATATCTTTCCTACTTTCTATCAAACATATTCCTACCTGTTGGCCTCTTAGTTTTCAATTTCTTGTATTTCACTTTTTTCTTTTCTTTTTCATAACTTCAGTTCTACCAAATACCACCCACTGCACACCAATATTAATTTATTTTGGTTAACTACCCTGATTACAAAGACAAATCAGATTGGGAACTCTATGTAAGGATTACATAAACATTCAATAGACGCATTTATTATTTCATATACCACGAGTCAATTGGAAACAATCCCTTGGGTGTGTCTGTGTATAGAAATTAAAATTATGTTAAGGGAGACTAATTTAATAGTTTTGACAACATCTCACTTGTTATCATGGTTATTAAACTCTCGAGTTAACTGGTTAATTCGGATAAGTTTACCTTCCTAGACCTGATTTCCGAATTAACTTAGAAATAAATTCTTTTTTTAAGTAAACTCGGTAAGATCGTATAGAATTATGAGCTTGAAGTAATTTTACAAGTTTAATGAAAAAACTTATAAAATTATGTTTCGAAATGCATCAAAACTAATTATACTAATCCAAGTATTTATGTTTTATAATATTTCTATTAAAAATATTTTGATAATTATTTTTATTTCAAATTATATAATTTTGTAGATTTATTTGAATTAAAATATTATTTATATATTTTTTATTTAAAGTAAATTTTTACAACTTTACGAGTCGAGTTTGCGAGTCAAATCTCACAAGTTTACGTAAACTTTCAAATTTGTTATGATTTTATAAATAAGTGTTTGTAACTATAAAAGTTAAATATACAATAAAAACATGTTTTCAACTTGTATTTTTACTTAATATTCAATAAACATTTATTATATAATTAAACTTTTATTCTTATGTCTTGTTCATTTGAATGGATTTGGGAGAAAGTGATTGAATGAATTTTGAAAGTAAGTTAAAGTAGATTTGGAAGTAAAGTTTGTGAGAATTAATGTAAGATTTAATTTATGTGATAAATTAAAAGAATTTACTTCCAAATTCACTCTCACTTACCTCCCAATCTACTCAAATAAACAACAACAAAAAAATTATTTTCAAATTCTCTTAAATTCATTCAATCACTCTCATCCAAATCTATTTAAGTGAGCAAAAGATTAATTATTAAACTCGTATATTGTATTCTTTCATATATTGTATTCTTTCACTATTTAATATATTGTATTCTTTCATGTTATGTTGAACTTATTTTAAAGTTATTTAAAACAGTTAACGTATCTATTATAACTGGTGATGTGACAATTGTGTATTCAGTGTATTATAACATATTAAAATTTGTAAATTGATTAAGTTGAGATCTAAAGTAAATATTGTAAAAATAACGTATTAATTGAAAGTATTATATATTTATATTATTAAAGTTTTTTTGAATTGAAAAATCAAATAAAATTGATGTTCAAGATGTATTATTTATAAGAAATATATATGTAAATAAAAAATAATAT
Organism: Vigna reflexopilosa; assembly: GCA_027742785.1. Classification (NCBI taxonomy): domain Eukaryota; kingdom Viridiplantae; phylum Streptophyta; class Magnoliopsida; order Fabales; family Fabaceae; genus Vigna; species Vigna reflexopilosa. The sequence goes on along the minus strand of CM050911.1, from coordinate 47,202,669 downwards.
GTACCAATTAAGTTTAGGTAAATTTAATAAATAAAAATTATAATTTACTTTTTAAGTAGTCTCTTTACATTTTTCAGAATACATAATTTATAATTTGTTGAGTTTTAAAAAACACTAGTGCATAAAAGGTTTTAGACGTCAGTTATTTTGGGTTTTTAACGTTACTTCCCGAACCGACATTTACATGGGTGACGTTAATGAGACGTCAGTTTTCCGCAGGTGCGACGTCGTATAGACGTCGGTTAAATGAAAAGCGCGAGGTCTATAAAGACATCAGACATTGCACTATAAAGACGTTAGACATTGCACTAACCGACGTCTATGGGCACTATAGACGTCGGTCAGTACATTAACCGACGTCTATGAAGTGTTCGTTGTGTTTTGGTGCAGTTTTTCTCGTGTCTTTGGGTAGCGTAGTAGCACCTCCTTCCTTTGCTAGTTTCCTCGTAAGAAAAAATTGCGTCTTTTGCATCTCTTATGGCATTTCAACCCAAAGACGAACCTGGGTCGTTGCCTAGGTCCATTCCGACAGCCAATGAAAAAGAATACGGTGTCACCGTATTCTCACCGTATTCCTTTTCATTGGCGGTGGGAATGACACTATGCAAGGACCCAGGTTCGAATTCAGGTTGAAATGCGATAAGAGATCCAAAAAACTCAAGTTTTTCTTACGAGGAAACTAGCAAAGGGAGAAAGTGAACTATGCTACCTAAAGACACAAGAAAAACTACACCAAAATACAACGAAAACTCATTTTAATCGGTTCAAATGAAAGATAATACATCAAAGATTACTTTAATCGGAGTAAAAACAACTTTAAATGGTTCACGGGAGATCAAACGCACCTGGAAATGTAGTGCAACGAAGAGAAAAGGCGAAGGAAGACGATCAAACTACTAGTTCGCAAACTACTCGTTCGCACTGATAATTTAACAAGAAATTAGACGTTTGTTACCCACAAACCCGACGTCTATAATTGCATATACGTCGGGCGCCTCACTAATATGATGTCCATTCGATTTCAAAATTAATATTTATGTTATATATAGACGTCGGCTTGGCAAGACGTGACGTCTAGTTGGCGAAAACGAATGACTTTTCACATACCTGGTCAAACTATAGACGTTGGTTAGGTGGGGCCCTAACATCTATAATCGCATATAGATGTCCGGTGGCGGGCATAGACGTCTAGATGGCAAAAAAAAATTAAATTTTCACCTACCTGTCAGACTATAGAGGTCGGGTCTGAGGGCGGAAACGAATGACTTTTCACATACTTGGTCAGACTATAAATATCGGTTCGGTGAAGTTTATAATCGCATATAGACGTCACGTGGCGGGATCAAACGAAAAAAATTAACTTTTCTACACTAGTGAAACTACAAATAAAAACTTAATATTGTGATTTACTTATAACACACTTAATAAATTTAGCACACGCGCACACTTATTTGTCCTAAAAAATGGAAATACATTTCTATGTTATTTTTATATCATTAATTTTATCTTTTTGTAATTTTTAATTATTTATTCATTTAATAAATTATTAAAAAATAATTTATACTTAAAATATTTATTATTTTAAAAGTTAGTTAATTTTTAAAATAAATAAAGAATTATTTCTTTTAATGTGTCTCTTTAGATATTAGTAATTTACTTTATTATCCATATTTATTTTATTGATAAGTATTCCAAAAATTAATTTTCTAATCATTTGACATTTTTATTTATTTTTTATTTGTATTTATTTTACTGCTACATGTGCAGAAAAGTTATTTTACTTTTTTTTATCTATTTATTTTATTTTTAAATTGATTTGCCAATGAAAATACATTTCTATACTATTTTTTATTATTAATTTTAATATTTTATAATTTCTTATTACTTACTCATTTAATAAATTAATACAAAATAACTTATATTTATAATAATTATTTTTCTATACTACTTTTTTCATTTTTAATTTTATCTTTCAATAATTTTTAATTATGTTAGATATATTATCTTTATTTTATATTTATCTTTTATCTTTATCTTTTATCTTTTAGTTAATTTGTTATTATTATGTATTTTGGGCTTAGCCCATATTTCTTCTATTACAAATAGAGAACCATATGTGTGTATTTAACACAAGGGAGATTAATCTCAAATATAGTTTTTTCACTATATTCAACAAAGTATCTAGAGCATAAGGTTCTTTGTCCGTTGGTCCTGCCCACTACAACAGTCATCGCCGTTATAGTTGCCATCGCCGACCACCTTCATTGGGCTCACCACGACTTGGCTGTGTTGATTGGGCCTCTTTTGAGTTCTAGGTTTTGTACTCTCTTGCTTGTTCATGGCTTTAAACTCGTCCATATATGCTAACTATGTCAATGTGCATTTATCTATTGATAAGTTAGATGGTACTAATTATGCGACTTGGACATCAGACGTTAAACTTTGGCTCAAGAGTCAAGGGTATCTTGATCATATTACTCAGAATGTGATCACTATTGATTCCGCTATGGTTACCCATTGATTGAAAGTTGATGCTCAATTATGCATTGTTCTCAAGGGTATCCTTCATTCCTCTTTAAAACAAATTTTTCGTTCCTACGAAACATGTTTTGAAATATGGGAACATGCTAAATTATTATACACCAATGATACTCAACGTCTTTATGGTGTTTGTCATGATCTTCTCAATTTTCTTGCTCTTCGGCGTCAGGACTCTATGACTCATCATATGGGTAAAATTCATGCTTTTTTTCATGAATTTAATGAATTATTGCCTCCTGCTTCTACTCCTGCCAAAGAAATAGAGCAATGGTCAAAGTTCTTCATGCTGCTAGCATTGCACGACCTTGCTGATGAGTATTCTCATGTTCGTGATCAGATTTTGGGTTCACCTGTTGTTCCCACTTTAACTTCTACTTGTTCCACTCTTTTGCGTGTACCTAGTAGACCCATCAATGATACATATGGTTCCTCTACTTTGGCATCTCAACGTCATGACCACAATCACTCTCACAAATCGGGAAAAGGACGTTTCAAGTGTAACCATTGTGGCAAGGTAGGCCACATGATTGACAGGTGTTATGCATTACATGGTCGCCCTCCTAGATCTGCTACAATTGTTCAGACTACTTCTTCGTCACAATCACCTACTGGGGATCCTTCTTCATTTAATATTAGTGATGACTCTGTTATTTTCAGTAAATTTCTCAAATGGTATAACGATCAACAACCTTCTAGTTCCATTGCATCTATAGCACACACATGTACATCTTTTATGGTCTGAGTCCATCTTCTTCTTTTTACTCTTGGGTTCTTGACTCAGGAGCCACAGATCACATTACTGGTAACAAATCTTTGTTTTCATCTTTGTCCTTTCGAATCCTTTACCTTCTGTTACAATGGTTGATGGATCTAGAGTTTTAGCTCATGGTGTTGGGACTGTTAACATTTTTCCTTTTTTATCCATTGATAATGTTCTTTATGTCCTTGAGTCTCCTTTTAACTTATTATCTGTCAGTCGTCTAACTCGTTCTCTTGATTGTGATATTTCTTTTAACAAAGATTTTGGTTGTTTACAGGACTGGAGTTTGAGACAGGTGATTGACACCGGATGCGAGTCTCATGGTCTTTATCATCTTCGCCCCACTACACATAATGGTGCAGTTATGGAGTCTCCATCTCTTCTTCATGCTCAGTTAGGTCATCTCAGTCTTGCAAAACTACAACAACTTGTTCCTAGCTTATCCAAGTTGTCCAATTTGGCCGGTGAGTCGTGTCAATTAGGAAAACATATTCGTAGTTCCTTTCCTCGTAGTGTCTCACAACGTGCTTCGTCTCCTTTTGCCTTAGTTCATTCAGACATTTGGGGACCTAGTCGTGTTAATTCTAATATAGGTTTTCAATATTTCATTACCTTTATTGATGATTATCCTAGATGTACTTGACTATTCTTAATGAAAAATCGTTCTGAGTTATTGTATCTTTTTCAAACTTTTTATAATGAAATTAAAAATCAGTTTGGTGTTTCTATTCAAATTTTGCGTAGTGATAATGGTCGTGAATATCTTTCCTATTCTTTTCAATAATTTATGGCTTCTTATGGTATTCTCCACCAAACTTCATGTGCTTATACACCTCAACAATATGGGGTGGCTGAGCGCAAAAATAGACATCTTATTGAAACAACTCGTACTCTTTTAATTCATTGTAACATTCCTTAATATTTTTGGGGTGATGTTGTTCTTACTGCATGTTATCTCATTAATCGCATGCCCTCTTCTGTTTTAGAAAATAAAATACCTCATTCTATCTTGTTTCCTCATGAACCTCTTCACCCATTACCTCTAAAAGTTTTTGGGTCTACATGTTTTGTTCATAATTTTGGTCTTGGTCTTGATAAGTTAGCTCCTCGATCACACAAATGTGTTTTTTTAGGCTTTACTAAATCAAAGAAAGGATACAAGTGTTTTTCTCCTTCTCTTGATCGTTATTTTATATCTGCAGATGTCACCTTCAACGAGTCTTCCTTTTATTTTAATGATCATTCTTCTTCTGATATGTCTCCTTCTAATACTATCAATATTCCTGTTGTTTGTGATCCTCCAATTGTGCCTAGTTCACCAGGTGTTTCTCAACAACCACCAAGTGACTCAATTGAAGTGTCAACTACCTTGTATCCTCCGGTTCCGACAAATGAGTCAACCCATCCAATTGCCCTTCGAAAAGGTATATGTTCTACCTGTAATCCCTCTCCACATTATCTTGTTTTAAGTTATCATAGAATATCTTCACCTTTTTATACCTGCCTTTCTTCTATTTCTTCTGTGACAATCCCAAAATCTGTTATTGATGCCTTAGCCCATCCTGGTTGGCGTCAGGCCATGCTAGATGAACTAAGTGCTCTTCAGCATAGTGGAACTTGGGAGCTTGTCCCATTACCGTTTGGGAAATCTGTTGTTGGTTGCAGGTGGGTTTTTCTATCAAAGTTGGTCCTGATGGAACTATTGATCGCCTCAAAGCTCGTCTTGTGGCCAAAGGTTACACTCAAATTTTTGGTTTGGATTATGGTGATACTTTTTCTCCAGTGGCAAAGATGACATCTATTCGTTTATTTATAGCCATGGCGACTCTTCAACAATGGCATCTTTATCAATTGGATGTCAAAAATGCATTCCTTAACGGAGATTTGCAAAAGAAGAGATTTATATGGAGCAACCTCCAGGATTTGTTGCTCAGGGGGAGTCTTCTGGGTTGGTATGTCGTCTTCACAAATTCTTATATGGCCTAAAGCAATCTCCTAAGGCCTGGTTTGGAAAATTTAGTAATATTGTTCAACAATTTGGTATGCCCCGGTGTGAGGCAGATCATTCAGTCTTTTACCGTCACTCAAGTGTTGGATCTGTCTACTGGATGGTATATGTTGATGACATTGTTCTTACAAGCAGTGATAGTCATGGCATCTCTCAGATGAAACAACATCTTTGCAACCATTTTCAGACCAAAGATCTTGGCAAACTTAGATATTTATTGGGTATTGAGGTGGCACAATCCAATGATGGTATTGTTATATCTCAAAGGAAATATGCACTAGATATTTTGGAGGAAACTAGGTTGATGAATTCAAAACCTGTGGACACACCCATGGATCCTAATACTAAACTTATACCAAAACAGGGGGAGCTTATGTCAGATCCCAAGAAATATAGAAGACTAGTTGGAAAATTGAATTATCTTACAGTTACCCATCCTGATATTTCCTTTGCAGTTAGTGTGGTAAGTCAATTCCTTAATTCCCCATGTGAAGATCATTGGAATGCAATTATTTGTAGATTAAAGTACATTAAAGGATCTCCTGGAAAAGGGTTGTTATATGGTTCTAGTAACCATACAAGAGTGGTTTGTTATTCTGATGCTGATTGGGCAAGATCTCCTTCTGATAAAAGATCTACATCCAGATATTATGTCTCCATTGGTGGTAACTTGATCTCTTGGAAAAGCAAGAAACAAAGTGTTGTGGCAAGATCTAGTGCAAAAGCATAATATAGAGTTATGGCTTCAGCCACTTGTGGACTTGTTTGGCTTAAGCAATTGCTTAGAGAGTTACAATTTGGAGATGTCACGCAAATGACGCTTATATGTGACAATCAGGCTGCTCTTCATATTAGTTATAATTCTATCTTTCATGAAAGGACCAAACACATTGAAATTGATTGTCATTTCATTCGAAAGAAGATTGTATATGGAGATATCAAGACTAAA